>BSBN01001567.1:16600000-17025000 GCA_027924645.1 Cunninghamia lanceolata | reverse complement strand
GATTAGCAATAGGAATGATAGAGAAAGGCATGTCCAGTGTCTTTGGTCCCACCTAGATGGAGAGGGTGATCAAACCAAGAGGTGGTCTAGACATCCCATCATGACACCATATAAAAATGTCAGATGGCTCATAAACATCCTTATAAATCTGATGGATATACATAAACTCCTCTGTGATAACATTAGAGACAAAGATAGGATCAATGAGAACACCTTTGACAGGTTTCCCATTTACCTCTACCATAATTTAAAGAGGTGTCTTAAACATATTGTTTGGGGTGTCAGTAGAAGAGAAGGAGATAATCAGTTCAGGAACAGGATGTTCTCGAGCTGGGTGAGAAAAAATGTCCACCATAGCTATCATCTCAAAATAAGAGTGAGAAGAGGAAACATTTAAAGTTGACTCTAGCACCACAGAGGGAGAAGTGAGGTCAATAAAATTTACTCTATGATGAGTCATAATATATGTATAGATCTACAGATGCTAGTCAGTAGGGGCCACTAAGTTGTTACTTTTTTATTTGCACCTGAGAATTGGGTAATACCATGGTCAATGAGGTCTTGTACTGTGTTCTTTAGATGCAAACATCGCTCGGTATCATCACCCAGGACTTGGTGGAATTGAAAAAAGGTCTTCGAGTCATACAAAGGTGGCAATGGCTTGCTACTACTGAGAGGGCAAATGGGAGGCAACTACACCAAACAACTATTTAGGAGCTATGTCATAATGTTATAGAGAGACTCCTTTAAATGAGTGAATTTTCTATTATTATTTATTTTAGGAGCAAATAGGGCTAAAGTAGCTTGTGAAGTTGCTTCATCTGCTAGAGTGTTGATTACTATTGATGAGTTATTTTAATAAAAAGTTTTATTTTTCTTGTGATTATAAGATGTGGAAGCACTAGACTGGTTAGTAGGAGCCGATGAGGTGGAACTCTCAAACTAGCTTAATGACTACTTCTAGTCATGCAATGCACTACAAAGATGTATAAAAGAATAATAACACATTAATAGAATCTGGTCCCACATCTACAACTATAGGTTTCCTATGAAGACCTGTTGTACATTAGATTCAGGTAGGGCATATGAAATCTATGAAAATAGAGATTAGTAATGATAGATAAAATTAGTTACTTTTTCATTATTTCCCTTCTTACAATTAACTAGGTTTGTGAAAGCAAGTTGAGGACCAATGTTAGCCTAAAAATGCTATTAAAACTCATTTAGTAATTGATTGAAAGAGATAATAGAATGGCCAGGAAGTGAACAAAACCAATCCAACGTTATATCCTTCAGGTAATAGGGGAACAGTTTTACTAACAGAGCATCCTAAAATAGAAAGTCACTGCAAAGAGCAATGAAAGTAAAGATATGAGTAATTGGATCACCCTTGCCTATGTATTTCTCAAATCTAGGAGCCTCAAAGACCTATGGAAATGGTGTAGCTAGGATAGCAAGAGAGAGAGAGGACTACATCAATAGTAAGAAGGTATAAGGGGTTATGTTGATGAAGTGGAAAAAGAAGCAAGTTGTTGCTGTAAGGTACCAACATTTTGCAATAGTTGGTTTATCACAGGGTTTGTAGTATGTGAGAGTGGAAGGATTGAAGCAAAAGTAAAGGGTTGTGAAATCTACTAGGAAATTCTAGGGGTACCAAGAGGAAGATTGAACTATAAAGGCCTCAAGGGCGGAACAAATCCATATTGATTAATGGGATTCATTCGACAAGATGACAAGGCAAATCCAACACTGTCAAAATGAGCACAACTAGTAGTCATGTGTAGTGAATTAAAAGTGTGAATACCTATGGTAGGTAGAGGCAATGAGAGTTGATTTCTAGAGGTGTGAGACTGGGAATCTAAATTACTTGGAATATAGCTCACCAACGATGGGGCTTCACTATGCACTATATGAGGAATGCCCCAAAGAAAGTTAATGCCCTAAGGATGATTATTTATAATGACACTGAGAGCATAGACCAGGGGAACAACAGAACAAGATATGTCCTCATGAGTCAATAAATTCCTAAAATCACCCAACTCATGATCTAAAGCATTAATTTTTTCTTGCAGGACAAATTCAAGTGCTTCTTCATGGTTTAAAACTTTCTCCACATCATGAAATGAAGTCATTGGCACAGAGTGATAAGAAGAGGGAGATGAAAGAGATATATCAATTTGTTCAGAATAAAGATGAGTGAAGTTAGAATCTAAGTGAATAGACATGGAATGATTAGAAGAAAATGTCATATTGGTCAATTTCCTTAAACTCCTCTCACTCCTATGCACCATGTACTCAGAATTGAAAGACTGGGTCTTAAAGCTCATAAACTATGTCCAAGTTCTACATCACACAGTGCTAAGTTTTTTTTTTTTTTAAATGCACCTGGTAAACTTTTTAACGTGACCGGCGATGCTGGTGTGACACGCCCTCCAGCTCCACGCGAATGCTTTTGCCCGGAGCAATGAACCGGTGAGGCCACAACTGGGGGACCTCATCCCCTAGGAAGAACACTTCAAACCTGCGAGCTCATTAGCCCAGCGAAGGCATAAAGCCTTGCGAGCTCGTTGGCCCAGCGGGGGTTTGAACTCTGGTGGCTGCCACTACATCTTGAGTGACTTAACCACCAAACCATGCCATCATCGGCAACACACAGTGCTAAGTGAGGAAAATAAAATGTTGTTTTTATTTTGAGAAAGTGTTTATTTAAAATGTTAGGTTCACCAATAATGTAGTGTGGAAAAACTACTCCTTAATCAAATACCTTTGATTAAGGGAGTTGATCACAATCACCACACTTGGGCTTGGTTTTCTGATGTGTCAGATGTCAATTAAATCTATTCTAAATCACTACATATCCACTATAAGTCCCAATCAAAGAAATACAACCTTAACAGGTGATTGGCAATGAAGGGGAAATGAAGAAAATGTCAAAAAATAGCTACTGTGAACAAAATCCAAGCAAGACAATTATAGAAATGAAATAAGATAGAATAGAGGAACCAATGACAACAAGGAGAGGGTCTCAACATCAGAAAATAGCATGTCATGAGGACATTTGCATTCAGGCATTAGATTCCAAAACATGCCAAAAATAAAAATCTTCAAATCTGTACGGAATCAAATCACCCACACCATAAATTTGAATGGAAACACACCCAGTAATATTCCAAGTAACATAGAAATTAAACTAAAGTTGATTATGCTAAAGAAGATGAAGAGAGACAAGAACAAAAGGATGTCACATAAAACCTCCATGTGAATTTAAGGTTTTCACTCCAAGAAACCTGCAAGGAAATAAGAAAAAGGACTTTCCTCAGTCAAGTCCCGATGTTGGTATTTCTACCTTCACGAGTAGAAATAAGTGTAGAGAATGAAATTGAAAGGAAAGAAAGTGTGTTCTCTTACCCTAAGTGTATTTAGGAAACTAAGAGCCACAACAAAAAAACTAAACTAAATAGATTCACTTCCCTAGTCTACAGGGAAGAAATCCTTAATATGCAACTAGTGCAACAAACAATAAGTGGTATACACCCAACACAAATGCAACAATGGTGGTCTACACCAAGCTACAAAGATACAAAAATGGTGGTCTACACTATACATATTTGAAATAAAACTATTCTAAGTACAAAAAGGAACAAACTCACCAATATCAACACAAAGAGGAGTCAACAAACTCCCCAAGATCTCAAAGACAATGTGCAACTTCAAACTCAAGCAAAGAGAACCTCTTGAAAGAGAACCAAGTAGAAAAAACCTCCACCTACCAATGGAAGTGATCTCGTAATGTCAAGGAGCACCAAAAATCACATGTAGCTATTGTAGAAGTCTAGTTCACACAAAGAAAGTTATAGACTCTATCCAAGAACATGAAGTATTTCCAATGCATCAAAGATTGAGAGAGATTGAATGTGTGAATGAATCTTTTTCAAAATCCTTCCAATAGACTCCGAAGAGGGAAAAATTGTAAAATGACATGCAAGGAGTCATTTTACGACCCCAGAAGATATTACAAGGAATATTCATGATCACCCAAGATGTGTTGGAATGCCTAGAAATGGATACTTGTCAGCAAACAAATGTAGGTTACTAGCGCGACGAGCCAACATTTGTGTAGAGTGCTCAAGTCCAAGTAAAAGTAGCTCCTGGTAATACAAGGTAGCTTAGGACCATGTAAACATTCAAGAATCATAATGAAGTTTTAAGAGGAGTAGAAGAAATAGACCAAAATCACACAAACCTAGCCTATTATGTGGAGAGAAGATGCAAATGCCAAAATGGTTGCTAAACAGAGTAAAATTGTGAGGGTATGCAATTTTCTACATTACACTATGAAATTAATTTTATGTATCTTTATGTCCTTTGTTGTTTATTATCTATTTTTTCATGGAAGTTCCTTTGGTGAAGAATGATTGGCCTCTTGTGAGACCTAGGAAAGATATTGGATCTCCAAAACAATGTATCTCATAGGTGAGTAATATAAAAGTTTGATTGTGATTTCCATATTTTTTTTAAATGTAACTATGTCTAGGGTTGGGTTTAATGACAAATTGAGCATTCGAGTCTTCCTTGATTAGGGAATTAGGCTCCATTCTTATCTATTTGCAAGAGATGATGCTAGTAGTCAAGTACCCTACCATCATGTTAGAGGGAAACTTGACCTTCTCATTGAGCATTATGATGAGGTCATCTTGTGTAATAGTGTTAAGTATTCTACTTGTGTAATTGTGCTTGGTGCATCAACATCACTTTCTTGAGTGTTGTTGTGTTGTGTCATGACATATCTAATACATGTGTGTGCATTGTAACATGTTTGTGTTATAATTGTATAATGAAAAAATTATTATCCCATTCTTTGTCTACTAATATCTTTATTTAAAGTTTAGGCTTTACAATAAAATTTTGATAGTTTGGAGTCAAGTTTGTCACTTTCAATAGTTTAAGTAAATCTCTAATTTTTTTAATCTTGTTACTTTTATAGCAATCAAAATATGATAGATTTTGGATGAATTAGGAACATTTTGAGCATTGTCAATTTCTCATGAGAATAAATTTGTTTTATCATACATCAAACATATTGTCTTAA
This sequence comes from Cunninghamia lanceolata, assembly GCA_027924645.1. Taxonomy (NCBI): domain Eukaryota; kingdom Viridiplantae; phylum Streptophyta; class Pinopsida; order Cupressales; family Cupressaceae; genus Cunninghamia; species Cunninghamia lanceolata. Next base: position 17,019,911 of record BSBN01001567.1, on the reverse strand, counting down.
ACTTAGTCTTGATATATGATAAATATGCATTTACTACTTGTAGATTATTTGAAGGCATTGAACATTAATGTGAATTATGGGACTCAATCATTATTCACGTGTGTCCCAATAAATTGTATTCATGTAAATGATGTGATCTAGTGGAATCATGCACATAAGAGAAATGTAGATCAATGATTGGGATGTCTTTAACATCTCTACATAGTTGGTGAGTATTTTCTTTATCTAATATATAGTTGTAATGTACTTTAGGCTACCATGTAAGTTATGTTTGAACCATAGTTAGATGTTCATAGTTGTATTGTGGTAATAATATTTTATGGAGATATGGAATTGTTATATTGTGGCATCTACATCAAATCCTTAGCCAAGGTATTTATTCAAAATTTATATTATTGGAGGTCAAATAGGTTGTTACCCACACTAGAGACTTCATTCTTTCTCCTTATGTAGTGGCTTTTAATCAGTGATTTTTTTAGTGGCTAATATTGGCCAATTGGCTAATAGTTGAAATTGGGGATTCAAAATTTGGCTAATAGTACAAGCTATAAGGTGACCTAAATCGCCACATTTTACAAAATTTTATTTTAGTCCTAGTCAAATCGCCAGAATATTTATTTTATTAAAAATTTAAACTAAAAAATTTGCCACAATATTTGACACCTAATTAGATCAGATTCGCCTAAATTTTATAAGTTTTAGTAGAAAATGAAATTAATTTGCCAATAATATTATGTAATTTTATTGGTTACTTTAGGGCCATATCACCAATTTTTAATCACCATCATTGATTTTATTTATAATCTAACAGATGCAGTTGTATTCCATGGGTTAAAATGTACCCATGGAGCTCTCATGCCCATTGAGCCCGAAATTGTATTTGGCTCATTGATCTCAATTTATAATCTAATGGCTAGGGTTAAATTCCATTGGCCAAAATGTACCCACAGAGCTCCAATGCCCATGGGGCCCAAAATTACATTTGGGTGGTTGATTTTCATTAAGATCAACGTCCCAAATGCAATTTCGGGCCCCATGGGCATTGGAGCTTTGCAGATACATTTTGATCCATGGAATAGAACCCAAACCATTAGATTATAAATAAAATCAATGTTGGTGAAAAATAATTTAGGGCCAATTTAAAATATTCAATGTTTGATTTAAAATATTAAGGAATTAAGGAATTATAGACATAAGCACTACACCTTAAACTAGTCGATCACCACCATCTTTAGGCCTTTGCTTTTCCATAGGAATTTAATTTGTTCTTTTTGGAAGGATTCACCATGGAAATTAATACATTTTTCTATTTTTTGTCAAGATTCGCCAGGATTCTCTACAAATTTCTAGTGATTTAAAAAATTCGCCAATAAAATTAAAAAAAAAATTTCAAAAATGGAAATATTCGCCAATAGATATTAATATTTTTTTCCAAAAAAATGGAAGATTCCCTAGGATTTATATTTTTTTTAGGAGGGGTTTCTTAAAGTTATCACTATTTTTAATGGCCATGCTTATGAAGAGTAGGGTCACACCTAATTTAAGGGGCATATGAGGAGCCTACACAAATTTGTGGTTAGTAGAAAATTATTTGCATGATGCACTCTTGTCCCACTTGGATATTTGTGGAAACTTATAGATGTATGTGGTATATGTACCAGAATTTGAGGTATAAATGATGTTGTTCTACTTAGGTACATTTTCATGACTTCACTATGATTGATTTACACAAGACTAATGATGATTTGGTCTATGGGATTATATGGTATGGAACCATCTTATTAAAAGATACTATACATAATATATTTGTGGTACTTCATTGATGAAGTGCTCATATAATTGAATTTATATCAATATTTCTTTTTGTTTATCTTTATTTCTTAATTGTTGATCTATAAGTTCTTAATTCACAATTTTATATCCTAAATTATTGTCACTAATGTTGGCATACATATTGTACTTGTTATGAGATTTCACAATACGCCCCATTTTGCCTCAACAAAATAGGGACCCAACCTTTTATTTTTGCTTGTGTGTTTTCCTACTTTTCGGTGGCTTAGTAAAAGTAATGTCCTGATCGAGGTTAAAGTTCAAGTTTAGCAAGTCCCTAGAAAAGGTCTCCATTGGATAGATAATTAAATTTAGAGCAACTTTTCCTTTTGAATCATGTCAAAATTCAAAGAAATTGTTAGGAATTGCATGCAAAAGATATCAATTAAATCCAAATAAAGATTAAATAGAGGAATGAAAAATACACAAATAATAATAGCAGAGACAATTTTTAATGTGGTTCACTAAACTTGGGCTACATCCACCAATAGAGAGACAAAAATTGTTATCCAGCAAATCGAACCAATTACAACCAACAATCCTTGCAACTCAATACCACTACAAATGATACAATACAATATCAATGAAAACCCTAACCCTTAGCCATTTTATCAAGACTTATATCAATTACAAAATAAGGGTTTTTTTTATGTCAGCCAATAGAAAAATAACTCCCGATGCCTTTATGAAATAATAGGCAATTTTTCTTTCGGGAGCGCTACCCCCAGTAACCCCTGCTAGGGGTGTTGCCCCTAGACCCCCACCGTGGGCTCTGCCCCCGAGCCCTCGCTAGGGGGATAAGCCCCCTGGGCCCCACAGGAGGGACTCTGCCCCCCTGCACTCCCCCATTAAATAATTTGGGGGAAACCACACCAATAAAAGTGAGGAAAATTTAACCTCCGAGTCTGATTAGGCTCCATATAACAACAACCTCCCACTTGGAGACTAATCAGACTCCATGTCATATCATCTCCCACTTGGAGACTGATCATAACACCACTGACCCTATAGCTCCCACTGGAAATAAACACCTTGGACCCTACTGTTCTAGTTTAATTATTTTCAATCTTGAAGACCAACTAAAAATGAAGAGGAGCTCAGCTTCTCCCTTGTCACTACCTTTGTAAACATATCAATTGGATTTTCATCTATATGTATCTTTTCTAGCCTTAACTATCCATCATCTAACACGGACCGGATGAAGTGATACCTTAGTTGTATGTGTTTAGTCTTTGAATGTAAGGCATAGATCTTTAGAAAATGTATGACACTCTAGTTGTCCATAAACAAATAACTGTTAGCTTGTTGTTTGCCCAATTCTTCCATGAAATATTGTAGCCATATCATCTCCTTGCTTGCCTATGTTGCAGCTACATACTTTGCTTCCATGGTGGATAAAGCAACCACCTTTTGTAACTTGGAGATCCAACTCACCGCTGTCCCACCTACAGTAAAGACATAACCTATAGTACTCTGCCTAGTATCAATATCCCCTGCCAAATTTGAGTCCACATAGCCTACTAAATCAATATTAGAGCCCCCAAAACATAAATATTTATTGAATGTACCTCTCAAATATATGAGAATCCATTTTACCACATTCCAATGCTCCAATTTGGGATTACTCATATACCTGCTTACAACTCCTACAACATGTGCAATATCCAGTCTCATGCATACCATGGCATACATTAAGCTTCCTACAGCTGAAACATATGGTAGCTTGTACATTTTATCTTCCTCCTCTTGTGTCTTTGGACACATCTCCTTAGTCAATTTCAAATGACTAGGCAAAGGTGTGCTGACAGTTTTTGCATTCTCCATATGGAATCTTTGCAACACCTTTTCAACATAATCAGCCTGAGATAGAGTCAATTTTTTGTTATTCCTATCTCTACAAATTTTCATACCAAGGATTTGTTTTGCTTCCCACAAGTCCTTCATAGGAAATGATTCTGCTAACTGTTGTTTTAACTCACTTATGTGATCCATGTTAGACCCTGCTACAAGCATGTCATCAACATATAAACATAAAATAATGTAGCTGTCATTATCCAACCTCTTAAAATGAATAAAATGGTCATAATTACATAGACTATATCCTTTCTCAAACATAAAACTATCAAATTTCAAATACCATTGTCGAAGTGCTTGTTTTAAGCCATATAAGCTCTTCTTCAATCTGCACACCAGTTTTTCCTTACCTTTGACCTCAAATCCTTGGGGTTGTTCCATATATATCTCCTCTTCCAAATCACCATGGAGAAGGGTAGTTTTCACATGTAGGCATTCCAAATGCAAATCTTCATCAACCACAATACTTAAAACAGTATAAATAGAAGTCATCTTAACAACCGAAGAAAAAATTTCATCAAAATCAATACCTTTTTTCTGTGCAAATCCTTTTACAACTAACCTGGTCTTAAATATTTTCTTATCTCCATCTTCCTCTTTCAACCTATAAACCTATTTGTTTGGTAAAGCCTTTTTACTTGGAGGCAACTTACATAATTCCCAAGTCTATTTTTCAGCAAGGAGTCCATTTCTTCTTTCATTGCAAACTCCCATTGAACCTTTGTATCCACTTGCATAGTTTCATCATACTCTTCCAGTTCACTAGCATCTATTAAAAAAATAGAATACAAAGAGGGATAAAACCTTTCAGGAGGTCTACTTAGCCTTGTTGACCGTCTAACATTCACTGGGGTTTGTGGTATTTCTTGTTGTTGTTGTGGAGCATGAGGAATCACTATAACATCATTATCTACAGTATCATCCAGCACCATAAAATCCTTTTCTTTCTTCTCATGCTACTACAACTGATCTTTGTACAACACCTTGTCATTCAATACAACATCCCTGCTTCTCACAATTTTTAGATTTTTAACATCCCAAAGCCTATAACTAAATTCATCAATGCTATATCCAATGAAGATATCCTTTTTTGATTTTGCATTGAGTTTGGTTCCATTTTCAAAATCTACATGTGCAAATGCTTCACATCCAAAGGTTTTGAGAAAAGAATAATTCATCTTCTTACCTGTCCATGCTTCCTCTAGAATACCACAACCCAAAGGAACTGAAGGACCTCTTCTTCCCACACATTTAAAGGTATCCCAGCATACAATCTCATGCTCCTTGCATGCTCCATTATTGTCCTATTCATGTGCTCATCCACTCCATTCTCCTGTGGAACACTTGGAACTATTTTCTACCTATGAATTCCATTAAAGGAACAATAATCCTCAAATTGTTTCCTGCAATAGTCACCACCATTATCAGATCTGAGACATTTTAATCTTTTATCCATCTCATTCTCAACCAAGCTTCTCCATTTCTTAAATGTTTCAAATACATCAAATTTCTGCCTAAGGAAATATATCCAAACCTTCATAGTTGTATCATCTATGAATGTAACATAATGCCGAGAGCCACCAAGAGAAGATACCTGAGCTAGTCCCCATACATCCATATGCACAAGTTCCAACTTTTCATCTTTCTTTTTCTTCCCATCCTTGAGAAAACTAACTCTCTTTTGTTTGCCATACACACAACTTTCACATAAATCCGTATTAATACATTTTAGACCTAGTAAAATTTTATTAGAATAAAGTACCTTCATACCTTTTTCACTCATATGCCTAAGTCTGTTATGCCACAGTGTTATCTCAAAACCTGTAGCAACTATTTCAGTCTCTTCCTGCGAACCCGCAACAACTGTTTTAGAATCTGTTTATTTTTTCTCTACAACAACTAAAGTAGAAGGAACAATATGACCTATACAAAGATATAAGGTGCCTACTTTCACACCTTTTTCTACTATTAAGGCACCTCTTGAAACCTTCCAATTTTATCATTAAAAGTAACTGTGCAACCTTCATCACCTAGCTGTCCTGCTAAAATTAAATTCCTACTTAGCCTTGGAACGTGCCTTACCTCTTGTAGTACCCAATGATTCCCATTCTGCAACTTAATCTTAATTCTTCCCTTTCCAACAATCTGACAAGGTTCGTTATCTCCCAAATAAACTAGCCCAAAATCCCCTTGGACATAATCAAGAAAATAACTTCTTTGGGGCATAGCATGAAATGAAGCCCCTAAATATAAAACCCATGAATCATTAGCATTATCTAGGGAAAGAATCAAAGCATCATCTTCAGATTTATTACTTACCACATTTGCCTCCTTATTACCTTCTTGTTTGGCTCCTTTATTCTTCCGAGACCAACAATCTTTCTTTAGATGACCTAGTTTCCCATAGTACCAACAATCCTTTTGTCCTCTAGATTGGGACCTCTTGTCCTTTGACTTTCCCCATGACTTCCCATGACCTCCAAAATCTTTTCCTCTCTCCTTTAATCTGCCCCTACTTTCTGCATTCAAAACACTACCTGATGTGGATCCACCTGAGCTTTTCGATCGCATTTCTTCACTAAGGATAACACCAACAACATCATCAAATTTCAAAGTATTTGAACCAGAGATAGAGTTACTTATAGCCATTACCAAGCTATTCCAGCTTTCTGGCAAAGAACATAAAACCAAGAGATTGTTGGTTTAGGTCCAGACAACTGAGAGGGGGGGTGAATCATTTGTCACACAGTTTCAATCCTTTTTATTTTTAATCTTCCTTTACCACTTACAATCAATTTAATGACAAACATTTCAGCATCAATCAATAAGATATGAATAGAAAACATAGATAACACTTTCGACACTGTTATCCTCAAATTTAGTTGTGCTCAATTTGTAGGATGACCCCTACAAAATTTGTCCATTTTGTAGCCTACAACTCTAAACATGCAAAATGAGGTGAATCGCATTTGCCCTTGAGCGTGGTCTCCTAGCCTTGGAACATCCTTTCGAACGTCAACTTGTGTCGATTTCTTGAATTTTCCAAAACAAGTCTAATTGAAAATTTCACTTTTTAGGAGTTAGTAAATTTTTGTTATATGTAATGGTGGGAATTTTTGCCTCCATTGCATGTTCATATGCATTGGCGGGGATTTTTGCCTCCATTGCATGTTCATATGCACTGGCGGGGATTTTTGCCTCCATTACATGTTCATATGCACTGGTGGTGATTTTTGCCTCCATTGCATGTTCATATGCATTGGTGGGGATTTTTGCCTCCATTACATGTTCATATGCACTGGCGGCGATTTTTGCCTCCATTACATCTTAGAGTTAGTAAATTTTTGTTATATGCAATGGCGGCGATTTTTGCCTCCATTGCATCTTCACATGCAATGGCAGCGATTTTTACCTCCATTGCATCTTTATATGCATTGGCGGTGATTTTTGCCGCCCGTGCATAGTAAGCCCTTTGTCACATGCAAGGGTGGTGATTTTTGCCGCCCGTGCATGTTAAGCCTTTTGTCACATGCAAGGGCGGTGATTTTTGCCGCCCGTGCATGTTAAGCCTTTTGTCACATGCAAGGGCGGCGATTTTTGCTGCCCGTGCATGTTAAGCCTTTTGTCACATGCAAGGGCGGCAATTTTTGCCGCCCGTGCACTCACTCCTTGAAATTTTCTAACTCTGGGAAAATTTTCAAGTTTTTAACTTTAGCCCATTTTCACTCAGTTTTTCGCTCTAATCGCACTTTAGCCCTTCAAAGCCCATGCAAATGCTCAATTCTCCCTCGCTACTGTAATTTCTAGTCAAAGAGACCAAAAGTTTCTGATGTAGAGTGCCAGCAGAAGCGGATGAAGATTTGCCTATATCTTCCCTATCGGCAAGACCTTTTACTTTTCTCACCGAAGCAATCCCCCTCTTTCCTATCGCCAAGACACTATTCTATCGGCGGGCTCCTTGAATCTTCTGCCGATGCTTATCGGTCACACCGATGAGTGTCTAACTCCCGCTTTTCCATCGGTTTGACTTGATCATCGGTGGGACTTTTCTCTTCTCTACCGATATTGTATCTCACACCGATGTGCTTATCACCAAGAAGCTATCGGTAAGACTTCTTACTTCGGCCAGGCTTTCTTCACCTACACCGATACCTTGTTTCTCACCAATACTGTCAGGTACATCGGCCAAACCTTCCGCTTCAGTAAGACTCCGGTTCGTGGCCCTGATGGTTCATCTCATTCCGACGAGTCCTTTGTCGCTGAGACTTCTTGAACTCCTTCCGATGAACTTCTATCGGCGGGACTCTAACGGTCACCGTGACTTCTTCGGCTTCCCCCGACAAGGTTCCTCACGCCGATACTCTTTATCGGCAATACTCCGAGGATGTCTCACCGATCGGTGAAACGGTATACCGTTGGCTGAGTGTATTTTCCTTAGCCCAATTTTGTTTCTCTCGCCAATGCGAACAACGATGGTATGTGTCTCCGACACTATACCAATCTTCGGTAAGATGGAGAGTATTTCACGCCGATGCCAGTTTCATCGGTTAGACATAGTCTATCGGTGGCCCTTCAAAAAGCTATTTTGACACTTGATCTCACGCCGACAGACTCCCAACTGTTAGGTGACGCCGAACTCGGATTCCTTTCGACAGAACAATGGAATTTGGCCGCTTCATATATCAACCCTCAATCACTTGTATCAATCTGATCCCCAAATGAGACCATTCACCTTACATCAATTTCCCGACTAGCCACATGACGATGTCTAGTCGAACTTGACTGAGTTTGCTGGCTTCCTGGGTAAGAATTCAAAAACAACAAACGTGAAAAGTCTTTCCCCCATCACACTGACACTATACAGGGCTTCAGTGGACAGAGGAAAGGGCCTCCATGTATGAATCAAAACCCTACTCCTAGGTTACGAACCAGCCACTGTGGAACCGTGGGTTTTACACCGTCTGCACACTACAGAGTCACTATGGATTGACAGATAGCATCCGGTTAGGGTTCCAATTACAAAATCAGGATAAAGATATCAAATCACTAAGAACAACCAAGAAAATCAACACAGATCATACCCAGAACTCTCTTTATTCAGTTATCAAAAAGAACTTGTTGTAATACACACTTCTTTCCCCCTGCTCTGTGTGACATACAACCTGCCTCTAAAGAAGATGTAGAGACAGCAGTTATCCCCGCCAACCGTGCAAACTGATTTTCAAATCAGTTAGCCGTTGGTTTACCCTTCATACAAGCAAATCACTTGTTTGCCTTGTACAATTACATTCATGGGACCAAATTGACCCTTATTACAAAATGAAATGGCTTAAGAGCCTTATGAGAGAACAAAGGAAAAGATGACCCTGCACTACAGAGAATGTGCTCCTGCACCATACTCCCCCTGCAGGAAAAACTCAAGTCCCTTGAGTTGCTAACTACTGAAGTGTCTTCCCATGCTTGAGAATATCTGCTTCACTCATCCAGGTTGCCTCTGAATCAGGAAGATCCTGCCACTTGACCAAGTAGTCTTTGTATACCCCTTTTCTTGTCTTCTTGACAATTTTGGAATCCAAAATGCATTCCAATTGCAAAGGCTTACTTGGAGGTAAATCTCTGATCCAGTCTTCATCTTCAATCACAACATCTGAACCATCTTCAGCATGTAATGGAGGTCTAAAAGGGAACAGGTCTGCAATATTGAAAATGGGAGAGATACCAAGGCCAGATGGTAATTCTATCTCATATGCATTTGGACCAAATTTATGCACTACCTTACAAGGTCCTATCTTCTTCATCAACAATTTGGTTGGTTGCCCCTTAGGTAATCTTTCCTTTCTGAGGTAGGTCATCACCAAATCTCCTACCTTGAAGTGTACCTCCCTTCGCTTCAGATCTGCCCTATCCTTGTACTTGGAGACAGTTTTCTCCAACTGAAGCTTGACCTGATCATGTACTGTTTTCATGGTAGCAGCAAAGTCTTCTCCTAGAGCACTCCTTTTATCCCATCCTTGGAGGTCTTTGAGTTCAAGTGGTCCTCTTGGGTGGAAACCATAAACTATTTCAAAAGGGCTTTTCCCAGTACTTCTGTTTCTTGAATCATTATAAGCATATTCAGCTTGACTGATCACTAAATCCCATGCCAATCCATGCTGTTTGGTAAGGCATCTCAAAAGGTTTCCCAAGGACCTATTAACAACCTCAGTCTGACCATCAGTCTGGGGATGGTAGGCTGATGAGAAAGACAACTGTGTGCCCAATTTTCTCCATAGGGTCCTTCAAAAATGACCAACAAATTTGGAGTCTCTATCAGTAACAATTGATAGGGGTAAACCATGAATTCTGACCACCTCTCTGAAAAAGAGACCAGCAATATGAGATGCATCATCTGTGCATTTGCATGGCACAAAATGAGCCATCTTACTGAATCTATCCACAATGACAAAAACACTGTCTACACCCCTTGCTGTCCTAGGAAGACCAAGCACAAAGTCCATACTAATGCTTTCCCAAGGTCTGGTGGGAATGGGCAATGGTTGGTACAAACCAGCATTAGAAGACATACCTTTGGCCTTTTGACATATGGTACAGCTTGCAACATATCTCCTCACATCTGTCTGTACCTTGGGCCAATAATAGAACGTGGTGACTTGTTCCAAAGTCTTGTCCAACCCAAAATGTCCTCCTAAGGCTCCATTGTGCTTCTCCTTGATGATATTGTCCCTCATTGAACATTTAAGAACACACAACAAACTACCTTTAAATAGGAGCCCTTCTTGCAGCACAAAATCAGAATACTCACCATGAAAAGTGTTAGCCAAACTTGCACACACTTCATAGGCAGCCTTGAAATCTGCATCATCCTTGTACAACTCCTTCAGACATTCTAGACCCATATGTTCCATTTGTACTTCCTGTATGACCAGTACCCTTCTACTCAAAGCATCTGCCACTTTGTTGGCAACACCTTTCTTATGCTTAATAGTGAAGGTATAGGCTTGCAATTGTTCCATCCACTTGACGTGCCTATGATTCAACTTTTCTTGACTATTTAGGAAGCTAAGAGCATGATTGTCAGTAAAAACAATGAACTCTTTTGGAAGTAAATAATGTCTCCATTTTTTCAGAGCTTGCACCATTGCATACAACTCTAGGTCATAGGTAGAATACCTCTGTTTGGCCTCATTCAACTTCTCTGAAAAGAATGCTACTGGATGTCCTTCCTGACTAAGAACAGCACCTATAGCCTGTTGGCTTGCATCACATTCCACAACAAATACTTTGTCAAAATCAACGAGTACCAACGTAGGTAACTCAGCCACTTTCTGTTTCAACAGTTCAAAACTATCATCTGCTTGTTTTGTCCATTGAAATTTACAATTCACTCCACCCTTGATGGTATTGAGAATAGGAGCACTTATGTGACTAAACCCTTTAATGAACTTCCTGTAAAAAGTTGCCAAACCATGAAAACTTCTTACATCTCCTACTGTCTTAGGAGTAGGCCAATTGAGAATAGCCTCAACTTTTGTAGGATCCATTTTCAAACAGCCATTGGAAATCACAAATCCAAGATACACTAGTTCAGTTTTCATAAAATCACATTTATCCAAGTTGATCATCAACTTACTCTCATGCAATTTCTTTAACACCTGTCCAAGATGCTTCACATGCTCTTCTTTGGTCCTGCTGAAAATCAATATGTCATCAAGATAAACAATAACAAATTTTCCAATAAATTCTACAAGTACCTCATTCATCAACCGCATGAATGTGCTTGGAGCATTACTGAGTCCAAATGGCATGACAAGCCACTCATAGAGAAATTCATTTGTTTTGAAAGCAGTCTTCCATTCATCTCCCTGCCTTATTCTGATCTGGTGATAACCAGATTTCAAATCAATCTTGGAATAGTAACATGAACCACCAAGATAGTCCAACAGATCCTCAATTCTTGGCATAGGAAATCTATACCTTATGGTGATCTTATTGATAGCCCTTGAATCAGTGCATAGTCTCCATTTGCCATCTTTCTTAGGAGCAAGTACACTAGGGACTGCACATGGACTAAGACTTTTCCTAATCAAACCTTTCTCCAAAAGTTCTTGAATCTGTCTACCTACTTCTTCATTCTGCTGTGGTGTCAACTTGTAGGCAGCTTTGTTGGGTAATGTGGCTCCAGGAATCAAGTCAATTTGATGACTTATGTCCCTCATAGGTGGTAAGGAGTTAGGAGTATCCTCTACCACAAGATCTTGGTACTTATCCAGTAATTGTTGCACTTCCAATGGAATATCCTTCTGCTGTTTGCTTTGCTGATTGGATACAGGCTTCATCATCAGTGCATACCCTTGGGTATCCTCCTCCTTCATGAGTTGTAGGAACTCTTTGCCACTCACTAACATGACACTGTTGTCATTGCTCTTCTCTTCAACCTGCTCTGGTAAGGGATCCATCTGAAACTTCTTACCATTCTTGGTGATCATATATGTATTCTTTTCACCATCATGCTGTGCCTTCACATCATACTGCCAAGGTCATCCAAGAAGAAGGTGACAAGCATCCATAGGAATAATTTCACATAACACCTTATCCCTATAATCACCTAGTTCAAACTCTACCCAAGTTTGTTCTTCCACCAAATAGTTCTGATTCTTATTCAACCAAGATATTTTGTGAGGATTAAGATGGGGTAATCTTTTCAGTTTACACTTTTCTACCATTTCAGTAGACACTACATTTTCAGTAGAACCTGAATCAACAATGATTTTACAGAGCTTACCATATGCTATTCCTTGGGTTCTGAAGAGATTCTTCCTTTGTGGGGGCTCCTGCTTCAATGGCATCTTCACGAGGGTCCTCTTAATCATCATATTCTCTCCTTCAAGCACTGGTGCAGCACTACCAATTGGTGAGTTTACACTTTGACAATCATCCTCCTGCAATAGTTGGTTCCTTCTCCCACCATCATGAGAGCTAGATGCCTTCTCAAGGCACTTACTTGCAGTGTGGCCTACTTGATTACAATTGTAACATCTTCCAGTGAAGACTCCACGTCCTCTACCTGCACCACCACCTCTTCCTCTGCCATTAGGTCTTCTCCAACCTCCGAAACCACCACCTTTTTGTTCTGTATCAGAACGTGATTCTTGTTGACTTGAGCTTTCACCTTTGTTTGGCTGTCCTCTGCCAAAATTACCTCTTCCTCTATTGTTCCTGCCACCTCTTCCTCTGCTATTTTGATCACCTCTCCTTTTCAGTTTATCCTCTGCCCTAGAGGCTAACTGAAAACATTCATCCACAGTCTTGGGAACCACCATACTGAACTCATCCTGTATATTATACCTCAGACCATCCAGGTATCTAGCCACCATCTCTTTCTCTTCTTCTCTGTGATTGGCTCTCATGCTCAATCTGTGGAATTCTTCAGTGTATGTAGCCACGTCCATATCTTTCTGCCTAAGATGATTAAACTTTCTGATAGTCTACAGATCATAATCACATGGTAGAAATTTGGCTCTCAGCATGGCCACCATTCTGCTCCACTTGGTGATTGGACTCTTTCCAACCTTCTCCCTTTCACATTGAGTGTAGTTCCACCAAACCAATGCAAAACCTCTCAGTCTAGTCTTTGCAAACTTTACTTTCTTACTGTCACTATACTCTTTGAAGTCAAAGTAATTACTTATGGCTTCAATCCAATCCACAAGAGTATCTCCATCCAGTTTCCCATTGAACGTGGGAACATCCATTTTCGGATCACCACTATCTCCACGACCCTTGAGTGCGTTCAGAAATGCCTTTTGATCAGCAGTCATACCTTCTCCTTGAGGATTCTCCCCAGTTTCTCCTTCTTCATCCTCTTCTGACTCAGAAGTGCTTCCATCCTTCTCTTTGGATCTTTCTTCCTTTAGTCTCTCTTCGAGCATTTCTTCCACCATCTTCTGGATGGTTGCTTTGCTCATCGTCTTGGGATCCATTGTGCTAACCTCTGTTTCTATCTCCAATTCTTCGTCTGACATACACGGCTGTGATTCAGAATATTGGCTCTGATACCAATTTGATGCAGAGTGCCAGCAGAAGCGGATGAAGATTTGCCTATATCTTCCCTATCGGCAAGACCTTTTACTTTTCTCACCAAAGCAATCCCCCTCTTGCCTATCGGCAAGACACTATTCTATTGGCAGGCTCCTTGAATCTTCTGCCGACACTTATCGGTCACACCGATGAGTGTCTAACTCCCGCTTTTCCATCGGTCTGACTTGATCGTCGGTGGGACTTTTCTCTTCTCTACCGATATTGTATCTCACACCGATGTGCTTATCACCAAGAAGCTGTCGGTAAGACTTCTTACTTCGGCCAGGCTTTCTTCACCTACACCGATACCTTGTTTCTCACCGATACTGTCAGGTACATCGGCCAAACCTTCCACTTCGGTAAGACTCCAGTTCGTGGCCCCGATGGTTCATCTCATTCCGATGAGTCCTTTGTCGCTGAGACTTCTTGAACTCCTTCCGATGAACTTCTATCGGCGGGACTCTAACGGTCGCCGTGACTTCTTCGGCTTCCCCTGACAAGGTTCCTCACACCGATACTCTTTATCGGCGATACTCCGAGGATGTCTCACCGATCGGTGAAACGGTATACCGTCGGCTGAGTGTATTTTCCTTAGCCCGATTTCGTTTCTCTCGCCGATGCGAACAACGATGGTATGTGTCTCCGACACTATACCAATCTTCAGTAAGACGGAGAGTATTTCACGCTGATGCCAGTTTCATCGGTTAGACATAGTCTATCGGTGGCCCTTCAAAAAGCTATTCTGACACTTGATCTCACGCCGATAGACTCCCAACTCTTAGGTGACGCCGAACTCGGATTCCTTTCGACAGAACAATGGAATTTGGCCGCTTCATATATCAACCCTCGATCACTTGTATCAATCTGATCCCCAAATGACACCATTCACCTTACATCAATTTCCTGACTAGCCACATGATGATGTCTAGTCAAACTTGACTGAGTTCGCTGGCTTCTTGGGTAAGAATTCAAAAACAACAAACGTGAAAATTCTTTCCCCGATCACACTGACACTATACAGGGCTTCAGTGGACAGAGGAAAGGGCCTCCATGTATGAATCAAAACCCTACTCCTAGGTTACGAACTAGCCACTGTGGAACCGTGGGTTTTACACCGTCTGCACACTACAGAGTCACTATGGATTGACAGATAGCATCCGGTTAGGGTTCCAATTACAAAATCAGGATAAAGATATCAAATCACTAAGAACAACCAAGAAAATCAATACAGATCATACCCAGAACTCTCTTTATTCAGTTATCAAAAAGAACTTGTTGTAATACACACTTCTCTCCTCCTGCTCTGTGTGACATACAACCTGCCTCTATAGAAGATGTAGAGACAGCAGTTATCCCCGCCAACCGTGCAAACGGATTTTCAAATCAGTTAGCCGTTGGTTTACCCTTCATACAAGCAAATCACTTGTTTGCCTTGCACAATTACATTCATGGGACCAAATTGACCCTTATTACAAAATCAAATGGCTTAAGAGCCTTATGAGAAAACAAAGGAAAAGATGACCCTGCACTACAAAGAATGTGCTCCTGCACCAGTTTCTTTCCACAAATGAAAAGGCAGGCATTCAATAACATGATCCAAAGGAGTTCGAAGATCAAGCTTTCTCAGTGGCTCCTATGGATAAGTTGTCGGATACACAGTTGACCTTGGACATTCTCAAGGTAGTTCTGGGTAAACATGTGAAGGTTGCTACCTTCGTGAAAGTTTCAGTAACAAGAACTTGTGTCATTTCCAAGGACACTTTTGGACTAGACAGCCTAGAAATACAAATGGTGATAACAATGGATGGAAGTTTCTCTCAAGAAGGATGTTGATGGGAGTTGATAAATGTGATTTTTGCCTTAGTATATTTTATATTTTTCATATGTACTTTTGAATCAGTTTTGGACATTTTCACATGTATTTTTCCAAAATTTAATTACATGTGAGACAAAGGAAGTCCCAAGTCAAATAGGACTCTTTTGTTGAATAAGTCAAAGTAGTTGTAAATTTCCTATTTTTGCTCCAGGCTCCTCCCTATAAATAAAGAGGGCCTCTATTGTAATAGATATCTTTTATCTTATGTAAAAAAAAGTGCTGCCCAAATTGTGACTCAACTTTGCGACTTTGTGTTCAAATTGTATGATCAATTCCAATCAATAAAGAAGGCAAGTTTTGATATCAGACTTTGTGTTGAATCGAATTTGTATGAGCAAGGATATACATATGGCATTTTTGTTTATTTCTCTTGTTGATTGATTGGATAAAGTGGTGCTTAGTTATTATGATTGGAGGACATTCAAGATAAGTTATATAAACTTTGTGTTATATTATTTCCTTGAATCTATGTGTGTTGAAAGTGTTTCTTGGTGAAGGATTATAAAGACTTTGAGCTTGTAGTTGTTCACTTTGTATATGAATTGTGTTGAGAGCTTGTAGACTTTGTGCTATGATTTTCAATCACATTCACGTGAATCAGTGGTGTTGTTAGTTGACAGACTTTGTGCTCCAACTGGTGATACGATTACTTTTAAAATCTTTCTGGGGATAATTTGAAGACTTTGTACTTAAGATTATTCACTTGGTTCGTGAATCTTTTTGTGAAGTAAGTTGAAAGACTTTGTGCTTCAACATACAAGAATATTGTTGATTATTGTTTAAGCGTAGAAGCATTATTGAATATTAACGTGAAACATTGTAAACATCTTTTTTGAAAGAAGAGAAAAGGATGAATGTAACACACCCCCAAATCTAGTATTTAGTGTAAATAAGTTTGTAATAGTTAAAAGGGAACCTCCCCTTGATGAGAGGAGAGATTTATCTCATCATACTGCGGTTGATATAACCATTTTGCCGTCAGTGAGTTGACAACAAAATATTCACCCAATAGTTTTTGGCGACTCTACTGGGGACGGACGCGCAACCAAGAGCCTCTCGCCTTTGGTTGAAGCATACCGGCCTCATCTTTGTGTAATATAGTTTTGTTTTATCTACTCTATAGTTTTATCAAGGAATATGGCTGTCCCAAGTCCATGGGGAAATGCATTTGGGCCATTGAAATTGACTCAACCTCTACATGAACTACCTCGAGGTTCGTGTAAGAACTTTCCCAAGTTCTACGGGGATGGTAAACAACATCCGGATGAGCACATTGCAGCTTTCTACATTGCATGTGGTGTTCTCAGAGTTGAATATGAAGATGTTTCTGTGAGACTATTTGTAGAAACACTCCAAGGTGTTGCAGCTGATTGGTTCTTTCACCTTGCACTTGGAACTGTCACTAGATGGAATACACTTTGAACTCAGTTTGAAGCCAGATTCAAGTCAGCAGAAGATGTTTATGCATTGTTGGCCCAACTTACTCAAAAGAAAAAGGAACCACATGAGTCCATGCGTGATTTCGTGGCAAAGTTCAATAAGCTAAAGAACAGGATCCCAACTATGGCTCAACCTACAGATGAGAACCTAAAATGCTTCTTCATCAATTCACAGTTGCTAGAAGTAAGTTTTCTTTTACGAAGAGCAACACCAGCTGATCTTGCAATTGCTCAAAGTTTGGCAGTTGAAGTGGAGGATGATTTGATCTTGGTGGGAAAGTTGAAGAAGGATTCTATTGGGCCTAATGAGCACCCCTTTTTGGCTTTATTTTCTACAAACACTATGGATCCTATAGTGCAAAAGTTGGCTGATGAGCTGTTAGCTCTGAAAGAACAGGTGTCACAAAATTTGTCCATTCCTTTCTATAAGGACATACCAAGGAGAACTTCTCTAAATGCTCTGAATTATCAAGGTGATGCTTCAAGGGACTAGGATCAAAACAGGTTTCCTCCACAACAAGGAATACTTGCTTTGGAAGCACCACCTGTGAATGCAGCAATTTTCTATTATGAATAAAAGAAAAACAATCTTCTTCAATTAGAATATGATCAAGGAGAAGATGATGCTAATCTTTTCACAAAAGGTGAGGAGCAATTAGCTGGCGAATCTACCACCGGGTTCCTGAACTTGGAATATGAGATGGGACAAGAAGAAGTTACTTTTGGTGAATCTTATGATGTTCTCACATGGTCACAAAATACATCAAATCATAAACATGTGGTTGGTGACAAACAAGTAAGTACACCAGATATTCTCACTTCATCCTATGTTCCTAAGACCAGTACCCCCAATGTAAAACCTCAAGATGAGAGTTTTTGGTCTTCTGTAGCAAGTCCATATCAACTTGTTGGTATCACAGATCACACTGAGGTGACACATATTCAAATTCTTGAGGCAAGAATACCTGTTAAGGGTATTATGCAGGAGGTTCATCCTGAAAGGGAGACCAAGTACACAGTGATGAAATCTGAAGATCCAAAAGCTCAGATTCTCTTCGAGTTTTCTGATATGTGTACTTATTTCTTGACCACTAATGAAGATCCTGAGTCATCAGAGAGTTCTTCAATTGGAGATCTAGGAACAAATGGATCATTCTTTTCAAGTGAAGGGATTTTACAATTGAAAGGAAATGGCATTTCCAAAGGATTGGTTTCTCTAGAGAAACATTTTAATGAGCCTGATTGCTTTGTCAAACAGCGATGATAGTTGGGACCAAATTCATCAGTGTCAATTGGGCAATTCAACCTGGTTGTAGAAGAAGATCCTAGAATGACAAACACTGGGAAGTGTTACTCTTTCAATAGTAAAAGAAAAAGAAATGGAACATCTTTTCTTCTGCCTCACAACAGACAACATCTGAAGCTATTCTCAAAGTGAAGCGATAGATAAGTTCATGAATTTTTGTATAGTTTTTGTGTCTTTTTTCTATTTTAGTCATTTTTGTGTTTTTGTGTCACCTGACTCTATAGCCCAATGGATGGATGAAGGCACTTAGAGACTGGAGTTCTTCTCCCTTCGATCATTTCAAAGGATAATCAAAGGAAGTTCCCCAGTTAGAGACAGCTGTTATCCTCAAATTTAGTTGCGCTCAATTTGTAGGATGACCCCTACAAAATTTGTCCATTTTGTAGCCTACAACTCTAAACACGCAAAACGAGGTGAATCGCATTTGCCCTTGAGCATGGTCTCCTAGCCTTGGAACATCCTTTCGAACGTCAATTTGTGTTGATTTCTTGAATTTTGTAAAACAAGTCTAATTGAAAATTTCACTTTTTAGGAGTTAGTAAATTTTTGTTATATGTAATGGTGGGGATTTTTGCCTCCATTGCATGTTCATATGCATTGGCGGGGATTTTTGCCTCCATTGCATGTTCATATGCACTGGTGGGGATTTTTGCCTCCATTACATGTTCATATGCACTGGCGGCGATTTTTGCCTCCATTGCATGTTCATATGCACTGGGGGGGATTTTTGCCTCCATTACATGTTCATATGCACTGGCGGTGATTTTTGCCTCCATTGCATCTTCATATGCACTGGCGGCGATTTTTGCCTCCATTGCATCTTAGAGTTAGTAAATTTTTGTTATATGCAATGGCGGCGATTTTTGCCTCCATTGCATCTTCACATGCAATGGCGGCGATTTTTACCTCCATTGCATCTTTATATGCATTGGCGGTGATTTTTGCCACCCGTGCATATTAAGCCCTTTGTCACATGCAAGGGTGGTGATTTTTGCCGCTCGTGCATGTTAAGCCTTTTGTCACATGCAAGGGCGGCGATTTTTGCCGCCCGTGCATGTTAAGCCTTTTGTCACATGCAAGGGCGGCAATTTTTGCCGCCCATGCATGTTAAGCCTTTTGTCACATGCAAGGGCGGCAATTTTTGCTGCCCGTGCACTCACTCCCTAAAAATTTTCTAACTCTGGGAAAATTTTCAAGTTTTTAACTTTAGCCCATTTTCACTCAGTTTTTCACTCTAATTGCACTTTAGCCCTTCAAAGCCCATGCAAATGCTCAATTCTCTCTCGCTACTGTAATTTCCAGTCAAAGAGACCAAAAGTTTCTTTCCACAAATGAAAAGGCAGGCATTCAATAACATGATCCAAAGGAGTTCGAAGATCAAGCTTTCTCAGTGGCTCCCATGGATAAGTTGTCGGATACACAGTTGACCTTGGACATTCTCAAGGTAGTTCTGGGTAAACATGTGAAGGTTGCTACCTTCGTGAAAGTTTCAGTAACAAGAACTTGTGTCATTTCCAAGGACACTTTTGGACCAGACAGCCTAGAAATACAAATGGTGATAACAATGGATGGAAGTTTCTCTCAAGAAGGATGTTGATGGGAGTTGATAAATGTGATTTTTGCCTTAGTATATTTTCTATTTTTCATATGTACTTTTGAATCAGTTTTGGACATTTTCACATGTATTTTTCCAAAATGTAATTACATGTGAGACAAAGGAAGTCCCAAGTCAAATAGGACTCTTTTGTTGAATAAGTCAAAGTAGTTGTAAATTTCCTATTTTTGCTCTAGGCTCCTCCCTATAAATAAAGAGGGCCTCTATTGTAATAGATATCTTTTATCTTATGTAAAAAAAAGTGCTGCCCAAATTGTGACTCAACTTTGAGACTTTGTGTTCAAATTGTATGATCAATTCCAATCAATAAAGAAGGCAAGTTTTGATATCAAACTTTGTGTTGAATCGAATTTGTATGAGCAAGGATGTACATATGGCATTTTTGCTGATTTCTCTTGTTGATTGATTGGATAAAGTGGTGCTTAGTTATTATGATTGGAGGACATTCAAGATAAGTTATATAAACTTTGTGTTATATTATTTCCTTGAATCTATGTGTGTTGAAAGTGTTTCTTGGTGAAGGATTATAAAGACTTTGAGCTTGTAGTTGTTCACTTTGTATATGAATTGTGTTGAGAGCTTGTAGACTTTGTGCTATGATTTTCAATCACATTCGCGTGAATCAGTGGTGTTGTTAGTTGACAAACTTTGTGCTCCAACTGGTGATACGGTTACTTTTAAAATCTTTCTGGGGATAATTTGAAGACTTTGTACTTAAGATTATTCACTTGGTTCGTGAATCTTTTTGTGAAGTAAGTTGAAAGACTTTGTGCTTCAACATACAAGAATATTGTTGATTATTGTTTAAGCGTAGAAGCATTATTGAATATTAACGTGAAACATTGTAAACATCTTTTCTGAAAGAAGAGAAAAGGATGAATGTAACACACCCCCAAATCTAGTATTTAGTGTAAATAATTTTGTAATAGTTAAAAGGGAACCTCCCCTTGATGAGAGGAGAGATTTATCTCATCATACTGCGGTTGATATAACCATTTTGCCGTCAGTGAGTTGACGACAAAATATTCACCCAACAGACACCAAGATTTTGACGTGGAAACCCGATTAAGGGAAAAACCACGGTGGGGGTTAACCCACAAATATTAATACCCTGTTAAAAGTATTTTTACAAATGGGAATGCACATGCATTCGGGCTCACTGCCTATGGAAATATTACAAGAGAATGACAGATATTTGAACTAATTAATAGCATCTACCCATGCAAGAATTTTAATTCAGGTTAAGTACAAAAATTGATCTTACACATTTCATCTTTTCTCTGCTCTTCTTGCTGTTCTACCTTCATTCACACTTTGGATTTCTACTCTTCTCACATATACCTTATTCATATACACCACCCACACTGGATCATCCAATTTCATATATCTACAACATGATCTACAATCATTCTAATAGTCGGCTTCAACAACACTTGAAACTTTTATGAATGCTCTGCTCTGTCAGCTAGATCTATGCATAACTTAAGGTGCAAACCAAAAATTGCTCTTGAAAATTATTACTCATGTCGGCCACTATCATTGATCATCACTATTTATCCAACAAACAACTTCCATACATCCGGAATGAAGATCTTCTGCAAGGTCAGCATGTTCTTCTTCTGTCTGCTTTGACAAACTGGAACCCGGTACTCAGAGACTAATATTTTTTGAATCCTTCATCACTGGAGGAAAAAAATCTAGAGTTAGACTATCTTGACAATGCATATGACTCCCCTAGATCTGTAACTAATCATGACTTCCCACCAGAGATATCCAGACTAAAATACCAAACCCTGTTACTGCTCTATTCCTAGCTGCCCAGACTTAGACAAATTCTAAATCTGACTTCTGGTATGAACCAATTGTGTTATGTAGATGATTGTGATGATCGTAGTTGCCATCAATGACAACACTTATCAACACAAAGCAGTGTCTCTTGCCAACAATCTCCCCCTTTGGCATTGATGGCAACACTTAGTGAAAAATGACTAAGTGTCTAGTGCAACTCCCCCTTTGTCTATACGCTCATGTACTTCACTTATTCTAGTACTCCCCCTTTGCTAAATACCTCATTTTTCACTTCCCTTCACTCCCCCTTTGACATCAATGGCAAAGGGTGGGGTTTGCGAGCCGAAACTCTCCAAAAATTTTGTATATACTATTGCATATGTACAAATAATCATTAAGTTTTATTTACATGAACTTGAGAATGTCTGTAAAGCTAGTTTTTATTTGCACAAGTTTAGAGGCCCAGCTGCTCTTCATTCCATCTAAAATGGAGATGTGCCCACTTAACAAAAATGAATATGCTTCTAGCTTTGACAGATCTATTGGATCACTAGTCTGAACTACACTTTGAGCTTCAGATAGGACATTATACATTGTCTCTAACTTAGGAGTAATTAATCCCCAGAGCTCACACATTCTCTTCATAATGTTACCCTTTTCTTTAACAAGCCTCTTTATCTCATCTATCGGGCTAATTACTTGACATTCTTGACTTATAGGTGAAACTATTAGAGGATCAAAACTTTGAGAGAGATCTGACAATTTCTGTTCTTGCTCCTTTATCTTTTTCTCAGTATTCTCTTTAACTTTGGGCCATGATAGACAAAAGTTGTACATATTGCTTCCATCATTTAGAGCATTCTAAATACTTTTTATGCTAATAGCAAGTATTCTTCTATCATTTCCTATCAGATTCTTTATTTCACAAAATTTCTTATCCATGAATTCTTTCTAAACTTTTGCCTCCGTAGACTTCTCAAAGGACTCAAAATGAGTATTCATAGAACTTACAAGATTTCTCAAGTGTTCAGAGGGGGAATCAGATGGACTCTTCTGGTAGGTAGGCATTAACTTTTCCAAGATCCTGGATACAAGCCCCAGTAGTTCATTGTCCTCCATGTGGAATTTTAACATCTTTTCTTTGGCCTTTACTTGGGTGAATGATGTGATTTTCATTAGTTGAATTGGAGAGAGAGCATTTGGATTGGCTAGACCTTGGAGTAGTTCAAGTTCATCAAGCTCACTCATCTCTTTTTCAAGAAGACTTTTTACTGCATCTGTAGTGTCTCTTGCAACATTTTCTGAACCATTCTTTTGTTCATCAGATTTCTTAGTATCTGCTTTATGTGTTTCAACATTTGTATCATCTTCTTCTACTTTATCTTTCTTTGTGTTCTCCTCTTCGCCATCCAGAACTTCTTTTGTGACTATGGGAAAGTTGTGCTTTCTCAAGGCTTTCAAAAGAATCTCTTGAGTTTCTTCAACGATTTCACTTGTTTCTCCAAGCATGAGTTTGTTCATTCTCCTTTTGCTTCTAAAGTCATCTTTGACTTCCTTGAATATCATATCTATTTGATCATGAGAAATTTGAGGACACAAATTTATTATCTCATGTTCCCTGATCTCTATATCCTTACACTTGGCATTTTCTTTCCTCAACTCCAAGATATTTGCCAGACTTTGTGGTAACTTAGAAGTTATCTCAATCAGTGCCTTCTAGATGTTGAGATATCTGACTATTGATTCCTCCAATACCCTTTTATCCATATCATTGTATTCATCATAGAATTCAATCATGGGTTTTAGATTACCATCCACAGTGACTAATTTTATCACATCTTCTAGGGAGAGTGTGGGCTTCTTAACATATTCCTCATAATCTTTTATCTTTTGCTTTTTACTAGTCCTTTTGCTTCTGTAGGACTTTTCTTTGGTTAGTTTTGTAGCTTTTGTTCTAGTGACCTTTAGTTCCTTGATTTCAATGTCTGAGTCTGTATCTTCTTCTTCTTCTCTTATGCTTTCATAGGTCCAGGATGCTTTTATTTTCTTCCTTTTCTCCCATCTTTCGGATGATTTTGCTTCTAGTTTTGTAATTTTGGAAGGAGCAAAGGTAGTAGCAGAGCTTCTAGTAGTTCTTGAAGTGGAAGAGAGTTCCACCGGATCACCTCTTTGTTTCTTATCTTGTTTCTCTTTATCATCCTTCTCTGTTCTTTCTCTAAATTTCTTCACATCTTCCTTAGTTAGGTCCAAATTTTTAGCTAACTGCTTGACTTCTTTTCTTACTCTTCTATTGGTTTCAAGTTCTCTAAGCTTAGTTTGTAACTTTAAACTTAGCTCCTCATAAGTTCTAAATCTTTCAACCATTGTGTCTTTGGGCTTGCTTAGAAGATGTTGAGCATACATATCCAGGATCCTTTCATCTACTTCATACCCCATGGGCATGATCCAAATAGTTCTGGGTTCCATTGCTTCCACTAAACACTAATCAGTATCAACCATGAAGCATATTTCATTTTTGTACTTGTTAACAATTGAATTAGGGATTCTTTCCCTTGAGTGCATCATACTCTAAACCCCATATTGCAGTTTTCTGAGCTTTGAAATCACCAATGTTGTGAAGATGATTTCTGATCTGAATATCAACTAGCACATCCTTAGTCTAGTGCACACCTTTTACCCCAGGTACTTCATTCATAAAGTAAAAGAATAGACATAGAATCAATGTACCATACTTGAAAGTGTTTTCCTTATCTTTCTTGATTTTGTTTGAATTTTTAATCAATTGTTAAGTAGTAGTTTACACAAGTCATAATCAATATTTTCTTTTAGCATCTTGTATGCAACAAATATGTCTATTCTAGAAACAAAATTTTCTCTACTCAAGTGATAAATCTTGTACCCAATCACCATGGAGGTGAATTTGACATTCGGTTCTATAATATCATTAATGGTCATTGCCCTTCTGTCAAACTTAGCACCGGTAGCATCATTTACTTTCAGGTTTTTCATGGCTTTCAGCATGGGTAATCCTCCAATTGAGTTTAAACTAGTTACATTTCTGATACCATCCTTAGTAATCTTGAATGGTTTTAGCAACCAAATGAATTCATTATGCATCCGACTCAAGACGTATCGGATCCATTCTTCCTCATCAAATGTTGGAAACCCCAAAATTTGAATAAAGTGCTTATTCTGTAGTGCCTTATACTAGGGTTTAAGTTCATCATTTCATCCTTGAGTTGTTTCTCAAACAACTCTACATACCTTGAGTCTCCAAACTCATCTATATTTGCATGAATATAAACCCTAATGTCTTCTACATGCAACACACCATACAGAACACTTGAAAAAGCACCTAACAAGTCGACTTCAATTGATTTGTGAGGATGCTTCTTAAATTTGGGTCGAGGCCTTTCAGTAATGTCAACAACATGAGGAGTAGCCATTTCAATCAGATTTTAGATTCAAAACCTTTTTCTTTCACGGGATTAGGGTTGATCAATTGCCAGTTGAAATTTGCCCTTTACCTCAGTCTCTGGATTTGTAGGTCAAATGCTCTTCTTCTTGTTTTCTTCGAATGCAAGGTGATTCAAATGAGTGATCAAGTGACCTTTTATCTTTGTAAAACTAAATTTGGCATTGTAATAAATGTGTTGCCCTAATTATATCTGATTACATTATTTTTGACAATTCTTCATGAATCACTCTGCAAGATTTCATATCAACATCTTTTCTTCTAGAAATCCTTCTAAAGGTTCTGGACCAATTCAAAATGTTCTCTTTTATTGTGCCAGACTTAGGCACCCACTTACTGACTAGGGGAATTTGATGTTCTATGCAGTTCCCCCTGAGCTAGAGCTTTTGACTTAATTCCTGGAGGAATTGTCAGTACTGGATTCCAGTGCAGACCCATCACTATTGTTTATTGTATCTTTCTTTATCCAAATCTTGTTCATTTCACTCTGTATCTCATTCACATCAATTTTTCTTTTGTCTTTGTCTTGTTTCTGTTCATCTAGTTTTCTATTTACTGGACCTCTTCTTCAATTTTTCCTATTTCTGCAAAATCTTGCAATATGACCAGATTTATTGCAGTTAAAGCACACTTGATTTCCTCTTGATCTGCACTGATTAGCCATATGTCCAAATCCATTGCAAGCAAAGTAGTAGTCATTGAAAGAATTTCCATTTGAGTTATTCATTAACATACTTCTACATTCATTAGATTTGTGACCATACCTCTTGTATTTGAAGCATTGACCAGAGAAGGATGGACCTTTTTTATTTTCTCTACTTATGCACTGAATAGCTTTATGACCAAATTTATTACAATTGAAACAATTTCCATTAAATGATGGATATCTTTGAGCATTAGGCTGTCTTACCGAAGGTTTTCTAGTTTTGTTCCTTTTGTTCCTTGGTTGGAAACTTCTTTTTCTAGATCCAGAGCTTTCACCTTTCTCATATTTAATATTACACTTGTCATTATCCTTTCTATGTTCTTCAATTAGTGCTTCAAGTTTAGCTGAGCTTATTTTGAACTTCTCCTTATACTCATTTGCAATTTCTAGGTCATGTCTAAGAGTGGTAATCTGTCTCTCAAGTTCTCTCTCATTGTTTCTACTTTCTTGTAGATTAGATTCTAGGAGACTAGCTATTCCATCCAACTTGTAGCATTCTTCACTTCTCTCTTTCAGATTTTGCTTCAACTCTTCTTTAGTTTTCTTCCTATCTTCAATTTCCTTGGTTAGTCTCATCACCCCAATTTCCATCTCATGTTTTAAGACAACAACTTCTTTAGCTAACTTTTCACATTATTTTGTCTCTTCTTTCAAGGCCTTGTCTTCCAGCTGAAGAGGTTGCTCTTTTCCTTTTGCATTGGATTTGCTCAACTTTTCTTTTTAGATCTCAATGAAGTCTTCAGCCTTTTTGAGATTATCTTATAGTTCTTGGACTTCTACCTTGGACTGCTCAAGATCATCTAGGGCAAGATTAAGTTGTCCTTGAAGATTATATTCATCCATTTTTATTGCCTTCCCAGATCTTCCTTAAGTTATTAAACTTTTCAAAATGAACCTTTCTCTAATACCAATTGTTGGTTTAGGTTCGGGCAACTAAGAGGGGGCGGTGAATCAGTTGTCACACATTTTCAATCATTTTTACTTTTAATCTTCCTTTACCACTTACAATCAATTTAATGATATAAACATTTTAGCATCAATCAATAAGATATGAACAGAAAACATAGATAACACATTCGACACTAAGATTTTGATGTGGAAACCCAGTTAAGGGAAAAACCACGGTGGGGGTTAACCTACAAATATTAATACCTTGTTAAAAGTATTTTTACAAATGGGAATGCACATGCATTCAAGCTCACTACCTAGAGCTCACTGCTCAAATGGAGGCTCACTGCCTATGGAAATATTACAAGAGAATGATAGAGATTTGAACTGATTAATAGCATCTACCCATGCAAGAATTTTAGTTCCGATTAAGTACAAAAAATGATCTTACACATTTCATTTTTTCTCTGCTCTTCTTACTGCTCTGCCTTCATTTGCACTTTAGATTTCTTCTCTTCTCACATACACCTTATTAAAATACACCACCTGCACTGAATCATCCAATTTCTTCAGCTATATATATCCGCAACATGATCTACAATCATTCTAACAGTCGACTTCAACAACACTTAGAACTTTTATGAATGCTCTGCTTTGTCGGCTAGATCTATGCATAACTTAAGGTGCTGACCAAAACTTGCTCTTGAAAATCATTACTCATGTCAGCCACTATCACTGATCATCACTATTTGTCCAACAAACAACTTCCATACATCTAGAATCAAGATCTTTTGTAAGGTCGACCTATTCTTCTTCTGTCTGCTCTGACAAACTGGAACCCGGTACTTAGAGACTAATATTTTTTGAATCCTTCATCACCAAAGGACAAAAATATGGAGTTAGACTATTGACAATGCATATGACTCCCCTAGATCCATAGCTAATCATGACTTCCCACCGAAGAGATCCAGACCAAAATACCGTTCCCTATTACTGCTTTGTTCCTAGTTGCCCAGACTTAGACAAATTCTTAATCTAACTTCTGGGATGAACAAATTGTGTTATGCGGATGATTGTGATGATCTTAGTTGCCATCAATGATAAGACTTATCAATGAAAAGCAGTGTCTCTTACCAACAGAGATCCCTCACCTCTTCATCAAATTTCACTTTTACAGAAGTTAACTGACTAGTAATCGTATTAAAATCATCTAAATGATATGTCACAGATCCACCTTCAATCATTTTCAGATTAAATAAACACTTCATGAGAAATACCTTATTTGAGGCTCAGGGTTTTCCATACAATTTAGCCAAAGATTTCATCAATTCATCTGTTGTCTTTGCTTCTGTTATATTGAACTCTACAGATGGTGCCAGGCACAACCGAATGGCTCCCAATGCCTTTCTGTCTAGAAGATCCTAATCCTCATCAGTCCTTTCTATCAGTTTCTTTGATTTTCCTTCCAACAGCCTCCATAGATCCTTCTGATAGAGATAATCCTCCATTTGCATCTTCCATAATTGATAGTTCTGCCCATTGAATTTATCTACCTTCAATTTACCCTCATCTGCCATTGCTCCCACTTAATCATGAGACTCCCACTCAACCGTGAGACCTTCCTGCAGATGATAATCGAACACAACCTACTATGATACCACTTGTTAGGAATTGCATGTAGAAGATATCAATTAAATGCAAATAAAGATTAAATAGAGGAATGAAAAATACACAAAAATAATAACAACGAGAGATAGTTTTTAATGTAGTTCACCCAAACTCGGGCTACATCCTTTTGGTGTAATTAAATATTTAATTATACTTTAATAAGTTTACTTAGGGATAATTTTAGTCTTAGGATATTATTAAGTCATATTAGGGTTTTATTTAACTTGCAAATATAAAAGCAAGTTGTCACATGTAATTCATTATTCTTTTTCATTAATTGCATCCATTTTATTGTGCAAATACTCTCTTATGCTTGTTTTGCCTGTAGAAGGTTAATCTTTGGCTTGTAGAAGATTCTGGTGTTTCAAGTTTATCATAAACTTCAACATGGTGTTTTAGGTTTATCATAAATTTATTACTATTTGAAGTCTAGATCATCTTTTTAGCCTACGATCTTGTATCTTTTTGCCACTATCTCCAATTTTTGTAATTCTTGCAGCATTGGAAAGGTATTGAAGAGCTCTATATAGCCATCCATTTACTTTTTCCAAATTTCGCCCTAGGTATTCTTTATTCAATTTGTTAGTTTTATGGCTTATGTTTGATATTCTGGACATTTTGGCACCTGCAGAAGTTTTGTATGTTTTGTTGGGCTTCATTTATCAACATTAATATATATTCAGATTGTTGATCTCTGATTTGATTTATTTGAGGAGATATCATGGGGTTTGCTATTCACCCTTCTGTGGTAACAATGGGTAAGGATAATTATGAGTCTTGGTAGAAGGGCATCTTGACACATCTCAGGTGGCTTAATCTTTTGACTTATCTTTATTTTATGGACTCATACCTGAACCAAATACACTTAGGAGGAAATCTGTATGGAGAAATTATGTTGATCATATTGTAGGATTGATTGGTTCTAGTGTTGATTCTGACACTATGTGTACTATCTCACATATTGAGTGCCCACGCGCTCTTTGGACTAGCATTTGGGAGATCTATGGAGACCCACATATCTCTCCATTCCTAGATGATCTTGCCATGGATTGCCACATACCCCTTGATGATGTAGATTACATACCTTTTGATGATGATACAGTTGAGGAGCTTCCATATTTGACAGGTCTTGCTAGTTCAGATGACACAGAGACTTCTTTTGCTTCTCCTTCTCTTATCGAGATCACATCTATTTTACTTGTTGCTACATCAGATTCTTTTTAGCAGGGCATTATTAGTCTTCTAGAGATAGCTTGTTGGGATGCATTTCTACTAGATATATCATTGTTGTTTGTAGAGTCCCATCTTGCAGATTTGGAGGCCCACATTGAGGACATTTGTCTTCTCTTTGATGATAGCTTCAATGGAGTTACATCACCATCATATTCTTTAGATATTGTTCTTCATCCTCCTCTTCTTCAATCATAGTTTGGCAATGGATTCGAGACATTTGAGTAGTTTTTAGGAGCATCATTGTTGTCTTTGGATCATGTGCAGAGTCCAGAGACATTTATCCTTCTTCTTGTGTATTCCTATCCGAAATGGGAAGACAATATGCACACATCTGCAGTTCTATTTCTTCCCAAGGGGAGGAATGTTGTTCAGCATTCATGGGTCTTCATCTTTATTCTATGTCGAGCATCTTCTAGCACTACAAGAGTCATCTTAAGGAGCGGCTGCATGGTCTCTCTTCTCATCTCTATTTTGGGAGGGAGCATTTCCTCGCATGGTGTTGCATCCTTCTCACATCTAGGGGGGTCATCATACCTTCTCTCTTCTTCCTCTCTTATGGGGGGTATTAATGACTATACTTTTGTGATGAATTCAATTCTTGGGGGGTCTTCATTTTAGTCCTTCTTCCATCACATGTTTATGTAATTGTTGTATTTTCTCTCTTTTGGAGAGGATTTTTCTCCCAATGGGTTTTTCTCCTTTTATCCACTTTATGAGAGATTCTTGTTGTTCATGGGTACCTAAAATGGCCTTGTAGCCGGGACCCATTCTTGCATGGTTTTCATTTCTCCCTAAGTTGCACTTATGGGGGGGTGTTGGTGTAATTAAATATTTAATTACACTTTAATAAGTTTGCTTAGGGCTAATTTTAGTCTTAGGATATTATTAAGTCATATTAGGGTTTTATTTAACTTGCAAATATAAAAGCAAGTTGTCACATGTAATTCATTATTCTTTTTCTTTAATTGCATCCATTTTATTGTGCAAATACTCTCTTATATTTTTTTTCTCTATAGAAGGTTAATCTTTGGCTTGTAGAAGATTCTAGTGTTTCAGGTTTATCATAAACTTCAACACATCCACCAACAGAGAGTCCAATATTATTATCCAGTAAATCAAACTGATTACAACCAACAATCCTTGCAACTCAATACCACGGCAAATGCTACAATACAATATCAATGAAAACCCTAACCCTTAGTCATTTTATCAAGACTTATGTCAATTAAAAAATAGGGTTTTTTATGTCAGCCAATAGAAAAATAACTCGCGATGCCTTTATAAAATAATAGGCAATTTTTACTTCAGGGGCGCTCCCCCATTAAATAATTTGGGGAAAACCACTCCAATAAAAGGGGAAAATTTAACCTTTGTGTCTGATTAGGCTCAATATAACAACAGAAATAAGAAAGTTATGGGTAGTCAAACTTTTGGTCAATGTGGATATGGACATTACTAATGTAATATCCTGATCGCTATCCAAGCATCCATGTCCTGATGATGTCATGTCCTATCACCTAATATGGAGGATGATAAATGAGAGTGAAAGTTTCTGAAATGTTAAGTAAAGATTATCTTTTCTTTTGAGCCTGTTAGATTTCTGTTGGCAAAGTAGATGCTAGTCATACACTGGATATTTTGGTATAGATATTTCATCCCTCCCAGATATCCATATCCTAATAAATGTACACATCTGAGTGACAGTCTGCCAAACTTAACATAGCATAAACACCCATTGATATGGACATTTGATACTAGATATTTTGACATGGATATTTCTCTTATTAATATCCATACCGAAACATCGATATCTGGGTAACGTCATCCAATTTCACGCCAAAGTAATATTTTGAGCTTGCTGACACCATCTGCATGGATATTTCATCCTTGTCTTAATATCCACATCTTTATGCATTGGAAGTATCCAGATCTTGATGGTGTCATTCGACCCTCACTCATACAATAACCAAACAGGTAGCCGATGTCACATGGATATATATTTTTGAAAGGTCCATATCTTATCTCAAACATTCGTGTCCCGATGACATCACATCATCTCGCCCCGGTACAAAGTTCTAAATTTGCTAGCATCATATGGATATTCACCACATGGATATTTCACATTTTCCTAATATCCATGTCTTCTCACATATCCATATCCCTATCGTGACTAATAATTTCAAGCCACGTGTCCATAGAGATATTTTTCATACCTTAGCATATTTTAAGCAGAATTAAAGCCTGATGGATTTCTCTCGATTAACAATATTTGACCTAACTCTCCTGCTGATGTCACATGGACATATCCATATGGACATGCTGATCGAAGATCCATTTTCATATCCAGATGCACCTTTTTCACATTTAATGTTGTTTAAGCAAGTTGTTGGCTTTTAAATTTTAAAAGTGTGTTGATAAACACATGTAGCAATCTCCCACGTTTGCACTTGAGAGATTCACCTAATCACTCGAGAGCAATTAATAAGCCCTAATTTGAAGGATTTACTAAGTTAAAAAAGGGTAATTACTCTCATATTTTTCACATCATTGCATTTGAAAGCTAAAATCTTCATGGAGAGCTCAAAGATCTGAAAGTTATTACAAAAAGGTTGCAACAAGGAACAAAATTACAAAGGATTGTCTTCTAACTATATTTCTAGAACACTTCCATATATCCAGGTTAAGGTCTTCACAAATAGGTACATATATGACCAAAAAAAACCTTCTCTTGTCATTTTTATGATGATATTGCATATTTTTACATAGGTAAAAGGTTAAAATGTTGAAATTATATAAAGCAGAGCTAATTTGGTTTTACATGCATATCACCTTGGGGCATGCCTTGTTTATTCACTTATAGAAATTGAAAAGTATTAACCCTAGCATGACATAAGCTCTAGTTTGAGACATGGATATTTCAAATTCGTAGGTCAAGATGCAACCCCAAAGAGACAAATGTGATGTGGAATTCAAAGAGGATATGTTTCCTAGAGCCAAGAGTGTGTGTAGTAAGTATGGATGGGCAAAGGATACTCATTATGGCTATACAGATTTGGATGCCTTCAAAATGAGGATTCAGAGAAGAGAAGATCACCCCATTCTAAAAAATATAGTAGCCATGGTATTCTACGCGATAGGATTCCCCTATGTTGCTGAGGCTTTAGAATTGTTGGTTGAGTGCGTAGAGCATTGTAATGTGGTAAATCAAAGGATTGAGCATCAAGGAAGGATGTATGTTGACCTCTTGGTCGATGGCATTTCAGAGGCTTTCAATTTGCCCACACCCAAGAATATGTATGTGCTGGATCTAAAGGCACTTGTTGCAAAGTATGATGGAAATTTGACAAGTTGCAGGAAAGTCATCTTCTCTAGATGGAGAGACCTAGGAAATAAAGCAAAGGTTGTAGCCAAGATGCTCTAGCATCTATATAACTATGACTTCTCTCTAGAAATTCAATATATGATAGTATTACTTAGTCAGATGAACAGGAAGGATAACTCAAGGAACCTTGAGTCATGGATGTATGGTTTGATCTACATGCTAATTGATAAGAAGCAAGTCATACAATGGGCCAAGAACATTAGCGATGCTATGTATGAGCATCTAGTCAATTGGAAGAGGAAGAAGGATATATATTTTTAGCATGACCTCATACTTGGTTTATGCATGTGCATGCAAGTCAATATTTGATGGCTTACAAATTGTAGGTAGGTTAGGTCAACTACCTCATGAGAGAACCTCATGGGAGCATTATCCTCAATTAGAAAGAAGGTAATCCATTCAACATTTCAATGTAGTCAATGATTATTTTATAATGCACCTGGTCCGGCTCATGGAAGGAGATAGAGCCAAATGGTTATCATTGGTAGCTCACGAGAGGATACATCCTCATGGGGTATGGTGCATCCAATTCCTATCCTATTCATACATCCAGATGGAAGATTTCACCAGAAATCCATTCATACTTCCCAAGTATCCAACATATAGGGTGGTCCTAATGGAAGTGCTCAGAAAGATCATTCTGACATTTGAAGCATACAAGAGAAAAGAGGGTAGAGGAAATGTAAAATTCGCTCTGGACATAAACTAATTTGTGTGTGGGTCAATAGACAATGCAAAGATAGAAGAGGTAGGTCTGCAAATATTACACTTATAGTTGATCTCTTTGGTGAGGGATTATGATCCTTATCACATGTTAGAAATATTTATCAATAATATATATAAGCATGTCACCCACCTAGAGGACTATTGGGTGGATTGTGATAAGGAATATGAAGTAAGGAAGAGGGGGTATCAAAGAATGACCCTGAACCAAATGAGAACTATCAGATATCTAGAAGTGCCACCCCAGATTAAAGTGGATGATAAGGATAATGTAGACCCTGAGTATGAGGACAAGAAAATATATAATGAACCCCTAGCTCCCCCTGATTACACTAAGGAGGATGAAACCTCCATTGATGTTATCACAACCAAAGTGATGGAGATAACCAAGAATTGGATAAATAAAAAGATTAATGAATTAAAGACTAAAGGGATTCCCATCACCTTTGATAAGAAAAGGAAAATGAAAGACAAGGATGAGCTAGATTTTAATGATTTCCTTATACATAAAAGACATGTGATGGAGACTAGGTTGGCTCAACCAGGATCATCAGGAGCTGCAGAGGAGTTTACTACAGAGGGTTTTTATATTTCTACCAAACCATCCCCTCCTAGGGATACACCTCAAGAAGCTATTCCTATAGTATTACCCAAGCTTGTGGGAATAAAGGAGAAAGAACATGTAGATGTAGAGGTAAATAAGGGGCATGATGATGTGCTAAAGGGGGTGAGCATCACCAACCAAAGAATATACCAAGGCCCAATGGTGAGGGGGTCTACTTCTAAATCAACTGATATCCAGGCTAGATAACACCCAGATCCTACTCTGCATATAGCCAAAGAATTGCAACACAATGTGCCAGCAATAGAGGTTATTAAGGTGAAAAGTGAATTGGCCAGGAAGGCAAGAATAGAGGCATTATAAAAGGAAGCCAATCAGCCTTTACCTCTAAGTCAAATAATTGTTTTGACTAATGTTGAAATAACCAAGGATGTGACTATCCATCCTATAGAGAGTTTACTAAGGCATACTAGGGCTACAACTAAAGATGTAGCTCAAGGAGGACATGATGGTGAAGAGAGTGAAAAGCCTAAGTCCCCTGAAGTAGAGGTACCAACAGGGCATCTAGATGTACTAATAGACACCATCACTAGCCTGAAGGTAAAAGATTTGTCATATCATCCTGGCGATGGGGATGAAGAGGAAGAAATTGTTAAGGACAACCAAATACACGTGGGAGATGTACATATGGATATAGACATCTAGACTGAGGGTACACAACAAGGTGTCTGGATAGGTGAGGAAGAGCATGAATATCATAAGTCTACCTCTAGACAATAGACTCAAGGAGATAAAGAAACTTATGAGGAGATAAGTCAAAGGTTAAGCATGGAAGAACATCACCAGGATATTCATGATCCAGATCAGCCTAAAGAGAAAGCTGAGGGTGACTCTAGTGGTGGCATAGGTCAGGATAAGCAAGATGAGACATCACATGTAGACCAACAACCACTGGCATAGGAGGATTCATGAGGATAAGGGTGGTGATCAAGATATGGGTCAGCAATAAGAGAATCTAGAGGTAATCCCACCAAAGAAGGTTAAGGATAAAGAGATAGAGATACATGATGCTCAAATTGAGTAGACAGACCAAACAGGGTCAGGATCAAATGTGTTCTCATGTTTAGCATTAGAGGTACATCATGTACATGACCTGACACCATTTGATTTTAAGTCACTATTCACATTGGATAGTGTCAAGTCCAAATGCAAGATGAGGGCTAAATCGACAATAAAAGGAGATGTTACAATAGGAAAAAGGACAACACAATTGGTTGTTCCTCTTGTGGACAAAAGCAAAGGAGAAATAAGTGCAAAAGAATTCCAAGTCACAAAAATTGACTTAAGACATTCCACAGTGGATCAAGACATTGAGGAGCTCAAGGAGAGCACTGAAGCCATAGCAGCTAGGATGAAGTAGCTAAAAAGCAAAAATAAAGAGTTGAAAGAACAAAATACTTAGCTTCAAACTTTCATCAAGGGGTTAGTTAAACCTATAGGACTAACATCTGTAATGCATATAACAGAAAGGCCTATTGCCTTGGCTCTGGTAAGTGAAGAAGAAATAACAGGTCTAGATGCCCAAAAGCATCAAGCCCGTGTCATGAAAAAATGGTTCCCATAGTTCATGAGTGCAGGGGAAAGGACAATAAGGACATCCTTGTCCAGTTGGCATACTTTGGCTATTTTGAAGGATGGAGAAGAGGCCCTAAAAAGATCATCCAAAAAAATGCTCAGTCAAAGTGACTATGCCTTGGACAGGCTAAGGGAGATAAAGAAGATGAAAGATCAGGATCTCCTAAAGAATAAAATTGTGACTATCCAGACCTTGCTTAAGGTAAGTACATGGATCCAAGAGCTCTAGTTTGAGGTGGGTGTTTTGAGGACTTACATATCTAAGGTAGGGGACATAAGTATAAAGGTCCTTGACCTATTATCAGATGAGATGAAAGTTTTGGAGGAGCTACTTGGTGACTCAATGGTAGAAACAAGGATGCTAGATGAGCAGGGATCTACGCAAACATTCAAAGATGGATTAGTTTGGTATCAAAAGATCTTGTGCTTCATTTTATAGAGGCTACCTTGGATGAGATGACAGGATTGAATGTCAAGATAAAGGAATATGACAAGAGGATAGATAATAGGGTGACTAAGATGATATCTCTTAAAGGCATTGGAGTATGCAAGAGTAAAAGCCTGGGTTGGTGATAAATCCAAAATAGACACCATGGTACTTGCATATGACTTCTATAAGAAGTTAGACATAGGCGTTGTCATTATAGAGGGATCTGATATATCTGAGTAGAATATGCAAGTGGATGTTGTTGTGAAGATGCTAAGGGATATTCCTTGCCAATTATTTCCTATTAACAGTTGCTAACTGGCAACACGTGCTACTATTTTGTATGGTTGACTTGGTCAAAGTAGTCTGAACTGTTGATTATTTTGGATAGATCCTAACAATTGGATCATTGTAACCGATCCTATCCTTGTTCTATAAAAGGATAGTGATCATCATTTGTAGTAGGAGATTGAATTGTTGAGCTTGTGAGCACTAATTTTGTCTATTCTTATAATTTTTATGGCTTCCCAAGATTCTTTCTTAGGATGACATGTAGATGTACATATTCTAAAGCATACTTAATGAAAATGGAGCAACAAATTATTTCTTAATCATAAATATTATGCAGTCTTTGATTGATTTCTGATGTTTAATGTGTTGGAAAGAGACACTTCTACACATGACAGGGGTTGTCATTGATGGAAACTAAGTCTATCCTACACATCTGCATTACATGATTTGCTCATACCGGAAGTCAGAGTAAGGATTTGTCTAAGTCCAGATGTCAGAAATAGAGCATGTGACAGGGTCTGGTATCTTGGTCTGGATCTCTCTGGTGGTAAATCACAATGTGCTGTGGATCTGAGGGAGTAATAAGGATTTTTAGGACTATCTAAATCTAGGAATTTATCCTTCGATGATGAAGGATTCAAAAGTTATAAGCATCTAAGTATCAAGTTCCAGTTAGCTAGCACAGTCAGAAGAAGAACAAGCTAACCTAGTATTTGATCTTGGTCCGGATATAGAAAAGTTGTTGGATAAGCAATTAGTGACAATTAGTGGTATTGGCCAACATGATTAAATATTTGACAACACAAGTTTTTGGTCCATGTTATTATTTGTGCATGGATTCGGCTGACAAAATAGAGTTCTTAATAAAAGTTCTAAGTTTTCTTCAAGCTGACTCTAGTTGATTGAATTTCTTGATGCAGATATATATAGCCAATGGATTTGAGTGTTTTGGTGTGTGTGTGTGTGGTGTAATGATGGAGTAAGTGTGAAAAGGTAGAAAGAAGTGCAAAAGAGAAGAGATCTATGGTCCAGATCATGGAAAAGTAGTAAACAGGGCAGAGTAAGGATGAAGTGTATAAGATCAGTATTTTGTACTTAACTGAAACTGAATTCTTGCATAAGAAGATGCTATTCATCAGTTCAAACATTTTGTAATCTTCTTGTAATCATTCTTGTAGGCAATGAGCCTGAAGGCATGTGCCTTCCCCATTTGTAATACTTTTAATAGAGTATAATTCTT
This sequence comes from Cunninghamia lanceolata, assembly GCA_027924645.1. Classification (NCBI taxonomy): domain Eukaryota; kingdom Viridiplantae; phylum Streptophyta; class Pinopsida; order Cupressales; family Cupressaceae; genus Cunninghamia; species Cunninghamia lanceolata. The sequence goes on along the minus strand of BSBN01001567.1, from coordinate 16,981,896 downwards.
ATGGGTTAACCCCCACCATGGTTTTCCCTTAACTAGGTTTCCATGTTAAAAATTTGGGTGTCAAGTGTGTTATCTGTGTTTCTGTTCATGTGTTATTGATTCATGCTTTCATGATTATATCATCAGTTTGCTAATAAGTGTTAAAGTTTCAAGACAACTGATTCACCCCCGCCCCCCTCTCAGTTGTCTGCCCTAATTCCAAAAATTGGTATCAAAGCAAGGTTCCTTGGAAGAAGCTTAACAGCTTGAGGAAGATTTGGGAAGGAATTTCAATGGGTTTACTCATACAGTAACTTCAATTGGCTTTAGAAGATCTTGATCGGTCCAAAGTAGAAATAGATGACTTGAAAGTAAACCTTAAGGATGTTGATGATTGCATTGAGTTGCTAAAAGAAAAATTAAAGAAATCAATGGAAAAAAGGAAGGAATTGCTTCATTAGTTGGCCAATCTTACTGAAGAAAATGGCATGAATAAGGCTTTGGAATAAAAGACAAAGGAATGTGAAAAGCTGACAAAAGAAGTTTCTATTCTAAAACATGAAATGGAATCTGGGGTGATGAGGCTAACCAAAGAAATTAAGGAAAGGAAGAAGACTAAAGAAGACCTGAATCAAACTTTGAAGGAAAGGACAGAAGAATGCTACAGAATGGACACAACAATTGGCCACCTAAAATCTAACCTACAAGAATATAGATATAATGAAGAGGAACTTGAAAGGCAAATTGTTACTCTCAGAAATGACCTAGAAATTGCAAATGAATACAAGGAGAAGTTCAAGATAAGCTCAGCTAAACTTGAAGTGCTGCTTGAGAGTCAGAAGAAGGCTGATGATAAGCATGGTCTTGGGTATGAGAAAGGTGAAAGCTCTAGATCCAGACAAAGAAATTCTCAATTAAGGAATGGGAGAAACAGAACTAGAAGACCTCCAGTAAGACAACCTAATGCTCAAAGATATCCATCTTTCAATGGAAATTGTTTCAATTGCAATAAATTTGATCATAGAACTACTCAGTGCAGAAGCAGAGTAAATCAAAGTGGTCCATCCTTCTCCAGTCAATGCTTCAAGTGTAAGAGGTATGGTCATAGATCCAATGAATGTAGAAATATGATAATGAATAACTCTAACAATAGAGGAAATGACAATTCTTTCAATGGAAAATGTTTTGCATGCAATAGATTTGGACATATGGCTAATGAGTGCAGATCAAGAGGAAATCAATCAAATGGGTAAAGAAATGTTGTATGCTTCAATTTTAACCGATTGCAAGATTCTACAAAAGCAAGAATGATGAAAGAAGAGGTTTGGTAAATAGAAATCCGGATGAGCATAGACAAGACAAAGGAAAGAGCAAAGTTGATGTAAATAAGGTCAAGAATGAAATGAACAAGACATGGGTGAAGAAAGGTGCAATAAACAATGATGATGGGTCCACATCAGAATCTGATGCTTGTAATTTCTCTGGGAATTGAATTAGGAGCTCTAGCTTAGGGGGAGCTGCATAGAAAAACAAATTCCCCCAGCCAATAAGTGGGTGCCTAAATCTAGCACAATGAATGAAGATAGAGAAACCTATTGCAAATTTGTTAAAGCAAATTCTGGAAGAAAAGAAGCAAATGTGATTGATTGCGAAGCAATTGAAGTTCAACTATATGCAGAAACAGTGTAACCAGATGCATTAGGGTAGAGCATTTATTACAATGACAAATTAGGTTTTATAGAGGATAAAAGGTCATTCATTTGAGTATTTGAATCACTTTGCATTCGAAGAGAGCAAGCAAAAGAGCACCTGAGCTAAGATTTCAAGGATTTGAAGTGTGACTGATGAATTCATCAGCTAACCCTAATTTCATGAAAGAGGTATTTTTCTGCGAAGCTTTGAACTTGTAATCTTTTGTAATGACTACACCTTTGGTTGTTGATATAACTGAAAGGCTCTGACCCAAATTTAAGAAGCATCCACACAAATCAATAGAAGTTGACCCGTTAGGTGCATTTTCAAGTGATCCATATGGTGTATTGCATGTTGAAGATATTAGGGTCTATATTCATGCGAGCATAGATGAATTTGGGGACTCAAGGTTTGTAGATTTGTTCGAGAATCATCTAAGGGGTGAAATTCACAGTCTTAAACCTAAATATAAGGTACTGCATGATAAACATTTCATTTAAATTATGGGGTTTCCAACCTTCGATAAAGATGAATGGGTCTGGTATGTTTTAAGTCAAATGCATGATGAGTTTATATGGCTAATGAAACCCTTCAATATCACCAAGGACGCCATTAAGGCCGTGACATGGTTAAACTCATCTGGTGGACTGCTAATGTTGAAGGATGTAAAGAATCAAACTGTGACTGATGCAACCACTACCAAATTTGATAAAAGGGCAATGATTAAAAATGATATTAGTGATCTGGATGTTAAGTTTGCTTCAATGGTAATTGGTTACAAAATTTATCACTCTAGTAGGGAGAACTCTATTTTCAGAACTATCATATATGCTGCATATCAAATGTTAAAAGAAAATACAGATTATGACCTATGTGAATTATTGTAGAACCAACTAATTGAGAACTTGAACAAAATTAAGGACAAGAAAAACACCTTTAGATATGGTACATTGGTTCTATGTCTATTTTTCTACTTCATGAATGAGGTACCTGGCGTAAAGGGTGTGCACTGGACTAATGACGAGCTAGTTGCTATTCAGATAAGAGATCATCTACATAGCATTGGTGACTATAAAGCACAGAGAACTGCAATCTGGGGATACTTCAAGAATTTTTAGAATATGATGCATTCTAGGGAAAGAATCCCTAAATCAGTTGTTGAGAAGTATAAGAATGAAATATGTTTCATGGTGGTCACTTATTAGTGCTTAATGGAAGCAATAGAACCTAGAACTGTTTGGATCATGCCCATCAGATATGAGGTAGATGAGAAAATTTTGAATATGGATGCTCAACACCTTTTGAGCAAGCCAAAGGACACAATACTTGAAAGATTTGGGACATATTAGGAGCTAAGTATGAAACTCCATGTTGAGCTCAAAAAACCTAAAACTAATAGGAAAGTAAGGAAAGAAGTTGAGTAGTTGGTCAAGAATCGAGGCCTCACCAAGGAAGCTATGAGGTAATTTAGGGAAAGAACTAAAAAGGCTGAGAGGGAAAAGAAGGATAAGAAACAAGCAAGTGCTCTGGTAGAATCCTCCTCCACACCAAGGACCACTAGGAGCTCTACTACTACCCCTATTCCCCCAAAACCTACAAATTCTAAAAAATCAGAAGACAAATCATCTGGAAAGGAAAAGAAAAGAACAAAAGTAATGGCAAAAAGGCCATATGGCAGTTTGGAAAAGGAGGATGAAGAAAAGACAAATTCAGATGATGAGCTTAAAGAGATGAAAGCCATAGGCACCAAAGTAATCAAAGTGTCTAAAGAGAAGCATTCCAGGAGAAAGATGACAAATAAGAGGCAGAAGTCAGAAGCCAATGTTGAGAAGCCAACTCCTTCTGTGAAAAACATTGTTAAGTCAATCACTGCTGATGGGAATTTAAAGCCACTGACTAAATTTTATGATCTTTACAATGATGCTGACAAGAGACTTATGGAAGATGCTACTATCAAATACTTGAATGTATTCAACCAGGATCTAGTAGAGATCTTGTCAGAAGTTCCCAAGAATTTAAGAGACATTCTGGAAATTAGAAAAGAAGTTGTCAAGTCAAAGGATATGGAGTTGAGAGAACATGTTTTGTCCAGTTTGTGTCCAGTAATCTCCAGAAAAGAAGCAGACAAAATTTTCAAAGAAGTCAAGAGTGAATTCAAAAGCAAGACTAGGATGAATAAGCTGATGATTGGAGAGATAGAGTATGTTGTCCAAGAAACTGAACAAATTATAAGAAAAGCACTAGACAAGAACAAGTTCTATGTGGTCACAGAAGAATCAACTGATATTGAGGATGTAGAAATTCTAAATAATGAAGAGTTGCAGAAGGATGAGGAATAAATTGGAGTAGATGATGACTCCCTTCCGAAAGAAGAAGCATTGAATAAAGAGGATGAAGAAATGGTGGAAGAAGATCAAGTAAAAGGAACTGATGATGGAGTCAACTCTTCCATTCTAGATGTTGAGAAACCTGATAAAACTGCCACTGAGGACACACCAAATCCTTCGGAAAAGAATGTAGAAGATATCTCTAAGATAGATAAAAGTAAGAATGCTTCTAATGAAGGTGTAGGAAAGGTAAAAGCAGAGAAAAAGAGTGAAAATGATGAGCAGGACAACATGGTTGACTCTAAAAAGGGAGAAGATGTAGGCCCTAAAGTACTCAAGTCAGAAACATCATTTTGGGCAAGAGACATTGTTGAAGCAGTGAAGAAAATTTTGGAAAGAGATAAACAAATTGAAGAACATCAGGACATAATACAAGGTCCAATAAATTTTGATACTCTAGTGCAGAAGATAAAATTAGCCTCCATTACTCAAGCTAAGGCCAGAGAAGATATTTTGAAGTCTCACATAGAAGACAGTGAGCTACTTGGTCTTGCATCTGGGATTTTGGAGAAAATCATGCCAACATTTTAGAAGGATTCATCTGCATCTCCATTCGGCCAGTTAAAAAGTCTAATAAACTTTATAAGTACTCATTTTGAATCTCTTGAAAAGTCTGCAGAGGTCAAGGTCCAAAATGAATTCAATGATAAAAGATTTGATGCTCTAAAAGGGTTGATTGGAGTAGATAGAATGGTGCTGGATGCCAATGTAAATAGTATTCAAAATGCTCTTACAGAAGGAGGGAATGTATATAAATTTTGTTTGTCTTGTCCTAAAGCTATAGAGGACATTGAAATAAAAATAAAGGAGTCTAAGGAAAAACTGTCAAGTGTACCCCAATCTTTTGATCCTCTAATAGTATCAGTGATGAGTCAAGAATGTCAAACCATCAGCCTAATTAAAGATATAAAGAAATCAACAAAAGAAAAGGAGAGCATAGAGACAAGGATGAGTGAGCTCTAGGGACTAATTTCCCCTAAAATGGAAGAAATGTTTAATGCCCTGACCGAAGCCCAAGTTGTAGCTTAGTCAAGTGACCCCATTGATCTGCAGACAACAAAATCACAAGCATTCCTATTTAGTGGTCACATCTCAATTTTGAACACTATGAAGAAGAGCTGAGAAAGTGAGCTAGCATGATTGAATAACATTTTTGGTGATGTACTTAAGTTTATGTAAATAAGACTTAAGGACTGCTTGTACATATGTGGCTTGGTATATAGGATTTTTGTGTAAATTTTGGTTGCGGATCCCACCCCTTGCCATTGATGTCAAAGGGGGAATGAAGAGCAGTGAAAAATGAGGAATCTAGCAAAGGGGGAGCATTGGAGATCAGTGAAAAGAATAAGTATACATAGAAAGGGGGAGTTGTTCTGACACTTAGTCATTTTTTCACTAAGTGTTGCCATCAATACCAAAGGGAGAGATTGTTGGCAAGAGACACTGCTACGCATGACAGGTGTTGTCATTGATGGCAACTAAGTCTATCCTACACATCCGCATTACATGATTTGTTCATACCAGAAGTCAGAGTAAGGATTTGTCTAAGTCTTGATGTCAGAAATAGAGCATGTGACAGGGTCTAGTATCTTGGTCTGAATCTCTCTGATGGTAAATCACAGTGTGTTGCAGATCTGAGGGAGTAATAAGAATTGTCAAGACTATCTAAATCTAGGAATTTAGCCTCTGGTGATGAAGGATTCAAAAGTTATAAGAATCTAAGTATCAGGTTCTAGTTAGCTAGCACAGTCAGAAGAAGAATAGGCTGACCTAGTATTTGATCTTGGTCCAAATACAGAAAAGTTGTTGGATAAGCAATTAGTGATAATCAGTGGTATTGGCTGACATGATTAATGATTTGATAACACAATTTTTTGGTCTGCATTACTATTTGTGAATGGATTCAACCGAGAAAACAGAGTTCTTAATAAAAGTTCTAAGTTTTCTTCAAGCTGACTACAATTGATTGAATTTCTTGATGCGGATATATATAGCTGATGGATTTGAGTGTTTTCATGTGTGTGTGTGTGGTGTGATGATGGAGTAAGTGCGAAAAGGTAGAAAGAATTGTGAAAGAGAAGAGATCTAAGGTCCAGATCATGGTAGAACAATAAAAAGGGTAGAGTAAAGATGAAGTGTGTAAGATCATTATTTTGTACTTAACTGGAACTAAATTATTGCATTAGCAGATGTTATTCATCAGTTCAAACATTCTGTAATCTTCTTGTAATCATTCTTGTAGGCAGTGAGCCTCTTTGAGCAGTGAGCTTTGGGTAGTGAGCCTGACGGCATGTGCCTTCCCCATTTGTAATACTTTTAATAGAGTATAATTCTTGTGGGTTAACCCCCACCGTGGTTTTCCCTTAACTGGGTTTCCACGTTAAAAATCTTGGTGTCAAGTGTGTTATTTGTGTTTCTGTTCATGTGTTATTGATTCATGCTTTCATGATTATATCATCACTTTGCTAATAAGTGGTAAAAAAGAATTAATTGCAGAAAGTGTTCAAGTTTCAAGACCACTGATTCACCCTCCCTCTCAATTGTCTACCCTGATTCCAACATAATGTTAGATTGTTGCATTCAAACTCAAGTGCATTAACTTTAATTGCATATTGTCATCATCTTTTCCTTTGAAGATTTGTACTAATTGCACGTAGTTGTGGATATTCCTGGCATAATATGGTTTGGTTTCTCTCCTTTTCATGAAAGTATCAGAGTATGTATGTGGATCATTAATCAAAGTTAAGAAATTTTAGGATTTATATTCTCTAGACCCTATCTTTTGACATTTCATTTCATAATAAACATAAATAACTACAAAATAATGACAAATAACAAGCAAATAGAAAGAGAATATGTTGAATTAGTATAAATAATTGCACATCCAGAGCATATTTTAGTGAAATACACATCATATTGAATATCCATGCAAATAATGGCAGATCATAGTGAAATACATGCTTGACACAATATTTGAGTAAACTTGAAGTGTAGAAGCAAATATCAAGTTGAATTGGAGATAGTTTCAGAAGAACTAATCAAATCTAGAGATATCTTCAAAATAGTCTAAATAAGAGATAAAGTCAAGTAAATTACTAAGAATTAGGGTCAAATTGATACATATTTGCTTAAATCTTGGCTTATTAGTATAATATTTAATGGAATTGTAGAGAATACATGTAGAGCAAGTGCAGATAATTGGATATTTGAAGAATAATCAGATGTAAGGCCCCAACTTGGAAAACAACATTGCACATCAAACTTTGAGTAATGTCAGATGATCAAACCCTGATCAACGAAGACGGGATTATGAATTCTTCTAGAATTCATCATATCTTTCCAGATAAATAAAGGTTTGAGTATAAACTTTTATTTCTTGTTGTTGTGACCAACAAACACATCAACAATGCTTAAACCTTGTTGTAATGAACTCTTATTTTATTGTTTATGTTATATTCTTGAAATTAGTTGAAAATAAAATTGAGTTGTAAAGTACAATCTCAATTTGTACTTGCTTGATTTATTATACATATTAGAAAAACGGGACACTATTATAGTCTAATAATACAAGGAAATTGGTTAAGAGTTTTGTTTTCCAAATGACTTTAGGATTTTGGTTATCCTCTTGAGGTTAGATTTTAACTTGTATGGCTAGTGATATTCTTTTATCTATAAATAAATATGAAGTAATATTTAGTTACAAATATTTCCTTCTAGAATGATGAATCCATATCCGAAGAGAACACTTAAATAAATATACTTGCAATGGACTTACATTTAAATATTAAAAGAAAAGTATACCATTTTTGGAAAAAATCTTCTTGCAACATGGATTAGATTGTGACACTTTTACTTTCACTATTAATTTGGTCTCTTCGATTGAAATAGGCACAAGGAAGTACTGAACCTAAACCCTAACCCTAACATCATGAACCCCACGATGCTTCTTAGCACTAGCAAACTTTAAATATCACTAAGTGTACATGTGTTATAAGTTTTGAAGACCTAATTCTACTTTGGACAACATAAAAAAAACATTCAAAACAAGATCACACAACTAGATATGATTGTTGTTGGGATTCTATCATAGTCTCTTAGCTTCTAAAACATTAGTCATCTCTACCTTTTAATCTAATTTCCAAACTCAAAATTAAATTTTGAAACTTCTATTATAACACCATATAAATCAAAATTCCCATTACAACTTATACACAACTCTAATACTTATTTCAAATTCATTACATATTTAATTTCAATCTCTTTAATAACTTATATAATTATTTAATCCATTTCAACTCATACATCTAACATGTTTATATACGTAACTAATTTTATTCATCCCAACACTTGAGATATTTTTAAAGTGTTATATTATTTCCCTTCACTAACATCCTTCTAAAATTTTAAATCCAATAATCAGTCACTACTAACATTCAATAATCATGATTTACATAAGTATAGACAAGGCCTACAAATGGGACTTATCAGCAGCCATACAAATGTTGGTAACTAAAAAATATCATGTGATAATGGTCCACTGCAAACCTTTTTCTAGAGGGATCCATACTTTGACACCTCTCCTCGTGAGTTTGACATGCTTTACCATTCAATATTGGGCATATGCTGCGCCATGCAAGGTCGAATAGAAAAACTATAAAGATGCCGAGAATCTCAGCTTTGGTAAGATTAGAAAGGAAAAAAGAAGGGGAATGATTAAAAGATATTATATTATGTGGATGTGTACCGAATTATTCCCACACAACATTATTGGTTGATGGAAGCAAAACATAACGTGCTTGAAGTTGACTAGTGCGGAAGGTAAGGATTGTTTATGTTCGTATATGGAAGAAGGATATCATAAAGATGAGTATTCCCACTACAATAGGAATTAAATCAACTACACAACTTTCAGTTCGTTATGGGAGTTACTACCAACCACCTCCTTTATTTTAAGAGATAGTTAAATGGGCACATTAAAGTTATGGTATATTATATATAAGAGAGTGTTGTAATGTTTTATTTATTTTGATTAATGGTATAGGTAGGTTTTTGAAAGGGTCTAAACTTTTGTATATGTTTTGTACATGTTTTTATAGTGCAACAAGCCACAAATTATATGATACAACCTCTAACTCTATTTGTCTACATTTTTGTCGCATCCTCAATCTCTATCGGGTTGTAATCCACATACAAATCAAGTGCTAAGATGTCCTTAAAATTCTATCTTTATCTGTCTATGTTCTTGTCACATCCTTAAGCACTATCTAGCTAGAGTACACCTACAAATCAATCCATGCAACCTCTAGCTCAATCTATATATATTCTTGTAACATCCTCAAGCACTATCTAGCTATAGTCCACCTAGAAATCAAGCCCTAAGATATGTTGCCACCTCTAGCATTATCTGTCTACATTCTTGTCACATCCTCAAGCACTATCCGGCTCTAATCTACCAGCAAATCAAGTGCTAAGATATCCATTTAGCATGCCTTTCAACTCTAAGATGTCCTTGGGGAGAGTTGAAGCTTGGTCTCCGAAATGAGAACCAAGTAGTCCAACCAGTTAACCCCATCCACTTTGAGTAGTAAACATTGATTGTTATAGTTATAGTGTTATAATAGAAATAATAATTTTTGTACTAAACAATAGGTTTATTAGCTCATTTATTCCAATAAGTGTTAAGACAAGAAAATTCATATTGCGAAAATATGTTATGGTTCATATAATTTTGTGAAATTTTAGTTATGGTAATTGTTAAATTACCCAAATTTATATTAAATATTATTATTGTCCATAATAACAATAAAATATTATATAATTAAGTAATTATATATATTTGTTATTAGCCCGATCTTTTCTTTTTCTTTTTTAGGTTGATATAAAATTTTAAGTTATGTTATATATATATAACATAACTTAAAATTTTATATCAACCTAAAAAAGAAAAAGAAAAGATCGGGCTAATAAAAAATACATTAAGCACTTGTCAATCATAAAAAATAAAAGATGATAGGAATTAGTATAATATTTAAAAGGTAATGTGACTTTTTATGAGTCACATCACCATGATATTGATTTAAAATTTTGAGACACTTTCTTTTTGTACTGTATTGTAAAAGATCATTATTAATATTATTTAATAAGAACTCAACCTTTTTATCCAATAGTTTTTAAGATAAATGATATTTTGGTCATCTCTCTCTCTCTCTCTCTCTCTCTCTCTCTCTCTCTCTATATATATATATATATATATATATATATATATATATATATATATATATATATATATATATATATATATGTTTTACTTTGTGAGTAGTAAGAAAGTAAAATAGATAAAAAAAAAAAAGATTTTGATCAGTCAGAAAGTACAAATCATAATAACTAGTTCAAAATTATCTATCACGAGAGTTACATGCTACAGAAGGATTATAAGTATTACTAATATTGAAAGTGGTGTGTAAATTGAGTTGGTATGATAAAATAGATATAGCGTTAATTGTCTATATGGATGTATAAATAAGAGTAATTGACCACAAAAGGATAAGTTTATACTCACATGTTTTAGTAGATACTTGGAGAGTATTATAAGATATTATTTAAGTGTGGATTATCTAAATTAAATTTAAATTAATTTATGTATTAGTTGTTGGTATGAATGAGGTATATTACTTAGCTAGTTCCATTTTAGGTCCTATCCACACTAGTCTACTTAAGCTTACTTAGGTCATTTAATGTGTGTGTCTTCTATCATAGGATTAAAACACTTGTCATGATCTTAGTTTGTCTTAGGGTCTCAACTTGCTTATCTAAGAAAGGCTCATCTTGTACATTATGTTATATTAATGGTAAAAGCGAGAAGATGAGTTCACTTTTCATGGAAGTCTCGTGGGTAAGAAAAACCCAATAAAAATGGGCACCCATTTTGAAAATAACGAGCACCTGTTTAGGAATGGGCTCCTAAGGCTAAACATGAACTCGTATGGAATGGGCTCCCATTTAGGCTCGAGAGCTCATTCCATAGGGCTCTCATATATAAAACGGAATGGGCACCCGTTTGTGAAGAGTATTTTTTGTGATCTACGAGTTCATTGTATTTTTTTGTTTGGATTAGGAGGGCATCTTTCAATTCAGCCTTGATTGAGGTCATCCCTTGGAGTGGTGTGTCTCCAAGTAGACCTCCTAAGTAGGGTAAACAAAAGCAAACCAAGTGTGGTGCTGATACACACTTGCTTCACACTCACAATTGTTAATTGAACCTTAGAAAATGAGATGTGTGGAAGATAGGTCAAGCACTTGTTTGTTTTAGATCCAAATCGAAGACACTTGTTCATTTTAACCTGATTTCAATGATGTGATAGCAAACAATGTTCATTTTAAGCCCAAAATCTACATGTGGGATCAAACAATGATTAAGAGATCAAAGATGAAATGATTGCACCTGACTATATTTTCACTTTCCAAGTTGTTGTTGTGACTAATCCAAATGTTGCTCCAACTCCTTTGATTCACCTACAAGTCATCAAAACAAGAAGAAACACAAACTTGTAATCCAAAAAGGGTTATGCCCAAAAATATACCATCTATTAAAAATCAGAGATAGATGATCTGATACAGCAAAACAAATTGCATAAACAGAAAGTTTAGGAGATTCTAAGTAATTTTTAAAAAGAATTCGTCAAAATCTGAACAATTTTTCTCAAGATATGCTTGTTTGAAGTTTACATGCAAGTTTGAATTTGACTGATTAATCTTGCAACCAAATTGTTAGTAGTTTTCAATCCTCTTTTCTTTGACAAATGATAAGATGTTGCCCAAATAGATGTTAGATGCCAAAGAGAAATCAAGTTGCAAATGCATAAACTAAATGCAGCTGAATAGAGATCAAATGCGATTTACTGTAAATCAAATGTGATGTCACTTTTACGAGATGCGACCACCTGTTGTTAAAATGTGATTTAGATATTACTAGATGTGACTACCTGCCATTCAAATGTGAGTATGTACTGTGCAAAGGTGACTATCAATCATTCAAATGTGACTGACTATTGATCAAAGGCACTCAAGTGTCTAAAATCTAATAAAAACCCTAATCAACCAAAGGCGAGCTTCTGTAGACCAAACATAAGTTTTTATGGACCAAATGTGAGCTTCTATAGACCAAAGGTGATTTTCTATAGACCAAATGCGAGTTTGTTCAACAAATACAAGTTTCTGTAGACTAAATGCTATTTTCTTCACCAAATGCACTTTTCTTCCTAAAACCTAGGCAAATTTATAGTCAAAATTTATGGAAATGACCATTCGAATGTAATGGTAAGGTCAAATTTGAGCTAGGAGGTCACCTGCAACAAATCCTTTGCAAAACTAGACAAACTAGGGATAGAAAAATGTATTTTTTTGCCACAAAAACCTGCAAAAACTAATTATTAGATCTAATAGGGCATTTTTACATTGGGTTCACCAAAATGTGATCAAAAAATTTGGATAAAAAGAAAATGATAAAACAATACAATGCATTAAACCTAATCCAAATCTTCAATACCTCAGATAGATGCATGCATGGTTGATTGGTTGAATGATTTGATATGTTGATTGCTCAATTTAGCAGCATAACATTAGCATAGGATGAAGATGATAGATGGAAGATGATAGATGAAAAGACAATTGATGATAGATGAATGATGCAAAGGCTCTAATGATATTTCTACAGCATGTAGATACTCAAACTCAATGCATATTGTAAATGGCTTGTGAGGGGGTTGATTTATAGGCAAGGGCTGGTTCAAATGGATGGTTGAGATTGAAAGGCTAATTGAGTGATGTGGATGGCTAGGATTGATTAGTTATTCCAACTCTTCAAGGGAGTTTTAGTCATGTGACAAGTGTACAAAGGAGGATAAGGCTCATGTGTGACTGTGTACACAAAAACTAGTTCATGTGTGATTGTGTACACAAAACATTTATTAGTTGTGCATGTGAAAGATATTAAATGAATGTTGTACTACCACACATGATTCAAGTGAGAGGTGGACAAGTGTAGGAATGTAGTGAAAGGTGCAGACCTAATTCAAATATTTAATTTGAATTAGTTGGGATATTTGGAGGAAATTAATTAAATAAATGAGATTTATTTAATTAATTAGCTAGATGATTAGGATAAGATGGGATTATGATGGGAAATTAATTAATTAAATAAAATTTATTTAATTAATTGGCTAATGGGATAAGTTGAATTAGGAGTGGGATTATGACAAAATGCTACATGATGTCTACATAATATTTTTGACTAGGTATTGCAAGACATGGACAAATTTAAGGACAAATTTGGGTGTCTAAAAAGGGATTAGGGTTTAAGGTATAGTGTTGAGGGTTGAGGGTTTAGGGATAGGGTTTAGATTTAAGGTTTAAGGGTTGATGGTTGATGCCTTAGGGATAGGGTTTAGGGTTTATAGATAAGAGATTAGGGTTTAATGTATAGTGTCGAGGGTTGATGGGATTAGTGTTTAGGGTTGAGGGATTAGGGTTTAAGGTATAGTGTTGAGGGTTGAGGGTTTAGGAATAGTGTATAAGATTTAAGATTTAAGGGTTGAGGGTTGAGGCTTCAGGGATAGGATTTAGGGTTTAGGGATAAGGGATTAGGATTTAAGGTATAGTGTCGAGGGTTGAGGGTTTAGGGATAGGGTTTAGGATTTAAGGTTTAATGGTTGCGGGTTGTGGCTTTATGGATAGGTTTTAGGGTTTAGGGACAAGGGATTAGGGTTTAGGGTTGAGGGATTAGGGTTTAAGGTATAGTGTTGAGGGTTGAGGGTTTAGGGATAGGGTTTAGGATTTAAGGTTTAATGGTTAAGGGTTGAGGCTTTAGGGATAGGGTTTAAGGTTTAGGGATAGGGTTTAGGGTTTAGGGATAAATGATTAGGGTTTAAGGTATAATATCGAGGGTTGAGGGTTTAGCGATAGGGTTTAGGATTTAAGGTTTAAGAGTTGAGGGTTGAGGCTTTAGGGATAGGGTTTAGGGTTTAGGGTTGAGGGTTTAGGGATAGGGTTTAGGACTTAAGGTTTAAGGGTTGAGGGTTGAGGCTTTAGGGATAGGGTTTAGTGTTGAGGGATAAAGAATTAGGGTTTAAGGTATAGTGTCAAGGGTTGAGGGTTTAGGGATAGGATTTAGGGTTTAGGGTTAAGTGAGAGACCTAGAGGGATAATGGTTTAGAGATAGTGGAGAGATGGGGGTGAGGTAGATAGTGGAGGAGAGGGGTGGATAACAGTTGAGGGTTTAAGGCTTTAGGGTTGAGGGATTAGGGTTTAGGGTATAGTGTCAAGGGTTGAGGGTTTATGGATAGGGTTTAGGATATAAGGATAAAGGGTTGAGGGTTGAGGCCTTAGGGATAGGGTTTAGGGTTTAGGGATAATGGATTAGGGTTGAGGATTGAGTGTTTAAGGCTTTAGGGTTGAGGGTTGAGGGATTAGGGTTTAGGGTTTAGGGTTAAGGGATTAGGGTTTACGGTATATTGTTGAGGGTTGAATGTTTAGGAATAGGGTTTACGATTTAAGGTTTAAGGGTTGAGGGTTGAGGTTTTAGGGATAAGGTTTAGGGTTTAGGGTTAAGGGATTAGGGTTTAAGGTATAGTATCAAGGATTGAGGGTTAAGGGTTAATTGAGAGACCTAGATGGCTAAGGGTTGAGAGATAGCATAGAGATGGGGGTGAGGTAAATAGGGGAGGAGAGGGGTGGATAAGGGTTAAGGGATTAAGGCTTTAGCGTAGAGGGATTATAATTTAGGGTTGAGGTATTAGGCTTTAAGGTATAGTGCTGAGCATTGAGGGTTTAGGGATAGGTTTTAGGGTTTAAGGTTTAAGGGTTGAGGGTTGAGGCTTTAGGGATAGGGTTTAGGGTTTAGGGTTAAGTGAGAGACCTAGATGGCTGAGGATGGATGGAGAGGTAGACAAGTAGTGATTGAGAGACATAGAGAGGGGAGACGTAGAGAGGTGAGAGGGAGAGAGAGGTGAGAGATAGAGAGGTGAGGGGAGACATAGAAGAAATACATGAGAGAGTGAAGTTGACAACTTGAGGGAAAGATGGGTAAGGAGGAGGTTAAGAAATGATTAATATAGAGCCTTGTATAGCAAGCTAAAATGTGTTTGCATTATAACGCTGGTGCATTATAATGTGAGCACGTTATAATGTGAATGCATTTTGTCTTGCTATTCAAATGGTAAAAAGGCTAGGACACCCGTGATCTAGGGCCACATGCTCTATTTTCTTCTGGTTATGCACATTTTCTGAAAAAAAAGCTTTTTCATGCTGTTGGAAGTGTACATGCACTTTTTTAATATTCTACCAATTTTGCATGAACTTTCCACCACTTTTTTCTGGTTTTCTAACTTAAGGAGGAAATAACATAGTTTTCACATCAAATTTGATATATATCAATTCAAGTTTAAATTTTTGTACTGTTGCAATGCTAATTGTGATTGAATTGTAGGAATTTACCATTATACATTGGTTGATTGAATTGTTGTTCGTAATTCTATTTGAGTGTTATTCAATTGAATGTTGAAAAGGAAGCAAGTGGTGAAAAACAAAAATTGTTGAGGAGTTTGATGCAAGAAGAAAAAAAGACTACATAATTAGGTAGTCTCTCCATTCGAATCTCTGTTTTTTAGGTATGTCAAGACTTTACACATGTTTTAAGTTACATTTTCCTTAACTCTATTTGAATTACTTTATCATGCCTTATCATACATGTTTATATCACTTGTATGCTTTATATAATTTTTGTGTTTATATCAGTTGTGTTTATATTTTTTGTTTATAGTTCATGTGCCTTGTCTATGCTTCCACATTTTGCATACATGTCTAATAGGGAATTTGTAGTTTAAGCTATTATGGAATTTGTAGACCATATTTGTGTTGATAGGTAAATGTAACCGTCATCTATTGCTCTGAATTTCATCCCAAATAGTTGTAAATAAATAGCGCCCATCATGATCCATGGATCATAGTTCTTACTACCCAAAGAGCTAAGTCATCACACACAAATCTACCCATCATGCAAACTATTATGTAGAGATCTAGCACTATGCTATGTCCTTATAATAGACTATGTTCAATCAATTCATGGTATGCATAATAAAAGATATCTCAAAGGTGAACATTAATTAAAATAGACACAATTGATATCATTGTTAAGTCCCTTTGCATAATAAACCTCATAATATAAACTCATTAATGTCTAGAGATTCAACCTAAAGGACCTCATGTAAAATTCCATCATGTGTGTTTCCTTTAAACCTACATAGATATCTCCTTAAGTTAAATCTCTATATGTTATTACTCAAGAATCCATAAGGTGAGCCTACAATCTCTCATGGTGCCATGTGTATACACCTAAAAATGGCTCGAGTCAAATTAAATAAATATGTTAATATTTATTTTATTCCTATTCCTCTATCAATAATTAAATATCTTAATTTATCTATAAGGTTCACATTCATCATATTCTTCTAATAATTAATCATTCCTAAATTCTTCTAATGTCATATCTAATTAAATAATCCTAAATTATTTAATTATTTCCTCTAAGACAAAGTCCTATGTCTAATTTCCACATCATCGAACACCTCATCATGTTGCTCTAATAATTTAAATATTCTTAATATTTAATTAGTCAATTATCCCCTCAAACATGTACCCTATTTCTTCTCAACCATCAAACATGATCAAAGACACTTGTCTTCAAAATCCTATATTCCCTCTCTCATTGCAACAACCAAGGACTCCTTCCTCCATGTTCTTCTCTTGGTCTTCCACCTTTGTCTCAATGGTCTTTGTGAGCATCATGACATGTGGCTTATGGTTCAACATATTCCTCCACCTTGTCATCGTAGTGGGAACATCTTCCACCTTTATCTCCCTCATCCCAACCAAATTGATATTGACCGTACATGTGATAAGACTTATTCTCCACCGTGGATCTTTTGACACTTGGATTGGACCTCTCCTTGGCCTATAAAAGGAAGCTCCCCACCTCCATTTTATCAATCACAAGAGCTATAGTACTTACATGCTACAGAAATCCCATCAAGCAATCAAGCATGCCTTTGGCCCCCCATTTGCATTACTTTCATAATCTCATTTAGTTGCATATCATTATCGTCATTATCAATATTAATGGCTTCATATCATTATCATTAGCTTTACATTGTAGAAATCCTTCACATTGCATATTTGCATCCACAATTCCATTCATCTCATGGTCATCTTGGAAAGAAAGGATGTACACTTCTGAGAGAAATATCATCATCAACAAGATCATTGAGAAGATAGGAAATAATGGAACGCATGGGATAAATCATCTTGCAAGGTATAACTTTTGTTTTCTGCATTTTTCTTAGTTTCCTTGATGTATTGAATTTGAGTAGGAATTCTATAGTATTTATGGTATCTTAGTAGGTTCTTACAATAGTTTCAAAATATCAATCACACCATGTATACTTTCTATAGGAGTTAATAAAATCCTTGGCAACATAAACTTGTCATCTTACACTTGGGCTCTTTGATAAGTATGTGCAATAATGAATATTACAAACCTTAAAATACTATGATGTAAAATTATACAAGAATAATTCCTTACAACATATAAATATACAATCCCTTAAGCATAATGAAATTCTATTATCTTGTCATAACAAGTTACAATAAAAATGAATAGGTTCCAAGATCATACAAGTAAATCCCAATAGGCTTAATCCAATCATCATCCATGCTATGCTACCTTATTCTTCATGTTGATAGTTCATACAAACCTTGTATACCAAATGTTTCCATTCCCATATCTATGACAATACTAAGTTAAATACTACAATACCAAGGTGATCAACGCATGCCAACAATTATATTCACCTCCTCTAAGTTGTTGTTATAATGTTTACCTTGGATTTCAAAGACTCTTACCATGATGCTCCAAGCCTTACCACTTCAAAGATGGCTAGAATCATATTATTGGTGGGCTAGAAGGTAGCTATAATAGTCACATTTTTCTTGGGATTTCCCCCCAAACAACAATATATCAGCTGGAATATTGGCACCTAGTATCCCCAAAGGATGAGACCTCTTACACACAACATCAAGCAAATAAATCTTCTTTATACCTACAGATCTATAGCTGCTCATGAAAGATATCATCAATCCAAAACATGAATATATCAAAATGATCAATAGGAACATAGTATCCTAGCTATAAAATTGAGTTCCTTTATTCAAATTCAAAAAGTAAAAGGTGGCAACCACCCTCTACTAGTTGAGAACACTTCAACAATGGTAATGGGCTAAAAAATCCTCCCCCATGTGATTGAAAACTCTTCTTTGACTGCAAGGAAAGTGTGAGAAGTACTAGAAATGTTGAGGGCAATAGACCTAAAATTTAGAACCATACTCAAAATGGCCCTTGGCTCATGTCTATTGCAACCAATACTCATCCAACCTATGCCAAATTGGTGTTCATCAACCAACAAGTCTCATTTAACAATTATCCCCTTGAAGTTCTATCTCTTCTTTTTTGGATTCCAACTCCATAATGAACTCTCCCATAAAATGCACCCAATGCGAGATCCATTACATATATTTCAGTTATTTGTATGGATTTATTTCTTAGGAACTAATATTTGTCTCTTTATCATGCTATAGATAAATTCTCTGTCATGCTGAGGAAATGATCAAGGATTAAAGCAATACAGGAAGAGAAAGAAGCTAAGAATGCAAAGAAAGCAGCGGTTATGAAGGAACTTTGTGATAAGAGGAAATTGGACATGATTGTCAAAGACATGCCAATTGAAGAGGAACCTCAACCATCAACAAGAGATATGGTATTAGCAATATAAAGGGAATGAATTCAAAAACCTTGTGCTATGAGAGATTTGAATACAGTAGTTGGAGGCACGTCCTCTACCGCAAGTCAATATGGAGGGACACCATCTACCACATCTCAAGTTGAGAGTACAACATCACTCACATGTGAGGAAGGACGTACACCATTTTTCCCACCTCAACCTCAAGGTATGTCATCTATTCCATCTCTAATCGAAGGTGTGCCATCTAGCCCATCTCATTTAAATATTGATGAAATTCCTAATGTTGAGATGAATTTACCTTTCTTAACACCACCTACAATTTTGCATAGAAAGCCAAACTATTTGACTGATATTGATGAGAATATTTTATATCCAATGTAAGGTAAGATTCCAAAATGCACTTGTAGAAGATATGCTCATAAGATTTGGAGAGTGTTCTTTGAAAAGTTAAATGAGACTGCAAGATGTCAACTATTTGTTGAAATGATGCGAAGTATAAAGTATAGGTCCATCATGAAAATTCTTGGGTTGAGAAAATTGGAGGATTCAAGTGAAAAATCTATTGTAAAGAATCTAGTGAGTGCATATGAGAGTGTGGGTAACACCTCACGCACAAAAGATAGTAATGTCACATAAAATGTTATTACATTGATAATAGTAAGTAATCAAACAAGGAAATCTCATCTCATTAGAAAGACGAGTCAAGCACTGAGAATTAATAGAAAAACTTTATCAAGAGCCATTGGAAGGTACCAAAGAATCGAGGACACCGATGCCAATGAATTATGGGCATTCATGGGGAGACTACCATGAAAAGAAAAACCAATTGTTGAAGCATTGAGATCACTAATTGAAGACTTTTGGAAGAATTACACAAGGGTATCTCCAAACCAAAGGGATGTGGTAAGGAGGAGAATCAGTAGTCAGAACTATAATCCACATCCAAAGCATTTTTTGGATATGATTCAAACACAGTTTTATGGTAAATTTCTAGAGTTGTATCCTCATATTAAAATTTGTCAAAAATATTTTGAAATGCTAAAACCATTCTATGTCAAAATAAATCACACACGCACTACTTGTTGTTGTATATTACATATTGAATTTTCTAACCATTTTGGTTTTTATCGGTCTATATGTTTAGATTTGCATACTAACAATGTTTTGTAGGATTGTGGCATACATGTTGCACTAACATCTTCAAGAGACTTCATATCAACAATTTTATGTGAAAGAGAGGAAGGTCAAAAATTCTACAGGAAATTATGCATGGACGGCACATTTCAGCATTGTAGTGGTTTGCAATGTATGCCAATATGTGAACATATGGAAAGAACACATTTGGTTGGAAATGAACTAGTAGAGTTTGGCAAGTATAAAATAGTGGCATACAATACAAAAAATGGTAAAGAAGCTAAGAGGTGTGATTTGGTTATTCAAAAGATTCTAGTGTATTAGTTTATGTCAACATTTCATGATAGTATAGTGTATGAGTATGCAAGGACATATTTCCACTAGGTAGCATTATTTCAATCATCGACTTTGTAGAGAACTACAGTCTATAGCCACAGTGTGAGGTGCAATTACAATATTACGACTCCACAAAGGTTTCTATATTTGTGCACATCGCATTCATTCATGTGAATGATAGTATAGAGGATGACAGAAAGATCATAAGGGAGTATCATTTTTATATTAGTGATGATCATATGCATTCTATAGAGTTCATGCAAGGTTGCTTTCAGGTGTTCTATAATGATTTGGCTAGAAGGGGCATATCATTCAGTCAGCATATCCTATGGTTAGATAACTGTACATCACAATTTAAGAACTCGTGGATGTTCTATTAGTTGAGAAAGATGCATAATATTATAGGTGTTTAGCATATGTGGAACTTTTCTAAGGTCAAGAATGGAAAGGGGGAGCATGATGGTGCATGAGCATGTATCAAAATAGCCATAGCATGAGAAAAGTTAAAGTATAAAGACAATGCAAAGTTGACAACTGCAAAATCAATTATCGAGTGGTGTAATGCTTCAATGGGTCTAGGTAATGAAGGTAAGTCTTCAGTTTGTAGATTTTTTTAGTTGATAGATGATACTAACATTGCACCATATGAGGATTGTTGTACATTGACAGGATCAAGTGAGCTACACCCTTTCAGAAGCTCAAATGCAGGTTCATGGAGTATCCATACATGGAAGATGACATGCTTTTGTTCTTCATGTACAATTCAAGCCTGGAATGAGTGCGAATCAAAGGAGTGGGTTGATGAATGGTGGTTAAGTTATCTTAGCCCACTTGACATTTATCAGCCCCCAACGGCAATGGAACTGACACAGATGGAATCATTAGTTGACTTTGACCACATATCAGATCTAGTTCAACTAGGTAATATATCTACTTGCATAATTTTTGAAATTCCTAATGTTATCTTACTTTGTAGTGGTTTTGTAATGTTGACTAATTTCATCTAATTTGTTGTAGGGCATGTTTATGTAGTTATTGCAGATGAATATAATGAAGAGGGAAAGAAATATTACTTGTGACATTGTGTTGAGGCCAAAAGGAAATTAGAGGCCCCAGTTATAGATGGAGAAAACATCAAATACCCTACAGGATTGGTGGTTGTTACTGAACATGACTTAGAAGGTACCCACATAAGAGTGTTAATGTTTGGTTGTTTCAGGACTTTGACATGCATTAGAATATTCTTCATTACTCAAACCTTGTCGTGGCATCCAATGTTCATTTGATACAATATCAGGGTAGACCTTTGAACAAGACCCTATGGAAGGTGCGTGAGTCTAACCATGAGGCAATACTTGACACAATAAAGAGTAGAGCAGACCTTGATGGTTCATTGGATTAATTTGTAAGTATGCACATTGATTTTGTAAAGTCATGTTACAATTGATATTAATGCATTGCAGTTGATAGTTAAACCTTTTGTTTCTATATTTCAAGTTTACATATGTTTGTCTTTTTTTATTTTTACACATATTCCCCTTAAACCATAATTTCACCTTAAACATGATTATGAAAAGGAATAAGGCATGGTGTTAACAGGTAATAGACCTTACAAGACCAAAGTGCAAAAAAGCAACAATCTTTGATGAGTTGTTACAAAGGGGTGTAACTTTCTTCTTACCCTTGATGTGACCAAACTGATAGTTCCAACGCATCTAGATGGGTACATTTAAGCTAGGCATGGTCTTGTTTCACACCCAAACATGTCAAAACAGTCCAAGCTACATTGTACCGACGATATCCCTTAAGAGTCCAAAGTGCAAAAAGGCAAAAATCTTTGAAAAGATGTTACTTAGAAACCATGTCACTTAGAAATATTCCTTCTAAGGTTACGCAATCATGTAGAACCCCTCTACAATAACCTCTCTTAGTTTTCTGCTGCTCCAAAAATCGTCAGAAGCATGTAGTGTAAAGTTGCAAAGGGGTCTAACTTTCATCCTACTCCTGAAGTGACCAAACTGACAATTCTAACATGTCTGGAATGGTACATTTAGACTAGGCATAGTCTTTTTTCACACCCAAACATGCCGAAATAGTCCAAGCTACATTGTACTGATGATATCCCTTAAGAGTCCAAAGTGCAAAAAGGAAGCAATCTTTTATGAGCTATTGCATGGAAACTGTGTCACTTAGAAACATTATGTCTAAGGTTACGTGATCATGTATAACCCCTCTACAATAACCTCTCTTAGTTTTTGATATCTCTGAGGTATTTTCTCATGGTGAAAGATTTTCTACTGCTCCAAAAATCATCAAAAGCATGTAGTGTAAAGTTGCAAAGGGGTGTAACTTTCGTCTTGCTCCTGATGCAACTAAATAGATAGTTCCAATGCATCTAGATGGGTACTTTTAAGCTAGGCATGGTCTTGTTTCACACCCAAACATGCATAAATAGTCTGAGCTACATTGTACCAACGATATCCCTTAAGAGTCCAAAGTGCAGAAAGGAGGCAATATTTGACAAGTTGTTACTCAAAAACCATGTCAGTTAGAAACATTCTATCTGAGGCTACACAATCATGTAGAACCCATCTAAAATAAACTCTCTCCATTTTTTATAGCTTTGAGGTGTTTTCCCATGGTGAAATATTTTCTGCTGCTCTAAAAATTGTTAGAAGCATGAAGTGTAAAGTTGCAAAGGGGTGTAACTTTCATCTTGCTCTTGATGCGACCAAACCAATAGTTCCAATGCATCCAAATGGGTATGTTTAGGCTAGGCATGGTCCTATTTTGAACCCAAACATGTTGAAACAGTATAAGCTACATTGTATCAGTGATATCCCTTAAGAGTCTAAAGTGCAAAAAGGCAGCAATCTTTGACAAGCTATTACTCAGAAATTGTGTCACTTAGAAACATTTCGTCTAAGGATACATGATCATGTAGAGCCCCTCTACAATAATTTTTCTCAGTTTTTGATATCTTTGAGGTTTTTCCTTGTGGTGAAAGATTTTCTGTTGTTCCAAAAATCGTCTAAAGCATGTAGTGTAAAGTTGTAAATGGGTGTAACTTTCATCCTATTCTTGATGTGATCAAACTGACAATTCCAATACATCTGGATGGGTATGTTTAGGCTAGGCATGGTCTTGTTTCACACCCAAACATGCTGAAATAGTTCAAGGTACATTGTACTGATGATATCCCCTAAGAGTCCAAAGTGCAAAAAGGCAGCAATCTTTGACGAGCTGTTACTCAGAAACCATGTCACTTAGGAACATTCTGTCTAAGGTTACGTGATCATGTAGAACCCCTCTACAATAGCCTCTCTTGGTTTTTGATATCTTTGAGGATTTTGTCCATGGTGAAATATTTTTTGCTTCTCCAAAAGTCGTCAGAAGCATGTAGTGTAAAGTTGCAAGGTAGGCTACTTTTTGTTTTGTTCTTCATGGGGCCAAACCATTAGCACCAACATGTCAATTTGGGCACATAGATGCTATGCATGGTCACTACCCTTCATTATAAAAGGGTCATAGTCTTTCCTATTTGAAGGGTCACAACTTTTCGCCTTTGAAATGTCATCAATACTCGTGAGAACCTAAATTCATTTATTTACAATATTGCCTAAGGTTGTATTCTTAATTGTATTCTTTAAACATATTATGGATGTCTTTCTCAATGATAAATTTCTCCCCCTTTTATGTTAGTGCATATCAACCTAATACACAAAGTATGAGGCATTCACGTGAATACATGTTAATACATGAAGTATACACAGGAAGCATGAAGCATACTTGTGAATACATGTAATACATGAAGTCTATATAGGAAGCATGAAGCATGCATGTGAAAACATGAAGTATACACAGGAAGCATGAATCATAAACATGAACATGTGAAGTATACACAAGAATCATGAAGCATACACGTGGAATGGTAGATGTCTTCCTTTGTGGAGAGGTATGAGGTCACATGTAATAATATCTTGCTCATTTTTAGTTGCATACTTGAAAGTGCATTATATACTTACATGAATTTCATTACCATGCTACAATGGTTATTATATTCATATGATTGATTTAATGTTCAAACTTTGTATATTTATAATTATATAAAGGAAGAGTGCATGTAATACAATTGGACTTTAAATATTTGAAGTAAACCATCTACAAATATCCATTGAAGCATGGATTTATAATAGAAATATGGACACTATCAACAAAAAAGGTTTGTATTAACCAAATATCTATATAGGCATACATCAATGTCTATCGATATATGTATAACATATATGCAAAATAGCCATATAAGCTTACAAAAATGTCATATAGGCATACAATGTCAACTATATGCAATACAAAATATATGCCCACAACAAAGGAACCCAATAAAAAGTCATTCCCCTCTGGATGAAGAAAATAGATCATGGGTAGCCTTTAATCTTCAAGGGGATGGAGACACATATGAGAGTGGTCTACTACGAACTCGAGGGTTGCTCCTCCTATTTAGTTCTTCATGGAGTTGCAGTTGTTACAATAAAAAGTATAGACATTAATATATAGAAATTACATTATAAAAAGTGAAACATTTAACAAAATAATCACTTACTGCTACCAAATAATCTCTCTTCATTTGGCTCAGTACCAGGATTAGGTTGTGGCATTGTAATGTCCTATAGAAACCATCCACATAGAAATTAAACTTCAAATCAATAATCATTTGATTTTTCAATAATAAACAAATATAACAACAAATGTAATTTGAAATTTACTAATCTACCTCATACCCCCATCAAAGGCATGGAGCTCTCAATAACAAAAGAAACACCATGCTCCATTGCCCTATGAACTTTAGGAGGTGTCTCCACCTGCATCATCTAAAAATAAAACAAAATTATTCAATTATGAAAACTAGAATATTAATGCAAGTCATGGCTGCTAACATACACACACATTCACCTAAACATGGAAGTACACACAATAAAGCACACAAGTCACAAGCATAAATACAAATTAGATGAAGATTAACATGAGGATTCATGACTATTGTGTGGTATAAGTGCCAACAAAGGAGGGACCATAGTAGCATCAAATTTTAAGTTTAAGAAGTCAGAGAGGGAGTGAAGGTGTTAATTTAGGTTTAGGTTGGTGGTAGGGTGGGGTAGGGTAGTTCTCAAATTTTTGTTTGTTTGGTAGTGATGGAGGTAGGACAATACCTAAGATAGATGGTTTTAATATGTTAGGAAAATATTGGTGATGGGAATGAGGGGTAGAACAAGGGATAAAAGAATGGCACTAGAAATCACATAGACATTAGGTAAGTTTATGGGTTTATGGGAAGGAGAAATATCAAGAGTTTGTGGGATAATAAGAGGGAGGAAGGATACTAGATAGGACAAGTAAAACCTTATTTTAAAAATTTCTTATCATTTTCATTGTCTTGAGGTTTGTCAAGGGGTGGGTTAGAAGTAAGCTAGGTCTAGGACGTCTGGTAGGGGTAGATTAGGAAATAGGTAGGGTAGATATGGGTTGGTTAGTAGGTTGGGTGTAGTGTTGGGGAAGTTTGTTAGGCCTACTTTTAGAAGTGGATGGGTAAAGGTCCTATACTTTTTATTTTACTTTATCTTGGAGGGGTGTTAGAGGGTAGATAGAAGTCAACAAGGAAGGTGAAGTAGAAATAGGTGGATATATGGTGGGGAAGATAGGGGCATAGCTAGTGGAGTAGGTGAAGTAATAGAAAGAGGTTGTGGGGTTAGGGCAGTAATGCATTTAAAGGAATAAGATAGGTAAAGGTGAAAGAGGGAATTGGTATGAGGTTGAGGTGGACCACAAGGGGTTGACAAAAAATAATATAAGGAGAAGTGTCTTAAGGTAACAACTAGCTGGTATGGGCTATGATAAATGGTGAAGACATTACCATCATGGGGAATTTAAGGCACTAGTGGATGACAGTTTAGAGATAACCCACATTGCAATGAACTAAGGATGACCTAAGAGAATAGATAGTGGTATGAGGTGGGCATGATATGACATGAGACATCTAGGCATTTAGGTCTAACCTAGATTAGTAGGGTGAGGGAGCCAAAAGTAGGTATAGAAGTGTCATTATGTGTACACTATGAGATATCTGAGGGGGATAAGAAACTCTTTGCAACCTAGAGATGTATAAGTGTTCCACCTTGATTCTTGACTATCATTTTATAGTGTACTTGTGCTTCAATCTACAAAGGATCGTTATAATCATTAGTAGGCACATTGTCAAGCAAGAAGGTGATGGCAGGTGTAGAAGTGGGTTGAACAATGAAATTATAAGGTTGAATGTCTAATGTCCCCATCATCTCAAAGAATATAATAGTATTAAAGGAAGGGTCCTCATTAGACTTAGGTGGGTTAGATGTAGGATCAAAAGTAGGGATGGAAGAAATTAAGTCAATAGGATTGACATAGTTTGTAGGGGAATGGGTTAGTGTAGATTTGAAGATTTTGGTTAGGGGTGTCTTGTTGCCCCCATAATTAATACCTAAAACATAGATGATGTTGGAGTCAATCATATGCTATATAAGATGTCATAGGCTTGTTCCCCTCTCTAGTGTCAAGTCTTGGGGTCTAATTGGTGGTAATTGGATGAGTTTATTAGAGAGAATTTGTCAAAGAATAGTGTGGAGGGGATCAACAAGTTTTGGTAGACATGTATGGAAAATGTGGTAGCACAGACAAGGTAGTGAGTTGTTTGAAAAAATGCCTCAAATAAATGTGGTCTCATGGTGATGTCCTTGTATATGCATTTGCTTGTCATGGCATTCCATGAGACCACATTTCTTTGAGGCATTTTTTCAAAAAACTATATTGTAATTGAAATTTTGTCATCTATCAACATCTAGTTATTAGTTAAGTAATGTCTAGTAATGCCTTAAGTTTGAAATATTACAATGCAATGTAATCAATGATATGAATATAAACTACAAAAATCTAGTAAGTACAATTAATTAGTTAAATTGTTTATTTTATTACCTGAGTGAAGCTTTGAACTCCACCACCACTGGGAGGTGTTGCCGTGAAATCTCCAAGATTAACCTATTGAACATCCAAAATAAGATATTAGAGTACCATTCATATAACAATGTTATTCACATGTAATATTTATAATTGTTTACTAGTTACATACGTCGCCAGTACATGTCTTAGTGTAATATGAAGGTGGAGAACTGATGAAAGTTAAATGAATGCTATGACCCTAAAATTTCATTACAATCATCAAACTAAATTAGTTAATCTTACATTTCAAAAATAAAATTTAATAAATTAAATTCAATGAACTTGCTAACATTTACCTAAGTATTAAGGTCGAAAGTCTCACTTAGGAGGGCATCTGTCATCACCATCTGCTCAGCTGCAAATGTATCCTATGCACCTACATCCCAACTATCCATGGGGTCATAACTATAGGTTGACCCATAAGCCTGACAAGTATGGGGTGGGACCCTACTCCTTGAACTCTCCCCTGGCCCATGTTGTGCTATAGGACTAGCATGCTCTATGATGGTCTCAGTCAAGGCACTAATGGACTGAAGTGTCTTGACCTCAACACTCTCCTTCACAATGGAAGGGATAGATAAGTACTCATGGGCTGGTCTGGCAAGTGCTCATCTCGCTAGCCACTGTGGGTCAACACATGCCCCTGGTCTATCCTGTGTTGACCCCCTACCTCTACCCTATAAGTCCTGCATATCAAAATAGTTTGGCACTTTATTTTTGACAAAATCGTAGTAGAGTTTCCTCAAAAAGTATTGTGGGACCTCATTATTGTTGCATGGACGATGGTCAAAAACCATCCACCACCTCTGCCCAAAATTGTCCCTCACTTGGTTGTTGCACCAATAGATAGGGAACCTCTTGCATGTAAGGGGTAGAGGTTGATTAGTTCATGGGTCTGTGAAAATGGAACACGATTCCAATTTTGTAATTTGTTCATTTTTTACTTGTTCATAGGACAACTTGTCTACATAGAACTCTCCAAATTCTCTCCTCTTTTCTGACCAACTAGAAATTTGCTTACTAATTGAATCTACATTTGATAACATAGATTCAAGAGATTGAGCAAGTGCAACTCTATGCGAGGTTGAAGTTGCAGAATCTTTCAACCTTGCAATTATGTCCTCAATTTGTTTTTTTATTGTTTTCAATTTGCACCATTAATTTTTCTTATGTTCTAGGGGCATATTGAGGAATGAATGGAGGTGTTTATTGTTGGGGTTGTTATTTAGCAGGTATTTGCTATTCAGGTGATGGAGGATTTTCAAGATTTTCAGGAGGAGGAGGAGGTAAACTATCAATTCCTATAAATTAAAGAAATTTAAATTAAAAACTACTTAAACCTACCTATTTAGCAACAAATTCACATAAAAAAGAAAATAGAACTTACTCCTTTGGCCTCCCAAACATCGTAGCAACATTTTGATGATGAATCAACAAAAAATTGCTGACGATATGCCCTCCAATAATGTGAGCACGCTCTCCTTTGTTTGCAAGCCACAGGTTTGCTAGAAAATGAAATGAAACAATGACACAAAATGCAGGTTTTTCTTTAATTTATAATTTTTTTAAAAAATGTTGGCCACTTTTTGGTCCCCCAACTTTTTACACCCACCTAACTTCATCACCTATTTTTTCAATAAGCCCCACCCCAATTTGATTAATTATCTCATCTATAAATTTTTTGGTCTCATCCAATGGAAAGGGGTCAATTACATCTCCTAGTTTCTGATTCTGTGTATCCTTAAAAAGTGAATGGTCTATTTGAAAATTAAAAAAATGCATATATCTATTAAATTATACAAATTTTGAAATAAAATACAGTGAAATAAAGGGAACTAACACCCTTCTTCTTGCATAGGAAAAAAATATCTTCTCTCAAATCAATCTTATCTCTTCCTCTAAATGCTACTCACAAAACAATGGTAAACCTTCAACAACCCAACTCAATGCAAAATTAGTATAACTTGCTCTGATACCATGAAAGGAAAATTAAGAAAAAAAGGAAAGTACTAATCAAATGAGCATTGTTTGATAGAATGATATTACCATTGAAATGAATGAAAACAAGAGCAAACACCAGCAAATTCATGAATGGTTACAAGAGTTTTGAAGGGGGAAAAATAAAGAAAAACCCCCTATGTATAAAGATGGAAAGAAGCCTAAAGAAGTACAAAGAGAGAAAGAGAGCTTCAAGAATGTGTGCACATGAGAATGAGAGAATTAGAGTTGAGAAAATGAGAGAGAAGCACTTCATTAATAGAGGTGAGAGAGGAGTTTCATATAAATCCCATATGCCACCTTTCATATAAGTGTGTGAAAAGTGTCAACCTCTTCAGGAGGTGGCTAAATCCAAAATATTCCTCCAAGAGGAATTGTACATGAATCAGCCTCACACATAAGTGAGGACATAATACATTGTATTATAAATACAAATATTTAATGTGAAATAAATAAATAACCTTTACTATTTGTAGATGATTGGAGATTTAAGGGATGCGACAAAATGTGACAAAAAGATGAGGTCTTTCATAGAAGACCTTTGCATTCTCAACAAAGTTTATTTACAAAACCGATTTGGACAAGAAGTCATTTCTCTTTTAACCAGCCTACAGGACTAGGGTTTTGAAGATCTCTCTAAAATGATGCACAGTATCCTTTTTCCTTTCGGTATGGTAATGGCGGTTCTTATGGTTTTCAAATAAGAAAAGGTTTTTGCAAATAATTGTTTTGGGGATTCAGGAAAGGTGGAAAATGGAAGTAGAATTTGCCAGGTTTGGAGGGAAAAGATGGTTCCCCATAAAACAAATTCTCATGAAGTAGTTAATGAAACTGATGCGAGCATTTTTGTTGATAATATTCAAATTCTAGAAGATTTGGTGAACCCCTATATCCAAGATCTTGCTACAAGGGCAATTATAGGTAAGGTTTGGAATTCAAAACTCAATTCTAATATTTTTCTTAATTGCATTAGGGTTTCCTAGAAAGGGGTTTCTAATGTTTTATCCCTACACAAAGATTTATGTGTTTTTACGGTAATCTTTGAGAATGGCTTTTTTCGCGATGAAACCCTAAAACAAAAGTTGTGGTTTTATCAAGGTAAGGGGATTTGAATTCAGAAATGGGAGCCAAATTTTGACCCCATTAGAGCTAATATGAATTTTGTCCCATTCTGGATTTGTTTTCCCAATTTACCTCTTGAATACAGAGATCTCAACATTATTGAATTTTGTGCTAAGAAGATGGGTTTTTTTATAAAACATAATATGTCTAATTTTCAAAAATTGGAATTACCAGTAAGGTCTTCTATAATTTTAAACACTTCTTTTTCATTCCCTAAATTTTTGGAATTTCAATCTAAATTTGGAACTTGGAGACAAACGGTTGCTTTTGAAGATCCTATGGTTATGGAAAAAGTAGAGCTTTTTGAATCTAAGTGGGTTTGTGAGGATTCATAAAAAGACAAAATTTCACAGGAAGATCTTGATTTTGTTAACCTTGGGGAAGCCTCTTTAAGACATTTGGTTAATTCTTCCAGTTTGAATGAAGGACAATATTATGTTAACGACTCAGTAGATGAATCTTCTTTTGAGTTTGATATTGGTAAAAAGGAGGCAGAAACCCCCAATATTTTTCATACAGAGAAAGTGAAAAGGGATTTATTTCCATTACTTAATAGGGAGGAAGATCTTTGAATGTCAAGTGGTTGTCAATAGGATGCTTCAAGTTTGGTTAATTTTTCTTTTTCTGAGGAGGAAGCAAAAGCTTTTGTTGATAAGACTATTAAAAAAGTTGCTTCCGATCTTATTGATAAAATTGTGGATGAGGTAATTGTAGAAGAATCTCATGAAGATGTAGTTGAGAGTGTCTCTCTTCTAAATAAGACTTTCGAGTCAAAATTGGCAATTGATAATCAGTTACTTTCAGAGAAATAGGATTGAAAGGCTCTATTAGGTTATGGGATTGGTAATGAGGTCTTTAATCCTGCTCATAATTTTTCCATTCCACAATCTGTCTCCCAGGTTTCCTCTAGTAAGTTTGTTCCCTCTTTTGAAGATGTAGTTAGGGATCTTGCTTGTTTAAAATCATCATCTGTGTCAAGTTTGGTTCTTCCAAAATCAAATTTCTTAGTAAGGATATGAATGATTCTTTAGGGGAAGGGATTGGTAGCGAGGCTTTTGATTTTTCCTCAAAATTGTCCATTTCTCAAACTTCTAGTCAAGATTCTCCTAGGAAATCTAGGTCTATATCTCCTTCCACGAGAGGTCGGAAACCAAAATCTTTTAAAACTCAGGAGGAAATTAAGGCTGGGTTGCAAGCTACCCTTGAAACCTGTTTGAGATCAAGGAGAGTGAGAAACTCTCCCCAGGAACAATGAAGATCCTATCCTGGAATGTTAGGGGCATTAATGGCCCTAACAAGAGACACTTGGTAAAGCGTCAGATAGATTTTGTAGGTATGGACATTGTATTGTTCCAGGAGACAAAGTTATCTCAAATTCAAGTTGAAAATATTTTTCCAAATTGGTATAAATGGAAGTTTCTTCATTCTCCTTCTCCGGGGGCATCTGGGGGCTTGGTTATTTTATGGGATAGTAAAAGTTGTGATGCAAATCTTATTTGTTCTACTCAAAATTTTATATTGGTTAAAATAAATTCCCCTTCCCTTAACTTTTGGTTATTTAATGTTTGTGGGCCTATTTTGACTAACGATAAAAAATGGTGTTGGGATATTCTGTTTGCACTTTTAGGAAACTTATCTAGAGAAAAAGTTATTCTAGGAGGATATTTTAATGCTATTACTTGTTTGACAGAAAAATCGGGTGGGATCTATCCTCTTCAGAGGGTGATTGATGACTTTAATGAGTTAATTTCAGACAATGCGCTGGTTGATAGCCCTTTATTAAATGGGAATTTCACTTGGTCCAATAGGAGAAAGGATTTTTTAAATATTGCTGAGAGACTGGATAGGTTTTTGTTCTCTCCTGATTGGTGTCTTGATTCTAAAATTTCTGGTACTTAGGTTCTTCCCTTTTCTGCCTCTGATCACTTTCCCATTTCTTTTCAATTGGATAATGATATGATTAAAAAGAAACATAGATCTTCTTTTAAGTTTCAAGCTATGTGGTTTAGAGATTATAGCTTCTTGCCTTTATTGGAATCTTGGTGGAAGAATGACCCTTTTGTGAAAGGTTCTCATATGTTTTGGCTTAATGAGAAATTAAAATTCATAAGAAACAAAATCAAAGAGTGGAATAAACTTTCTTTTGGTAATATTTTTTCTCAAAAAGCTTTATTGCAATCTCAGTTAGAACAAATGAATGAATTCATTATTAAAAATGGCATGGACGTTGCTTCCTTTGAATGTGTTAAATCTCTTCAATCTAACTTGGAGGGGGTTTTAGCTAGAGAACAAATTTTCTGGAGACAAAAATTGAGGGAGACTTGGCTTAGAGAGGGAGACCAAAATACAAAAAAATTTCATGTCTCGGCTATGGTAAGAAGACATAAAAATTCTATTTGTGCTATTAAAGATTCTATGGGGAATATTTTGCAAGATGATGTTCTTATTCAGAAAGAAGGAGTTAATTTTTTTCAAAAGCTTCTTTCAAAAGAAAATGTTAAGGTTCCATCTTCGACTATTCTAGAAGTTACACAACATATCCCAGATTTGATTTCTAAAGAAGATAATATGGAGTTGATGAAACAATTTTCTTTAGAAGAAATCAAGGTAGTGGTTTTTTCCTTAGATCCAGATAAAGCTCCTGGCCTGGATGGTTTTACCCCACTTTTCTTCCAAAAGTGTTGGGACTTTATAGGTAGGGATGTTTGGTTGGCAGTAGAAGAAGCTTGTAGAAATCATATTGTTCTGAGAGAGATTAACTCCACCTTCATTGCTCTAATTCTTAAAGTTACCACTCCTTCTTCCTTTGTTGATTTCAGACCTATCTCTCTTTGTAATACATTGTACAAAATCATTTCTAAAGCAATTACTCTAAGACTTGCTATTTTTATTGTGGTGCCCCGTCATGCAACCCTAGAGTGATAGACTAACAAGAGACAATAATACAGAGATAATTTTTTTTTGAAACAAGGAATGCATCAATCATTATAAATATCTACACTAATAACAACATTCAATGAAAAGATCAGCTAACACTTCTAGGGAACATAACTGCATCAGATAAAATTAAAACCATACAAGAATCTGCATCTCAATGCAACAGAATAATAATACATCTTACATTATCTGGGATGAATAATTACAAATTCCAATACAAGGTTACAAGACCGATTACATCAGTTTACAAATAGTACAAAAATGAAAGTATACAACAACTAGAACTGGAACACTCCTACTCTAATCTCGAACCGATCATCTGAGGAGACCAATGGATAGCTCTGCCTGCCAACCATGTGGAACCCTGAGGTCCACCCCACCAAGCTAGGAGATAACAATGAGATTCTGCTAGGTCAAGGTTACAACCATGAACACAATCACAAGATCCAGACTCCATGCAGACAAACATGACAACAGGACTGCACAGCCTTGACAGTACTCAATAAGACAAACCAAGACATCAAGCTAAGATCAATCATGAAGACAAGACTACACTCCAGAGGTAACAACAAAGAAAAAAAATAGAGACAAAACTACGTAAGGAGAGTGTCATCACATGGTCCTAACATGGGTTACTCAGGCTATCTCTCACCAGAAGCCAGCCCCCATCTATGGTTACCCTGGCAGCCTTTCTCTAGGCACCGGCCCCATAGGGTGACACACGCAGAGCCGACATGTCCTCTCATGAAGACGAGGAGGTCGACCTTGCCAACTAGGCCTTCTCATCCCATCCTTAGCCTGTGAAAGCACTCAAGGCATGGGTGAGGTAAACTTACTTATCTTGTTATGTGGTTTACTACCCCAACCCTCCTAATTAAGTTATTAAGTTTTCACTTGCTTACAACTTCCATGGGGTTACCTAGGTGGCCTCTCTCTAGGCACTGGCCCCACCATGAAAGCTACTCCCTTAGCATTCTCTGATCAATCATCCAAACCACAACATGCAAGGATAAGGGTTACAAAAATGGTTCTGATCCATTACATATGCCATTCACTAAGCCACAACTATATAAGCCCCTTTATTCCCTTCAAAATTTGAAGCAATACCACATGAAACAAAATGACACAAGTAACAAGATGAATACCAAATAGTTAGGCCTCTGGAGTTGGTAAGTTGAAACACAAAACTACTATTGATACATCCATCTCTCGATATGAAGATCTTAACAAATTGACATTTAATGGCCATGACAATCCATTGAAACAACATGACTCTAGACCCAAAGATAATGTCATAAACCAAAACCTCCATTACTATAAGACAATATTAATGACAATGACATTGTAAGCACGACCATGAAGTATATCTGAAATTACCTAGCATATCACTATTGAACCATTTATTAAACAAGATGGCACTAAGAGGTTTTAACTTCCTTGTAAATAAAATCCTAAATAGATAATCAACTAATTTCTTAAAACAGATGCAATTTTATGAAAGCCCTAAACTCTTACCTTACAAATCTGAAGACTTCAAGAACTCAATGAAGATCATTGGAACAAGAATGTTTTCTTATTGAATGGGTTGCTCAACTTAAATTAAACTACTTTCATGATCATCAAACTTCTAGTATAACTAGGTATAATGAAAGCCAAACTTTATTAGCATAATCTGATAGGTAATCTAATATAATCTATTATTTGGTGGATCCATACCATTAGATAAATCTAAAATCCTAACATGTAGCAGATGGAAGAATGCTTAAGTCTCCAGATATATATAAAATATCTAAATTAGCTATTTTCCAATTATTGAGATGAACAATAAACATATCAAAGCATTAATACTATTCTATTAATAACTTTATTACATTCTAATGACTAGTTAAAAATAAGCAAAAAAGATTAATAAGGAAGGTAATTTAGATATTCCTTATCAATCTTTTAATTACTTTATATAGGTCAAGAAATATTATAATTATTATTAATAATAATAATAATAATTAGTTACACAAGTCTTAATTCTCCTTTTACATAAGGATAAGGACATTTCTAAACTATAACATATGCACTTATATGCAAGTTCAAAATGCCATCTATACATATATACTCTAATTTTTATCTAAAGATAGAAAATGGAAGCATTCTAATTTAAATCTTAATCCTTCCTAATCATAAGGAAATGTATAAATACATATCTAATTTCATTTCACCCTTCTAATGCGAATTGAACATGAATGATAATTAAGACCGCTGCACTAATTGCTCAAGATAGGAACGAAGATCAATGAGGAATCTTTCTAAAAAAAAAATTTAGTTCCAGTCTAAGATATACGTAGATTTCTATAAGAAATAATCTTACCATAAGGATCGGCTTAGAGGAATCAAAGGTTTAAGAAGCAAACAGTCTACTTATACCCACCGACAGAGATACTGTTTGCAGAATACAGAGGTTTCAAAGACAACAACAAAGAATCTAGCTCACCACAGAGGGCTGTAACAAGGAAGATCTAGGTTGCGGGTTGGAAGGTATTCTCTTGATATATTCTTCAGCTGATTCGATTGGTTCTATGCTGCTGAATACTAATGGTTTTGCTGCAGAGGTTTAGCTAGAAGAAAACAAAGATAAGAATGGTAGAACTTATAGAGGAACAGATGATTGCAAGGCAAGGTCAACTTTAGATCATAACTCACTATACTCGAATGAGTAATAATTATCATAAGATTTGAAGGATTGAGATCTAGAATCTATAGTATGGCCTGGTGCACGGCCACATACAGTGGATTCCAAAATGAAATGTTTACCAAGTTATATAGAAGATATAGAGCATAAAAAAAATGAAAGAAGGGTCTGATGGAACGAATTGCAGGGCACTAAAAACTGGCAAGGGATCACTAGGCAAACAACTAGAATATCCTTAAGGCTAACCATCACGACAAGCAAAATAGGCCGTAACAATCTAGTACAGTGCATGAGGAAAGAGTAGCTTAAGGTTTTAAAGGAATGGAGTACAAAGAAAATTAGCAGAAATTGACCCATCAACAGAGAATAGACAAGTAAATAAGTCAATCAGAGGTAAGAAATTTGATAAGATTCCATTAAAATTCTCTTTTCAAAGCATAATCAAAGATTAAGGTATCATTTTCTAAAAAGGGAGTCTGAATGATTCAGAGTACCATCCATTAATAATTTGTTTCCAAGTCTTGCAGGGTTGCCAAAACAAGAGATTCCTCAAGGGTTTAAAACTATTTGCCACCCTCAAGGAGAACAACAGGATTGCCCAAGGCTCAACACAGTAATGGCTCGATTGACCACAGATTTACAGTCGAGAAAAAATAATTTGGCATGCAATAATTAATAATGCGAAATCCAATAATGGTCAAAATAAAATTGCAAGAGCCTTGATTAAGCGAGGGTTGATAGGGTCACAAAATCCATTTAACCTCATAATCCACCACAGTGGTCTATGGAGCCAACCATGGAAGAGATTGGCATGAGTCTAACTCAAAGTGCAAGGTTCAGGGTAACAGTTGAGTTGAGGAATTTATCTCGGTGAAGATAGATTTCAAAGATGCATAAGTTTTCGAGAACAAAGATGACAAGTGTTTTGATAAAACAAATCTCCAGAAGGGTTGTCTTGACATAGAATACCGAGAAAACCCATTTTACTACCAAGGCACACAGAAAGACACACATACCTTCTCTACAACTCAAAACATCAAATCACAAAGACTGAGACAACAGTACATACCTAAATCAAGCTTCTTCCCCAAAACCAAAATCCTCTTCTCAGAACTTCTCTTCCTTTCTGCGCCAAACAATCCTCTGAGACCTCCTTTCCAAAAACTCTTTTTTTCCAAAACAAAAGTAACCTTAGACATAAAAACCTTCTCACACCAAAACCTCCCGAGACCAAAAATAGACAACAACCATTAATTCTAGTAACCCCCAAATCTGTTACACAATCCCCCTCATTAAGAGAAATTTGAAATTTTTCTTAACATAGTATTTCCATATCCCCAAACATATACGACAACTGGCCAACAATAAACAATATTTCAAAAATCCTTAAATTAATATTAAATACTATTCTTCAAGATAACGATATACTAATTAACCATATTAACTTATGACATAGATATTAATAAAATCATAACATATTCCATTTAATCTATATTGGAATTTATGTAAATAATATTCCAATTTAAGCAAAATACTATAATATTTGACAAGCTATTAAATATTCTTAATACCACATTACCTCATTATGCATTACCCAAATACACATGGGCTAACTACCCAAACTCGACAGTAACATTCAAACCACATGATGACTAACCAACTGAAGGTTGAACTAACCTAGGGAATAAATCTCATGTTATCTCTGTCAACATTATCCATGGTGTAAGGCCCGCTTAGACCTGCTAAGTCAGGTGGAGTCGAGGCCCGGTACCTGCAACCTGCATGAAAACCAATGGGTTATATATGATCAACTGTATATGTATATATCAACACACACCGAGATAGAGAGTCGCGGCGTAGTAGGGTGCTCAATCTGAGTAGTACTACACCGTCCCCACTCCGAAACAAGACTATAACTATTTCTATTTAAAATCAGATGCATAAACATGATATTATCAAACCATCACTAAACATGTCCATCTCATCATAACTGGAAAAAACAACAATGTCATCATAAACTCATTCCACATGTCAGAATTAGATCAGTCGAATATAATCTATCACAATCAGAATAAGCATAAGCCATAGTCTCAATAGCTCAAATGTCTCTGTAGACACCTAAAAATCTCTCGACCACCAAACTGACTCCCGATATCCCTAAACTTACCAATTCCCTTTCCAACTAATTAATTAAATTTTTATTTAATTAATAACCCCTTTCATTTTCTAAATCCACAACATTTTATCCCCAAAATTGAATTAATTTTATTAATTCAATAGTCCAAACCTTAGCCAAGTGATTTAATAAATATGCAAAATTTATTAAATCAATTCCCCATTTTCCCTAAATCTAATTAATTAGTTAAAAACATGTTAACTAATTAATCCAGCCTACTAATTAGCCTATCCCTACCCTAGACAATTAAATAGCTATTATTTAATTGCCTACTCTAGCCTACCCCATCCTAACCTTAGGATTAATTAATTAAATCACTAATTAATTAATCTTATCCCCCCTCTAATCCCTCTACTAATTTATTCCAGCCACATTAATTAGGTTAATCATCCTAATTAAGAAAGTCAAATCCTCATTAGCACTTCTCTCCACACCTCCCAAATTTAAAATTCAAATAAATCACACATCACATTTACTCCTCTTACACATCCCTTACACATGTCATATCCACTCTTCCCCAAATGAATTTTTAATTCATTTTACCCTTCCCCATGTGAATTTTTAATTCACAAATAATCCATCTCACCCAACCTCATTTATTCACCCCTTTCCCAAAAATGAATAAAAGATTTACTTTTATTCCTAGCCCTCCATCTTCCAAGATCAAATCTAGGCCCTCCACCTCACTTTCATCTTCCACCATTGATCTCTCCAATCAATCTCCACCCTTGGATCAAAATCCTCTCCAAAAGTCTATAAATACAACCTCTCACAAGTCATTTTCATCATCCATTTTCATGCAAAGTTACCATGCCAAAATCACCTTTGAGTTAATAGTGAGTTGCACAATTGAAGAACATTTCACATTTGGATCAATAGTCTAGGGATCATCTTAGTCTTAGGAGCTTCTTTTGGGTGCAAAGGCTCCTTCTTTCCCTTGATGGGATTAGGTTGTGCATGTGAGGTATAATCTCTTGTGTTATTGCATTTGATTTAGTGTTTTCTCTCATTTTGCATTATCTAATCTACATTAGCACGCTCGGTGGGACCCACAAGGTCCAATCTAATCCTTGTTTATGAGTTGTTGTGTTAGTATTCGGCCTTTTGCAGGATCAACGCTATTCGACCGTCGCAGTGACGCCATAACTGTCGTATTTCAATGCTATTTCTCCTTTGGCGCTATTTCTGCGTGATTTTATTTTTTTATGCTAACCCCTCTCACATCTGTTCTTTTTGCTTTTCCTGCTGTTTCCTGTGTTTTTTGTTCTCTGTTTTGCAGGAAAACAAGGAATTACAGGGGGAGGTTATGGCAAATTTTTGACAGAATCGGCCAAACAGCATCAGTTCCATGTTTTGACGCCATCCTTTAGATTAGCGCCATCCGTGTCTACTGAAGATTCAAAAACACCGCGCAGTGGCGCCTTCATTACTTTTGATTATTGCTATCCTCTGTTTTAGCGCATAACTTAGGATGTATTAGCGCTATCTTCTGTAACAACGCCTTTTATTTAATTAGTGCTATCTTAGGTTGTAATTAGTTCCTTAAAATAGTTTAGCGCCATTTTACATAAGTCGGGTTGTTCTGCCCGCAGTGGCGCCTGTGTATGTCAATTTTAGCGCTATTTTGCCTTTCTATTTTTTTTGCAGGTACTGCGGATACTAACGAAATCTTTTTGCAGGATGGTTTGTTAATTAGTTAGC
The DNA here is from genome assembly GCA_027924645.1 of Cunninghamia lanceolata. Classification (NCBI taxonomy): domain Eukaryota; kingdom Viridiplantae; phylum Streptophyta; class Pinopsida; order Cupressales; family Cupressaceae; genus Cunninghamia; species Cunninghamia lanceolata. The sequence continues at coordinate 16,941,873 of BSBN01001567.1, read as the reverse complement.
ACACATTTCAATTTGGAAACTAAAACGAAACTTTGTTTGCTTTGTTAGGTCTTAGACAAACATTTCCATTTGGTGTTCTAAAATCAATCCAAACAACTCCTTGATTGAAGTGTGTGATCATAACATTTGCTTTTGGTGCTCTAAAATATACTTCTTTTTTGTGTGTCAACAAACAAACAATCAAAACACTTCAATTTGGGCTATAAAAAGAACAACAAATTGCATACTTCATTGGATAAAAAGAATAACAAACTTGCATTTCCACGCATCTAATCAAGACAATCTATAAAATTGTGTGAAGTGTCTTCGTGATTGTGTCAAGTAGAGTGAGAAAGTGTATGCTCTTCCTTTGCACCTTTTGGTGATCTTGGGAATCAAAAACTTCTCACAACACTTTGCATTAATCACCCCCCATCTAATCCAAAGATCTAAAATTGAACCATGTTGAGTGTGATATAATCATAGGGAACACGTACGCTCTCCCCTCCATCTTTGTATGAACTTGGGGATCAAAAGTGTTTTCATGATTGTATTGCTTTTGTAATCCTTAGAGGGCCTGCCACCCCGCTTCGAAAGGTGGGAACGACCCAAGCGGCATCAAGCTAAAGCCAAGCTCTTCCAAGCCGCTATATAAAATAAGGCGTTTGGGACGAAAGTCTCAAGCGACAAGTGTTGTTTTGTTATACCGACAGCCAACCTTCCCATAAACCCTCCAAGGCGCAACCCTTGGAGGTTGGGAGATTCCATAATGGAGAGTAGCGCTGCCGCACGTATAACCACCTGAACGGATGCCCTTACTAAGAGCCATTGTTGTAGTAAGCTAAAATCCTTCTATTTGTTGACGCAGAGGGCAAAACCCTTGAAGCGGCCCCGATTCATGCGGTTCTTAGCTGAGGTAGCAGGGACAATCTAAAGGTTTGGAGAGGGTCAAGCCTTATAAGAAACCTGGATCTTGGTATGCATGAGAAGTGTGTGCAATTGTAAGGAGGAGCCGGTGCTACCAAGATTCTGGAGCTACCTGCTTTGAATAGGCGCAGCTAGGGGATTCAACAAATATTGTCCCATTCTCGCCATAGGTTGTAAAAATGTGCTTGTTCTAAACAAAGTCATGTCATTTCACAAACAAAAATCATTGCTTGTTTTGCGTTCAAATGTGTGTTAAAGTGCTTTGATTTTTCACAAACAACTTGCCAAGAGATAGAACACATCAGTTTGTCACAGTCTAAACAATCAGATCCAAAAATTTGCCATCAGAAATCTATCAAACCCTGTTTCAGTGCCATCTTTGTCTTATTGTAGCGCCTTTTCACCCGTGGATTGGCGCTATTTTGAGATTGACTTGCCTGTTATAGAACAAATCAGTTGATCACATCCCGAACAGACAAATCCAAAAATCTACCTTCAAAAATCCAAAAATTTGCCATCAGAAATCTGTCAAACCCTGTTTCAACGCCATCTCTGTCTTATTGTAGCGCCTTTTCACCGTGGATTGGTGCTATTTTGAGATTGACTTGCCTGTTACAGAACAAATCAGTTGATCACATCCCGAACAGACAAATCCAAAATTCTGCCATCAGAAGTCCCAAAATTTTGCCATCAGAAATCTGTGTAACTTGTTTTAGCGCTATATCTGTCTGATTGTAGTGCCTTTTCACCTGTGGATTGGCGCTATTATTAGATTGACTTGCCTGAAGCAAAGACCCATTTTGTTGTGATCTACACCTTCTGCTCTGCCATAATCCATACCCATCTCATAGAAATCTGCCAACCGTCTAGCCATTTTCTTCCAAAATTTTCCAAATTACACATTCTCTTTAACCTTAGAGGATCACCCACCACCCTTGTTGGACCCCTTTTGATACATCATAACCAGCCCAAATACATATCTATCCATCCCCATTCATTCCTTTTGCATATCTCCTTGGACCAATATAAAATCATTTCAAAAATTCACATCCAAATCAAAACCTCATCAAATCACCAATCAAATCTTGTCACCCTTTTGAGCCAAAGTTAGATCTAGATCCTATCATTAACATCACGTTTTCCTTGAAAAGTCATTAGTCTACATTTCAAGAAAAACAAATCACCTCTCTTTGTGTAAGGTCATTAGTCTACCCCAAACAAAGAAAATCATCATCCTTTGTGTGTCAAATCAAAATCTAGATCTTATCCAAAAGCTCAATTCGAGAAACATCAACAATATCATCCTCACCATCCTAAATCAATCAAAAAATCAAGAACATCAAATCCCTTTCTTATCATCCATCTTTGGTCCAAAATTTGTCCGAAAATATCAATATCACCCATTCATATCACCCTTAGGATAAAACCTTTGGAAAACATATCGATCTTCATCATACCCTTCTACTCCATCTCACGACCACATCCATCTTTGGGTCCAACACAATCAATTCGATTCTCTAAGGTCTCCACCTCATCCCACATCTAGAAATCAAATCCATACGTGTATGCCCACCACAAGATCACAACACAAAAGAAATCAAGAAATGGCGGAACGAAGGCCCTTTGGCATGCCTAACACTGACAGTAACAACATGCCCATTTATCAAACATACAATCCACCTACATATCCCTTCATCCCCCCATTTGGTGCCAACGACCCTTTTCACTTCTTACCACAAGCACCAACACCATCCCTACCACCACCACAAAATGTCCCCACCATACCCCAAGATGACCTAGATGTCTTGACCTTCACGCAAGATGCCGATAATATAGACCTACTTGATAAAGTCCTAAGATTGGATCCAAAGAGATATCTTGACCATCTTCTCAAGCTTGGTGCTCAACTTCCCCCCGTCACAACATCATCACAACCATCCACTTCTATAGTTGTCCCAACCCCATCAAATACCCAAGCATCTACATCACATACCCAACCCACCATCTCTCAAATGTCAACACCTAATGTATCTACCACATCCACAACCTCAACCACTACCACATCTACTACTTCCACATCCACTGCTAACATCTCCTAACCTGTCATCACCTCCACTACCACGACTACCGTCAACCCTTCCACTTCAAACACAATGGGTATACAAGGCAACATCACACAAGCAAATACCTCCACAAGTGTGCCCCCACCAAACCCTCACACCCTTGCATACCTACGACAACTATTCTCACAACAAACTCACAACACATCTAACCCATCCAACGTCCACATACCCAACGTCAATCCCACAGGTCAACACAATTCCAACCCCCAAATACCACCACATGTTCTCCAACAACTATACACACACCAACAACAACAGACACCAATCAATCCAAACCACAACCCGTAATACCAACATCTCAATCCAAACCCCAACCCGCAATACCAACATCTCAACCAAACCAATCCCCAACACCAACATCTCATCCAAACCAATCCCCAACACCAACTCCACCCCACCTCCAATATCTCACCAATCAACAACCCTACATGTTTCAACCACAACAGCCACAGGATTTCAACAGCGCGCTGCAAAGCTTAATCCAAAAGGTGGATGACTTACAAACTGGGGGCAAACGCAAATACTATTCTTTTGAGGATATTTGTCCCTACCCGTTTGACCGCACCTTGTACATGCCCCCTTTCCCTAAAAATTTGAAACGCCAAAATTTGACAAATACAAGGGAAAGGGCGATCCTAGGGACCACCTTCGGGAATTCTACATTGCTTGCCTCAAAGTCTCTCACAATGACACATATCTTATGAGACTCTTCCCAAGAAGCCTTGGCGGCCAAGCCGCTGAATGGTTTGCCCATCTGCCACCTGGAATTCAAACATTTCTCGAGCTTGCGGAGAAGTTTGTCAATCACTTTTCCTACAACTTTGAACATGAGGTGTCAATGACCGACCTTTGTAACACCAAACAAAAGAACGGTGAAGCTTTCGCTTCTTTCCTACAAAGGTGGAGGGGCCTAGCAAGCAAGCTCCCATGGCCTATTCCTAAAAAACAACTTGTCACCATGTTCGTGGCCAATCTCAATTAGGAATTAGGTTTTCACTTACAGATTCTGTGCGCATCTACTTTTGAAGAGATTATCGACAAAGGCACCACTGTGGAACGAGCCCTCATTGCCAAGGGTTCCATCAAACTTTACGATCCCAAGTCCAACAACAACAACAATAACAACAACCACAAATGCAATCATAACACCCCCAACAACAACAACAATACCAACACGCAATCTAATGATAAATCACGTTATTGGGGGAAGAACAAGAATAATCTGAATGACAGTGTCACCGATATAAAGGCCGTCCAACACATCCAAAATCACACACCGGCACACACGTATGCAGCAAACACCAATAACCAAAGAGGACCAAATAAACCCCGCAAGCCTCGCCGAAATTTCACGCCGTTAGCAGAACCTATTGAGGACATCCTCGATAGATGCCTCAAGCAAGGTGAAATCACACTCCCGCCTGTCAGACCACGCCAAGACAATGACCTCAAGGTAGCATGGTATAATGAAAATGATTATTGCGAATACCACCGCGTGGCAGGTCATAAAACAGCGGACTGCATGCAATTAAAACATTGTATCCAAGACCTAATAGATCAAAATCTTGTCAACCTTGAGCACAGTGCACAGCCATCACCAAACGCTAACCTTGGAGCTTACAAGGATCCCTTGCCGAACCATAACAAGGCCTCATCGTCTAATCAAGCGTACAATGTCACTCCACCACCCACACACTACGACTCCATTGTCGGCCGCATCAAACCCTCATCCCACTCTGTCAACACAATCACCATTCGGGCACAAGCACCTGATTGCGCCGTCACAACCTGTCGAGGCCGTGTCTCAATCCGCACTGCCCCTCCCACTGAACCAACACCCCCATCCACATCTGATCCCCTCCCCCCTCGTCCAAACACCCGTCCATCACCCACCACTCGATACAACCTCCTAGACCATCTAGGAAAGAGACCCGCGCAAATCTCCATCCTCGAGCTACTTCGCACATCACCCCACCACAAGGACATTCTCGACAAGGCCCTTTTGGAAACACAAGTCCCTACAAACTTCGATGTCAATCAATTTCAAGCCATGGTCGGCCATATTGCCACACCACACCATATCACGTTTTCTGAAAAGGATCTTCCTGCTTCCAAACACCTACATAATGATGCACTACACATCGAGGTCCGCATTCACAAACACACCATTAAAAGGGTCCTAATAGATGGTGGTTCTAGCCTAAATATATGCACTCTAAAATTGCTAAAACACTTGGGGTACTCAGATGTGGTGGTGGACGCTAGCGAGTGCATAACAATCAAAGGATATGATGACACCGAGAGGCTATCCGAAGGTACCATAAAGCTTCCCATTCAAGTGGGACAGAAAATCCTTGAAACCAAATGTCAGGTTCTGGATCTTGACCTCCCTTATAACATTCTTCTCGGCCACCCATGGATCCATGCCATGCAAGCCATCCCCTCCACTTTCCATCAATGTCTCAAATTCCCCCATAACGGCACTGAAGTCACTATTTATGCCGATCCTCGTCCCTTCCAATACTGTAGTTTTCTAGAAGGACACAACCAAACCTTCTATCCGTACAATAAAGCCACCAACCAAATCACCCCAACAGCTTCCACTTCATACATCAACCCTGCCAACATCACCACCACTTCATCCCAAACACCTTCACCACCTGAGGTCAAGATCAAGCTCAGCGACCAAGGCTGTGGGGAATACAACTTCACGGCACCTTTTGCGTGGGCTTATTACCCACTCCTAAGACATTTGGCACTCCGCACACAGAGGCAGCTGACACGGTCATCATCAAATGCAAACCCTCGCCCGTCTTTGAGAAAAAACACCTTCTGGATTAGGACATACTTGAAGAAATTTCATCCTGGCTTTACAAGGACGAGGAAATAGAACAAAACATCCCCACCATCCCAGCAAACAGTTACGGCAAAGGTTCTGAGATAATCAAAAGCATGGGTTACAAAGGACAAGGCAGCATTGGCCTTCATGAACAGGGCATTGTGGAACCACTTCAAGCAACAAGGAACCCCTATACTCAAGGGTTAGGGTATGGTCAACCACAATGCATCCTTAATACCGGCGAATGTATCTTAGCCGAGTTTGCTCCAGTTTCTCTAGATGTCGACAATATTAACGAAACGGACCTAGAAGACTCCTTTAGCGACTTTGCCAATTTCTTTGCCTCCTCCATTTGCACCATCTACTCTATCACTACTCTCACCTCATCACCCAATGACCTACCATTAGTATACCCTGACCTCATCGACTGGGACCAACAAGGACCTCCTATTTTGGATATCGCACCTAATGACGAAGCCATTGCTGAAATGATGGAAGTAAGAGACAACTTCCCCTTGGGAGACCACAGAGCTGGATACATCATGGAACTCAATCCGGCTGCCTATTTTGGGGAGACAACCCCTACTTCTAGTCGCAAAAATACAAAAACAAAAAATGGATCTGATGGTGAAAACCATTCCACGGTAGTGTCAGATCCTAAAAAAGTAAAAATAAAGGACGTATCTCTTGGTGAAAACCTCCATGAGGCGCCAGGAGATGGAAGCATGGGCCTCCCTGAAATAGATAAAGTATATCCTGACAGATCACCCATCTTGGTTGAACCAGTGCAGGAAATGAATCTAGGGACAGAGGAAGAGCCGAAAATCACATATCGAGCATAATCTCTCAGCCTGTTCGAATAGGGGGACTTCTTGGCATTCTTCACACGCAAAAATCGCAACTTTGCATGGACCTACGTAGACATGCCAGGGCTAGATCCTGCCTTGGTTGTACATCATCTTGCAGTGCGTCCTGATGCTAAACCAGTCAAACAGAAGCTCCGAAAGATGAATCCTCAGGTGGCCCTTCTTGTCAAAGCAGAGCTTAAAAAGTTACTAGATGTGGGGTTCATACGTCCAATTGATTATCCCGAATGGGTCTCGAATCTAGTACCCGTTGCTAAACCAGATGGCAGAATCCACTGTTGCACTGACTTCAGAGACCTCATTAAAGCCTGCCCAAAAGATGACTTCCCGCTTCCCAACATTGACATGATCGTGGATCTTACCGCAGGGCATGAGATGCTATCCCTCATGGATGGCTTTTCAAGATACAATCAAATCAAAATTATCGAAGAAGATCAGCACAAAACATCCTTTATATGCCCATGGGGGACATATTGTTGGGTAGTAATGCCGTTCGGCCTAAAGAATGCAGGAGCTACTTATCAACGAGCAATGACTGTCATCTTCCATGACCTCTTTCACCACATCATGGAGGACTACGTTGATGACTTACTCGGCAAATCAAAAACCCGAGAAGAACACTTAGATGTGCTAGCCAAGATCTTTGACAGGTTAGAGCAATATAATGTTCGTCTAAATCCAAAAAAGTGTGTCTTTGGCGTCACTTCAGGCAAATTATTGGGATACATAGTCTCCAGATGAGGAATCGAGGTGGACCTGGCAAAAGTCAAGGCTATTACTAAAATGTTACCTCCAAAAACCTTGAAACAATTGAGAAGCCTGCAGGGTAAACTCTAGTCTATTCGCTGACTCATTGCTCAACTTGCTGACAAATGCCAACCATTCCAGCATCTCCACAGAAAAGATACAGCTTTCACCTGGACTACTCAGTGTCAGGATGCCTTCGACCAGCTAAAAGCATATCTGGCTAATCCCCCTATTCTATCTCCACCAAGACAAGGAGAGCCCCTCCTCTTGTATATTTTTGCAACCGACACAGCAATTGGGGCTTTGTTAGCACAACACGATGAACAGGGAAAGGAAAGAGCCATCTACTACATCAGTCGCACCTTGATTTCCTATGAGCTTAACTACACACAAATTGAACGAGCATGCCTGGCCCTCATCTTCACATCACAAAAGTTAAGACATTATATGCTCAATCATAAGACTAAGCTCATTGCTAAGATCGACCCACTCAAATATTTGCTAAACAGAGAAGCTCTCATAGGAAGGATGGCAAAATGGGTCATGATTCTCACCGAATTTGACATAGAATACACAGAGAGGAAGGCAATCAAAGGACAAGTCATAGCAGATCAGCTGGCTGAGGCACCTATTCAGGCAGAGCATCCTACAATAGCAGAATTTCCAGACGAGGCCATCTTGACAATCACACCAGCCACAGATACATGGAAGATGTATTTTGATGGATCCTACACTCACAGAGGCTCAGGGGCAGGCGTCCTATTTGTTACCCCTCAAGGTGACACAATCCCTAAATCATTCAAAATCACATTTCCATGCACCAATAATGTAGCAGAATATGAGGCCCTCATCACAGGTCTCCGAATGGCCATCCAATGGAAAATAGACAAACTAACTGTGTATGGCGACTCTCAACTAGTCATCAGGCAAGTCAATAATGAATATAAAACCAAGGACGATAAGCTTCTTCCCTATAAGAAGATGGTCGATGACTTTAAAGATTATTTCGGTGACATCCACTTTGAGCAGATCCTAAGGTTAAACAACAAAGCAGCAGATGCCATGGCCACCATTGGATCTCTGGTTGACATGAAGCAAGGCAGCAAAAAATGCGAATTCCTAATCGAAGAGCTCCCCATTCCAGCATATGACGTTCCCCAATCTGAACTAGTGTGCGAAATTGTTGGTCCCTTATCCCCCTGGTATCAGGAAACTTACCTCTACCTTCATGATAACATCCTCCCCAACAACCTATCCCCATCACAGAAAAAATCCTTCATCCACCGAGCCTCCCGTTTCATCCTTGTAGGTGACACCCTCTACAAAAGGAGTCTTGATGGTACGCTTCTACGATGTTTAGACTCTAGGGAAGCTGAGGCATCTTTGGAAGAGGTACACACAGGTATTTGCGGGGCACATTCAAGTGGACCAGCTCTTTCTAAGAAGATCCTGAGGACTGGTTATTATTGGCCCACTATGGACAAGGATGCACATCAGTTTATCAGAAAATGCCTCCCATGTCAACAGCACGGCGATCTCATCCACGCCCCAGCACAGGAGCTGCAACCAATCACAATACCATGGCCCTTCTCACAGTGGGGACTCGACCTCATAGGTAAAATACACCCTCCATCTTCCAACGGCCATAAATTCATAATAACTGCTACCGAATACTTCACAAAGTGGGTGGAAGCAATACCACTCACCTTCACCACAGGCATCCAAATCTCCAAGTTCATTCTCCACTACATCATCTGCCGCTATGGTATCCCCCATTCCATTGTCACTGATAATGGGAAGCCATTTAAGAACCAAGAAGTTTGCACTTTGTGCGAAAAGTTTGACATCAAACACCGCTTCTCCACGCCATATTACCCCCAAGGAAACGGTCAAGCAAAGGCTTCTAACAAAACCATCCTCCTCATCTTAAAGAAGACAATCAATGAAGCTGGCCACGACTGGCACCTCCAACTTAACCCCGCCCTATGGGCTTACCGCACCAGCATCCGCACTCCTACTGGACCGAGTATCATTGCAAAATATTATCTCTGATGAAGACTATCACGTCGCAAGGTTGCATCAACTTGAATTGTTGGATGAGAAACGCCTGAATGCATTAAATCACTTATAGGCATACCAAAACCGCCTCAGAAGAAGCTACAACAAAAAGATCAGAACCAGAAAGTTTGAGGTAGGTGACCTGGTCCTAATGGAAAATCAAAAGAACCTGCAAGAGCGTTCGAAGCAAGGAAAATTTGAACCTAATTGGCTAGGACCTTATGTCATCACCGTCGACTATGGGTCAGGAGCTTATCAACTTGTAACACCCGAGGGGCAGCCTCTAGATGAGAAAATGAACATCTTGCATCTCAAGCGATTCTATGCATAACACATCTGATACCACAAGTCAAAAAATCAAAAAATGCAAAAAATAAAAACACCAAAAAAATCAAAAAAATCAAGAAAAAAAATCAGAGTGCAATAAAAACTTCCAATGGTGAAAATCACCTCGGTGACGCCTTGGATAAGTACCATGGTGAAAACCTGTTTCAGGTGCCATGCGTAATGGCCGGTTCTACCATCTAATAAGTCCTCTTTCCAGCATAACACTCCATACCCACACATCCCATGGCTTGAAAGTCTAAAACATCAAGTTTGTTCGCCCATCCCACACTACCTCACCCACCCACAACCCCACCCAGGGAACAAGGATCCTTGTAAGCTCCCCTTTGTACAGGTCATAAAATCAGAAAATCCAAAAACAGCAGAAAATCAAAAAATCCAAAAACATCAGAAAATCAAAAAATCCAAAAACATCAGAAAATCAAAAAATCCAAAAACATCATAAAATTAGAAAATCTAAAAATAATCACCCCATGCATCAATCTCACATCCCACCACAATCATCTAAACATGCCTCAACCCTCATCACATCACATCGCCAACCATTCCCACATCATCAAGTCTTGCCAGAACTACATATTCATTTCACCCGCATCTTAAAAGTACCCTGATCCCGTGGACACAGGGTATGTAGGCAGTCTGGAATACGAAGGATGTTTCCAGTACTCAGGTATCTAAGATGCACCCATCCCACCCATTGGGATGGTTCCCACTCACTGAGCTTTCTAGATCTACGAAACGATATGCATGCTACACATACCATTGAAACATGGTCCCTCGCACAAAAATCATCAAGCAATATACCAACTATAATCTTCCATTTGGCCCGAATGTTCTTTTGCCCATCTTCCACAAACTCTTCAATCAAAAACAAATCTGCATCCTAGGATACGTCTTTCCTACAATGGACAAAAATCTATCATTCTATCATCATGTCTCTTGGCAAGAGCACACAAAGGCTATTTGTATCTTTCGTTGGTCTTTTTGCTTATTGATTTTTATCTTTTTGTCTCACTCCAAGTAATCTCCAAAGCTACCTTGATCTCATTATATCATAGTACGTAGCGGATAGCCCTTGGAGTAGACATAGTCATTGTTTCAGTATGCTGTGCTTGTGGGTTGGTTTCATTACTCCAAGAATAGTATTCATATCGTGAAGTTCAGGTCGGTTCTAGCATGATGAGTCCTATTTTGCATATACAGGCATCAACACCTTATATGCATTATTCACACTCACTGCTATGAGTCCCCTTCCTCTACTAGACAAGATTATACTACATTGGGCATGCATGAAACCAACCTATTGTTTGTGGGTCTAGTCCATGCAATTGTCAGATATACATCATCACCTAGGTCATTTCATACCTTCGTGAATTGTATCCTACATTGCTACATTAAACTAAGAAATGCTCTCAATTAATTTTGTGCAACTACTGATACTAGCTCAACATCATCATCCTAATCACTCAGTCACCTATCCCATATCGGCCTAGATTTGATCGACACTCTCCAACCCCCCCCACCAATCTAACTCCCGCACTAACCCCATCATCCCAACCTATCTCCACTTAACACATCTTGAACCAAATCAAACCCCCCCCTCAATGACGTGGTATCTTATGACCTAACCATCCTCCAATCCCCCCACCGCCATCCCCTAGACGCTCTCACCCCTATCATCCCCAACACCTAACATGTTCTCCCACAGTCTCACCATTCAGGGTCAACACAAGGAACATCATGTGTATCAGGATTAGGCTACCTCACCTATCACCTAGTTTGCATACCACCTATCACCGACACTGCCTTTAGCACATATCATTTAACTACATGTCACCACCAATTTGCATATCCTTTTAGGTTCATTTTAATCCATTTGCATCTCATTTTAGGTTCATTTTAATCCGTTTGCATCACATATTAGGTTCATTTTAATCCATTTGCATCTCATTTTAGGTCCATTTTAATCCATTTGCATCTCATGTTAGGTTCATTTTAATCCATTTGCATATCCTTTTAGGTTCATTTTAATCCTTTTGTATCACATGTTAGGTTCATTTTAATCCGTTTGCATCTCATATTAGGTTCATTTTAATCCATTTGCATCTCATTTTAGGTTCATTTTAAATCCATTTAAGTTTGCATAAAACACAAGTAGATTCATTTTAACTGCATATCATTACATATCATATCATAGGTGCATATTCACATTGCATTCCATACATATCAACATCTCATAAACATTTCATTGCATTACAACATCACCAACATCACCATTAAAACAACTAGTGGCATACAACATAATCCCATACATTTTCATCCATAATAAATGTTTGTTAATCCGCATATTTAGTTACATCATATAGTCCATAAAATCACAACACCATGCATATATCACAAAAACATAATTGCATCCACCAAATCACACACATCATTTGAAAAAATATCATACATCCACAACATATAAAATATAACATGTGCATCCATCATATAAGCATCATCACAATAGAATATCATAAGCCATCAGAAGTCTTGCATCATATATAATCACCGCAAAAAAAATGTACATCGCTCACATCATCAAAAAATAAAGTGTCCTGATACAATGCCTCTAAGGGCTATCATGGTATAACTATCACATCGAGGATCCTCTCTCTGAGGGGGTAGGAGATGATGACCCTGGTTGAGCCTATGATCCTGGCAGTGGCTGTGGCTGTGATGCTACTGGTACCTAAGGATCCTGCTGGGGCACATATGTGGGAGGGGGCATCGTCTGCTGAACCGACTGAATAGATCTAGATCGATGTGATCTCGATGCCCCTGATCTACTGACCTGGCTGTAACTTGGTGCTCGCTGCGCTGCAAGTACGGCTGCATAGTATAACCCCCGATAATACTCTGTCCGTGCTCTGGCCTCTGCTAGCTCCCCTCGTACCTGAGCTACCTGTCCCTGTACCTGAGCTACCTGTCCCTGTGCCTGGCTCAACTGACCCTATATTTGATGCGCATGTGTCTGAGCCTGGGCCAGCTGAGTCTGCATCCATACCAAAATTGGGGCAAGCCCCCCACCCATAGCCTGTGCACTGCTCAACACAGTCTCTGCCTGATGTGCTCTCATGAGCGCTGCATCCTGCTCTATCCTCAAATCCTCCATATCCTCTCTAGCCTGAGCCAACTAAGCCTTTGACACTGCCAACTGCCCATCTACTCCCTGCAGCTGTCCCAACTCAGCCTCTCGACGCCCCAACGCCTCCTCTAAACTGGCCACCTAAGCACATAGTGTCTCTATCTCCTCCATCTCCTCCCGTGACCGTCGCCGAGGCGTCAGCCTCTCAACCTCTGCCTCCATCCCTGCCCCTAAGCTCCCTGCCTCGGCATCATGTCTACCGACCCGCAACTGCTCCACCAGTGATGGGGATAGATCACCCTGCTCTATCCTCGGCTGTCCACCGTGTCATCACGGTGCTCTACCCTGCCGACTGCCCCTAGCCTGGACCTGCTGCGCTAGAACCTGCTACACTGGAACCTATTGTGCTAGAACCTGCTGCGCTGGAACCTACTGTGCAGGAACCTGTGGTGCTGGAACCTCCTGCCCCACTGGCCCCTGTCCCACTACCGCTGCTGCTTCCTCATCCACAAGCTGACCATCTCTAGCGATCACCCTCTCCGACCCATCATCCATCACCTCCACAATGAAATCTGCAATGACCTCATCCCCACCCCCATCTGGATCATCTCCATCCCCATCTCCCTCATCCTCTGATAACGCCACTGTCGGATCTGTCAATTGAGTGGGCTGATGCGTCTGCCACCATACATCATAAGCAGGCATAGTACCTGCATCCATCACTGTGCTCCTCCAATCCCACTGAACTGGCTGAAGTGCTACCCAGTCATTCAGCGCAACCTGTGGCTGTAATGTTGTGGGCCAGTACGCTGTATCCCGCAGTGTCCACGCATATATTGCCATCTGTTGAGGCACATCCTGTACCGGTCCAAACTGTCGCATCACCCGTGAGGGTAGGTACATCTCTATAGTACGGTCTGCATGACCCATAAGAAATCTCTGCTGAAATGTGTACGGGAGATGGGTCACATCATCCGGCCACTCCTCACAATCAATATATGGACGGTATACCACGCTAATCACATCATCCAGTATCCTCCGCCAGTGGCGGACCTATCCAGTATAGGTATACAGTGCATCCTGATACAAAAACACAAACACCTCAAACAAGCACCAATAATAACCGCATGTCGGCTAAGTCACGGGGATATGCTCCCAAAGCCATACGTGCAACAGCGTAACCCCAGCAGATAAAGCCCTGTCATGAAGATAGGTGACTGTGTGCATCTCGTGAAGCAGCTATGCTAGCATCACTGGCCCCCATGCATAGACAGTATCATGCCTCACCATCCCCTCTATCATCCCACCCCAGCCCACAGGAAAACCTCTGCCTCGCCTATTCGGCAGCACCACACCTCCAATCAGCGCACACAAATATAAGGCAAACAGATCTGCACCCGCCGCAAGTGTCCTATCATAATCAATCTCCCTCCCGTCTACCAAAAATACCACGTGCTCTGCTCCGAACACTCTGATCAACGCAGTCCACCCCCTCCTCGTGTCATACCTCACACGTTGACCATGAATCGGTAGCTTGAGGATGCGATAAACATCCTCAAGTGTGATAGTCATCTCTCCTATCGGCAACAGAAAGCTTGAAGTCTCACTGCGGTATCACTCCACTGCGGCCGTCATCAGAGCTCTATGAGCTCACAGCACTGGCATCGCTGCCACCGTCCAAAGCCCCAGTCCCGCAAGTCGAGGTCGCCATGCCTCATCAAACAATGGCATCACGGATCACACTCGTCACTCTCGCGACTGCAGTATAAACTGTCGTGTATCCTACATCCACCACTTCTTCATTAGATACAAACTTATTTTCCCCCCACACCTTTTTCTTCTAAATCTCTCACAGGCCCAAATCATGTGGCCCCACACAGACACTCCCTAAGTGCTATTTTAAAAATAGCGCTACTTTCCCCTACCTATCACGCCAATACAGATAATGGTGCCACTGCACTCCCTGTATCGCGCTAATGCAGACATTGGCGCTACTACGCGCCCTATATCGCGCCAATCCAGACGATGGCGTAGCACTTCATTTTCACCTCAATTAAACTTTTAGCGCTAAAACTAATTATAGCGCTATTCCCCATTATGGTGCTATTCCAGACGATAGCGCTGTTCTACCCATAACATGGCATCAAAATACCATATTTGCTTCACCCTGAGTTTTGGCGCCAATCCAGACGATGGCGCCAATATTCCTCCAAAATGGTGACAAAATCACCTTACCCTACCCTGGCGGATAGCACTAATCCGCAGGATTGCGCTAATCTGCCTTGTCTATGGCGCCACGTGCTCCTAACCCATATCCCGAAACCCAAAAATACGTGCGTAAAGTAAAAAAACACAAAGTTTGGGTTAGGCCCTACCTAGGGTCCAGCCTCGGGTGACTGCCCGACCTCTCGGAATCGCTCTGAGATGTGATGAAGTCGCGGGAACTGTGGGTTGCGCTCGCCCATCTCTCCTTTGTCTTTTCTTCTAGAAGGTCAAAAGTGTGCAAATGTGGCACTCTTTGGGCCCACTTTTCCTAATATAGTGGGCCATGTCCTCCCTCCATCCCTTCCTTTTCCCTCCAGGGTGCAGATCTCAGCCTTTTTCCTCCGTTTTTCCTCCCACCATCTTCTTTTTCCAGCACCTCTCCAACTTTCACTTCCGTCACATCCTTTCGAGAGCTTACCTACAAAATTGTTATTTTTCCCGCCAACATCTCGAGGGGGCATCCCTTATCCATCTCATTCCTTCCTGGCAGCTGGGGCATATTTTTCTTCTTTGACCTGACGCCATTTCCCTCCTAGGTCCTGACGCCACGTCAAAGAGGGGCAAATGTAGACACCTAAAAATGTCTCGACCACCAAACTGACTCCCGATATCCCTAAACTTACCAATTCCCTTTCCAACTAATTAATTAAATTTTTATTTAATTAATCACCCCTTTCATTTTCTAAATCCACAACATTTTATCCCCAAAATTGAATTAATTTTATTAATTCAATAGTCCAAACCTTAGCCAAGTGATTTAATAAATATGCAAAATTTATTAAATCAATTCCCCATTTTCCCTAAATCCAATTAATTAGTTAAAAACATGTAACTAATTAATCTAGCCTACTAATTAGCCTATCCCTACCCTAGACAATTAAATAGCTATTATTTAATTGCCTACTGTAGCCTACCCCATCCTAGCCTTAGGATTAATTAATTAAATCACTAATTAATTAATCTTATCCCCCCTCTAATCCCTCTATTAATTTATTCCAGCCACATTAATTAGGTTAATCATCCTAATTAAGAAAGTCAAATCCTCATTAGCACTTCTCTCCACACCTCCCAAATTTAAAATTCAAATAAATCACACATCACATTTACTCCTCTTACACATCCCTTACACATGTCATATCCACTCTTCCCCAAATGAATTTTTAATTCATTTCACCCTTCCCCATGTGAATTTTTAATTCACAAATAATCCATCTCACCCAACCTCATTTATTCACCCCTTTCCCAAAAATGAATAAAAGATTTACTTTTATTCCTAGCCCTCCATCTTCCAAGATCAAATCTAGGCCCTCCACCTCACTTTCATCCTCCACCATTGATCTCTCCAATCAATCTCCACCCTTGGATCAAAATCCTCTCCAAAAGTCTATAAATACAACCTCTCACAAGTCATTTTCATCATCCATTTTCATGCAAAGTTACCATGCCAAAATCACCTTTGAGTTAATAGTGAGTTGCACAATTGAAGAGCATTTCACATTTGGATCAATAGTCTAGGGATCATCTTAGTCTTAGGAGCTTCTTTTGGGTGCAAAGGCTCCTTCTTTGCCTTGATGGGATTAGGTTGTGCATGTGAGGTATAATCTCTTGTGTTATTGCATTTGATTTAGTGTTTTCTCTCATTTTGCATTATCTAATCTACAGTCTCAAAACTGTCTGGATGCAAAGAAAAAGCTAACAACTATCTCAGATCAAGCAGAGAGTAATGCAAAACTAACAACTATCACAAGCCAAAAATGAGGGGGCATTACATTTATTCCAAAAATTGTATCACAAGAGCAAGGAGGTTTTGTCCTAGGTAAAGAAACATCTGAAGGTACATTGGTGGCTCATGAGATTCTACATTCAATTCATGATCACAAGCTTTTTGCTATGTTGGTTAAATTGGATATGTTGAAAGCTTATGATAGAGTGTCTTGGGATTTTTTGTTTCAAGTTCTCCTTAAGTTTGGTTTTTCACCTAAGTGGTGTAAGTGAATTTCTTCTTGCATTTCTGGTGCAAGTTTTTCAGTTTTGATAAATGGTTCTCAGTCTAATTTTTTCAAATCTTCTCAAGGGATAAGACAAGGTGATCCTTTGTCCCCTTTCTTTTTTATAATAATGGTAGAAGGTTTGAGCAGATTGATCTCGAGGAAAAAATTCTTTGGGAAACTAGAAGGGGATTAAAATTCCTAGAGTTCCTTTTGCTATTACTCATGCTTTATTTGCAAATGACACTCTGTTGTTTGGTCAACCTTTGATGTTAGAAGATAAACATATGAAGGATGTAATCTCTATGTATTGCTTAGTTTTGGGTCAAAAAGTAAATTAGGAGAAATCTAAAATCTTTTTCTTTTTTACGTCTTCATTAGTTCAAGAAAGGATTGCAAAATATTTAGGGTTTAAAGTGGATGTCCTCCCTTTGAGATATCTAGGGATTCCTCTTTTTTCAGGATCAGTTAAAAATATGTTCTGGGACAAACTTATTAAGAGTATCAAGTCCAAAATCTCCTCATGGAAAGGTAAATGGTTAACTTTGGCTGGCAAAATCCTTATGATTAAATTAGTCTTGTCGCTAGTACCTGTGTATATGCTTTCAGTGTTTATGGTGCCCAAGACTATCATTTCTTGTCTCAGTAATATCTTGAGGAAGTTCATGTGGAATGGATCTAACTTGAATGGAAAAAAGATCCCTCTAATTTCCTAGGACAAAATTTGTATTCCGAAACAAAAAGGTGGGACTGGGATCCATAACATTGAAGCACATAATAAGGCTCTTAGAGCTAATTTGGTTTAGAATTTATATGAAAAACTAGATTCTAAATGGGGAAAAATTATGCTAGCTAAATATCTAGACTCATCTTCTCTAGAAAGAATTTTTACTATTCTTAATCCTAAGATGGGTTCTCAAATTTGGAATTTTTTATTAAAATGTAGAGAGGTGATTTCCCCTTTTTTGTCTTGGGTTATTCAAGATGGAAATTTAGCCCTTTTTGGGATGATTCTTGGAATAGTTAATAGCCGTTGTCAAATATAGAAGGTCTTCAAGAAATTAAGTTATTCTTGTGCCAGGTCTGGGGAACAAAAGTTAAAGATTATATTGTGGTTGATTCTGATTTGGTTATTAATAAAGTTGCTTGGAAAAATTTTGATGATTTTCCTATTCCTTTAGGGCAGAAGGTCTTGCTCAGGAACATCTTGAAGAAGAGAAGAATTTTTATTTCAGGAGGAAGGGATAAAGTCATTTGGGTCCCCTCAAAGTCTAGTCATTATACAGTCAAACAAGGTTATCTAAGTATTATTAGTAAGGATTCTAATTCAGCTATTGATTGGCCTTATAAGCTTTGTTGGAGTGGTCCTTGCCTGCCTAAAGCAGGCGCTTTTGCCTGGTTAGCATTGAATTATAGAATCCTTACTAGTGATAGGTTAGTCAGACTTGGTGTTGCTAATTCTTTCTCATGTCCTTTTTTTTCTAAAGTTGAGGAAAATGTGGATCACTTACTGCTAAATTGTCACTTTTCTTCAAAAGTTTGGTACTGGCTACTTTCAAAATTGTATTGGCAGGGCCCCCTTCCTCACTCTCTCCTTCAAGTTTTTCATAGTTGGCCTATCTTATTCATGAATTCTACCTTCTCTACTTTGTGGTTGGTCTCATCGAGTATTTTTATTTGGATTTTGTGGTTAGAAAGAAATAGTAGAGTTTTTAGAAAAATTAAAAATCCTATTGATGCAATTATTGTCAAAATTGAAAAAATGATTTCGGAAGTAGTCTTAGCTTCTCTTCTTTTTAGAAAGATAGGTTCTCTAGTTTTTTCTTCTTGGGACGATCTAATGTTAAAAAGATGGAAGTTTTTTCTTTTGCCTAATTCAAATTGTTTTAGCATGGGTAGTAAGCTAGATAGGTCCTCCATTATGTGGATCCCTCTGCCTGTTCCTTTTGTAAAATTGAATTTTGATGGTGCGAGTAGGGGTAATCCTGGTGTCTCTAGTGCTGGTGGTGTTTTAAGAGATCATAATGGATCAGTTTTAAGAGCTTTGTCAGTTAAGTTTGGTTTTTGTTCAAACAATGAGACAGAGGCTTTGGCACTTATAGCAGGTCTAAAGCTTGCATTAAAATGTGATATTCCTAATATTATTGTGGAAGGGGATTCTTTGAATATTATAAGGGCCTTTAGTCTTAAATCATCCCCAAGTTGGAAAATTGATTACATTTTACAATTTGGAAGGAAGTTGCTTGATCATTTTCAATCCTTCAAAATAGTTCACACATATAGGGAAGGCAATATGTTAGCAGACTTTCTTGCTAATCATGCTTTTTACATTAATGATTCTTTTAAGGAGTGGGATTCTAACTCCCTTTTGATGATCCCTAGAATTAACTGCATTCTAGCTAAGGAAGGCTTGAGCTAATTTTGTCATGTTAAATGTAAAGTAATAAGTGGAAATATATTTTAAGTGACTATTTTGTTCTAGCTTCTAAATTTAGATTTATCTCTATCTTGCGGTTCCTTTCTGACAACTGACGTTGTTCCTTAGGTTGAGGGCGGCTTCATTTGGTATGAAGTACTATTGTTTTAATTTTGTATGTAGGGTGGCAATTTTCACTTAACAATATATCTTGTCAAGAATGATTTTATTCATTGCATCTTGAGGGAACTCTTTTATATTCTCTATTTGGCATGACATAATCCATCTTTTTGTGAGCTTTGTATTTGCTATGTTGTAGCTTCCTAATCTAGTTTTTTCAAGATGTAAGAAGTGTTTTATTCTAGTATGGGCACGGTTCAGAGAAATAGAAGATTTCTCATGCCAATTTAGAATTGGGAACGACCCTCCTTAGGTTTTCTCAATCTGAATTCTATGGTGAAAGTGTTTAAGACCTATGAAGATTCTGTTGAAAGAGCCATCATCTAGGTTTGTGGTCTGCAAGTTTTACATTTTCCTAGAACTATCTATCCATCCCAAGCAGTTTCACATTTCCTTTCAAATGCTATAGATTTATTGCAAAGTTTTGATCTGGTACATAATCTAGGCTTTCTGTTTGTTCAAGATGTTCATTTTCCTGTGGATATTTTTGATAAAGTTATAGAGGATTATGATTTGTATTCAGGTTCTGCTCTTGTAGGTGGTTTGTTTGATCACATGGATCTTTTCTGCTGACCTACGCTTCATTGTCTCTTCAATGCTATGCTTCATGGCCTCCAAAATAACTATGCTATGTCTTCATAATTGTATCCACTGCCATAGAAGAGAACTGGGGAGACAGTTGGTAGATGATGCCACAAAGGTGTTTAATGCTCTTTCTTTTCTTCTTCATTACATTCCTCCTCCACCACCTCCTCCCCCTCATCCAGTAGAAAAGGAGGATCGTCGTTAGCAAGGTTTCATTGTTGAAGGATTGCTAGCTAACAACTAAAAGTTTTGGTCCTCTTTTGGGTGATTTTTTTATTATGATATAATTGGGTTGTATCCTGTGTAAATCTTGTATCAGCATCTTATTGACAAAGAAGTAAATCATGTAATGCTCAAAGACTATTTTTGATCAGACTCATCTTTTTGAGTCATTTTTGTATTAGCTACGTTTTTTAAAAAAGGCTACAACCAGAGGTTTTCTTCGCCTGATTCTTTCCTGCTGATATGCCTCACTGAATCAAGCTTTTGTAATCTTTCTTTTATATAATTAAATATATTTTTAGTGGCTTTGCCACTTTTTCTTTTAAAAAAAGATAACTTTTACTAAAGTAAAGATAACCTTTACCAGTAAAGAGTAATATTCTAATAGATCTTTTCATTTCTTTTCTTAACTTGCCCCCTTGTTTGGGGAGACTTTGTATCTCATGAGAGAATTTTTCTTCTAGCTCTTGTTTCCTCTTTATTTGTAGTGGCTTTGATCTTTGAACATTTGATGTATTAATGAAAAACTACTCTTATGGTCATAACTATTGTATATGCTTATCTCTTGTGAACTTTAGAAGTTTTCATAATTTCTCTTACTTCTTTAGATCTCTAACTCTAAGGATGAATGCATAATGGTTATGAAATGTTTTTTTATCTTTTTAAAGAATATATATGAAAGGAATGGATGATATGAAATGTAGAGAAACATAATGCAAATACGCTTCTATTTCTATGAAACGCCATGAGTTATGACATTGATTGTATTCCTTTGGATTATTTTTTGATTTTGATATGAATGCATGATGGAACAAACAATGTGATTTCTCTTTAATGAGATTTTCAAATTAGGGGATTGCAGATTACCCTAGTATAGGAGACCTATTTAACTTTATGAGATAGAATTTTAGAACTCAAGTGGGGAACGAGGAAGAGATGGAGTGGTTCTAAATTTTGAGCTTTGCAGGAGGCTGAACACTGATTCTTATCTAGATCAAACAATTTGACAAGATTTAAACATGGACAAGTAACAAATTTTATTGGTGTTCTCTAGACTTAGACCATAGATGGAAAGTAAGATAGACCCGGGGTAAAGGAAATAGGGAAAAATAAGGGTCCCTAAATATAAAATGGTCCTAAATACTATTAGTCTTTTGGCTTTTCTCAGCTAGTGGTTGTGCATGCTTTGTACCTTTCTCTTTTCTTTCCTTTGATAGAATGTCACCCTTGAAGATTCAAGCTAAGATTTATCTCCACCCAAGGGTACAAACATCTAGTAGTCTTCTCTCTATCACTCTTTTTTTTTAACTCTCTTTTTATGCTTTTCTCTCTCTTTTTGTATTTTTGCAATGTCTCACTTGATTTTCTAATTTTTTTTATATTTTGACTTTTTTGGAAATGAATGGTTTTCAACTTTCTGAGTATTTTGGATATTCAACAACTTTTCTCTCTCTATTCTCACTTTTGTCATCACTCTTATTTTTTTGATCACTCATTTTTTATTCACTCATTTTTAAGATTGCTTCCTTCAAATTTTTGATCCTCTCAACATTTTTGGCCAAGAAAGATAAGGGGTTGAGTACCACCAAAACTTTTCATAGTCTAGTTGGACTTCCTTTCTACTAGGGAAGAATGGGGAAGGTCTACTTGCAAGATTCCTTTGAATATTGTAGGTTTGAAAATGTACTTCGCTTAGACTTAACAACATGAATCATTAAGATTGGGATCAATGTAGAGCTAACAACTAGGCTTTGATTGGAATAACTAAGAATGTAAAAAGGGGAAGTGGTGATTGTGAATATAAGAGATCTCAAAAACTAAAAGGATCACAATATACGTATGAAATCTTAGACTCCTTACTAAAACTAAAATCAAATAAGAGCATGCAACTTACTAAGATGTAAGATGGAATAGAATGATGTAGAAATGCAATAAAAATATTTTTTGATTTTGAGATTTTATAATTTTTTTGGATTTTTTAGAATATTTGAATTTTTTTGTATTTTTTTATGTTTTATGATTTTTATGATTTTAAGCATAGTACTTCTTAAGGTGAAATGCATGGATTGTTTCACTAAACTCTTCACCTTCCATTGTGTACAAGAGATACACATCATTACTGACATCTTCCTTAACCATGTAAGGTCCTATCTAGTCTTAATGAAATGTTTCTCTTCTTTCAATGTCTCTTGTTCTTCATGCTACCTCTTCTCAAGACAAGCTCTCCTATTCTATAGGGTCCCATAGAATTACTTTGTTCTTGCATTCTTGGTTCCGAGACTTCTCTCAGTAAGGTGATATGTAGTAAATCTTGAAAAGCCTATTGATGTGAAGGAGTATAATACAAGACTCCATTGCATCTCAATAGTTACATAAGAATGTCAAACCTATCATGCATGTAAATCTTCACCTTTGGTCAATCTTGAACACTTTGCAAAAATTGGAATAACTCGAAGGGAGTTTGAGGCTCCCTTTGCTCATCCAAAGAAATAGAACTGATACTTGTCTTTCCATTAGGCTTTAGCCTCAAATCCATCAAGTAACCTATGCACTTCTTTAGAAATTCAAATATGACAAGATCTTTTATTCTAATTGTCACTTGTATTTTCTAGTCTTTATGGAATGTTCCTTCACTTACCTCATCTTCATCTTGGAGTCACTCAACCATCTCAATCTATACAAGGAGTGCTTTCCATTCATCAAGTTCATTTGATTGCACTGAAGTAGATGCAGTGGATTGTTCTTAGGGTCGAGAAACAGTGAATGCTCTTGGTAAATTCTCTATAACATTTGTCAATTCATTTTCCATGGAGTTTACTTCTTCTTGAACCTTTGTTTTTGTCAGTGGTATTAACAGTGTGTACAAATCCTTTGAAAGTGTGAGCAGTTCATAGGAATCACTCTCTTATTGTGTCTTAGGGATATATGACTCACTTGGTGGTGTTAGTGGAGTGTAACTTTCCATCGAACCATCCTCAAGGTCTAAGAAGGCATGCAGGTCACATCCTTTAAATCTAATGTGATCGTTCCAAATTCTGGTTCTTCAGTCTGATGGGGTTTTTCTCCTATATAGGGGAATATATTATAGATTGGTTCTTCCCTTGATACATTAATTGTGAGAATTTCCAAAGAGAATTGAAGGGGTCTCTCTTTTTCCAACCACTCCATAATTTTTGTTGCCATTTCCTTAGGGACTACCTCTTTCTATTTTTGTGGTGTCTCTTTTTCTAGTGTTTTTACCTCTCCATTATTTACTATTTTTGTAGGAGCTTCTATCCTCTTAATACAAATTGATTATGGTTTTGGGTCTAAGACATAAATTTTGTTTGTTCGAAGCTCGTAGTCAATGGGAATCTCAATCTTTTGGTTAGTTGTGTTTGTTTTGATCATACTAAAGGGTTTTGGATCACCTTTTGAAATGTAAACCTTTTCAAGGTGTAATAATCTTAGCTATTAGAATAAGATGGATGACACAACTTTCATCCCATGTATCCATGGTCTTCTAAGTTGCAGATTATACCATGTGTCTTTATCAATGACATAGAATCTCGTTGGGATGGTTTTTGGTCCTAGAGACATTAGAAACATGATTTTTCCTATGGTATCTTCCTTTAGGTTTTTGTACCATCTTAAAGTATCTTGAGATGTAGTGATGTTGGTGTGACCATAACCCATCCATTCTAAATGGGAAAATGGGACTATATTCACCATAGCCCCATCGTCGATTAAAGTTTACTTAATGTGTGTGTCATAAATCCACACTTGTAAATATAACATAGGATCTCCTTTCTTAGCTAGCTCTGCATCAAAAGGCATTTGGTTTAGGTCGAAGAAGAATCCTTGGTCCCACAATTCAGTGTTAGGTGGATCCATGTTGAAGTCAACCTAGTTGATTTGCTTGCTATGTGGATGTGTGATTTGATCCATATATTTCAACCCTATTTCTTTTAAAAGTCTGGAGTAGTGCAAAGGGGAGTTCTTGAGAAGATTAATGAATGATATGTGCACATAATGTTTCTTCAAATATTCAATCAACTCATAGAGTCTGATAGGAGTAGGTATTGGTTCTATCGCTGAGACCACTCCATGAATTTTTGTTGTCATTATTGAGTTCTTCTTCTCCATGCAATATTTCAACCATGACTAACATCTTGGACTCTCCTTTATTTCATGTTGCTTGTTTTTAATTCACAACCTGATCTCAAAAGGGAAATCTAAAGAATAGCTGATTCCAATGATTGATTTGCCTTGATGGATTGGCTAACAAACATGAAATGCT
This sequence comes from Cunninghamia lanceolata, assembly GCA_027924645.1. Taxonomy (NCBI): domain Eukaryota; kingdom Viridiplantae; phylum Streptophyta; class Pinopsida; order Cupressales; family Cupressaceae; genus Cunninghamia; species Cunninghamia lanceolata. The sequence goes on along the minus strand of BSBN01001567.1, from coordinate 16,916,927 downwards.
TGGTTATACTTTTGCTCTACACTTCAGATTCTACAAAACCTAGGAGGGTAATCCATTATAATATTTACTTAAGATCTGTTACTATTTATCTCAAATAATGTTCCTATAAGATATGTTCTCTCTAAAATGCCTCAAGAATTACTGATATACTAGATTAATGGGCTAGATTCTCAGGCTTTAACACAACTCTCTTGTAGGAGAACATTAGAATAACACTATAAACTTAAGATAGAAATGGAAATTCATTTTGGTTTTGAATATAGATGACCAAGGAGTTGTATTAGATAAAAGTTCTAAGAGATCAGTTCCTAAATCCCAGGCTATAGAGTCTAAATAGATATAAATGAAACTAAATACAACAATATTTTCCTAGCTTATGTAAACACTGTAATAATGCATTACACTATCACACTTTAATTAGTTCAAAACCAACTCTACTTAGGAATCCATGCAAACATTCATAACATTCAATATTCTCTTAAAGCATTAAATTCACTCTTTGAGTAAAAGCTATAAGAACATTCTTACATAGGAAAGACTATGAAGATGAATAAAATGATCCTTGATTAGTTTTTATTCATAAACGAAATGAAGAATATAATTGTAGGAGACAATATAGTCTTGAACTTTAACAATATATTTAAGCTATCAACTGGTACTTTCATACAAAATTTCTAAGTACATCAAAATCTATTCTCAAATAACACTTAAACTGAGAAAAACTAACTCTACAACTAAGTGTACTATGATAGAAAATTCTCCAAGATCCTTTGTCAAAGGCCATGAATTCCCTTTTATAGAAACAAGGGAGCAAAAAAAGCCTTAGGTCTTACAACAAGTTTCACATTCTCATTTGATAATATTTACACCAACAAGAAACAAGTATAACTGATCATGGAGTAAATATTCTATAGGAGCACAAGTTGTTACATGTGCAGTTACAAATCTTATTGCCTTGAAAGATGTTTGCAAAAAGTTGTCATAACAAACTTTACCATCACTCCCTCACCTTCTCAAAGTTCCAACCACTTGGAAGACTAGTGATGTAAAAAGTATCCTATTGGAGCCAATCCCACGCTGATGCCGAATAAGAAAACAAAGAAACATATCCTCTTTTTGAAAAATGAATATATTGAACAATAACAATTGCCACATGCCATATCATTAAACCTTACAAATTAGGCAAATTGTTATATATGTCATCCCAAGCATTATATTGCTCCTCTGTAGGCCACTGAAATGCTAAGAATTCATTAGCACTAGGTGTATACTTATTATCATATTTTTCTAGGATTGATTCAACCTCTGTCAAGAATTTCTCTATATGTTGATATGTGTCCCACAGTCTATCTACACTGCCTCTGAATAGATCAACATCAATTCTATTATATTTGTATATTAGAAAAGAGAGGTGGAATAATAGCCTCAAACTGAGAAAGCCATATCTGGTAAGGCTTAACCTCACCATTTTCCTTTTTTAACCTCAGGCATTAACCTTACACTATCACTATCAAACTCCTTAATCCTAGCTTGTGCCTTCTCTTCATGTTGGTCTATAAAATCCTTGTAACTCCCTTGCTGCCTTGACTATGGTGTAAGTAGGCTTGATCTCCCTTCGGGGGTCAAGTTCATGGGTTGATCCCTTATACATCCCTAGGAGTGAAGCAATCATTGGGATCCATTTATTTAATAGGGGCATAGCCTATTCTTTATCCTCAGCAATTTTCTTGACTACCATTAATAATTTATAGTAGTCCCTATGGACATTCTCTACCTTTCTTAAAACATTACTCATTTGATGTCCAAGCACACTTGAGACAATGTACATATTATTCTCTTGTTGATCTCTTATGAAAATTTCCTCAAAGTCATTGAGTTGTTCTTTTAATTCTCCATTCTCCTTTTCACATTCAAATTTTGGGGATGGAGATGAAGAACTACTGGTAACCATGGTTCCCACATCTCTCACAACCATTTCCATTGATGGGGGAGAAGAGGATAGTGAAGTCTTCTATTGTTGTTTCTATTGTTGCCACTAAGCTTCTAACTCTTTCAATTTATTATATTCATACAAAGCTTGCATATGTTCATCTAGTAGTTTGTCATATTTCTTTTCTAATGCATTAGTAGTTCCCTTACTAAATTTGGCAACTTCAACTACTCGCATTGTTGGTGCTTCAATTGTAGGAGTGTCGGACACTCTTTTGATGATTAAAATTTTCCTCAAATCCTAATCGGGTTCAGCAACCAATGGTTTGTTAGTGTTAGGGGCCAAAGCCCAAATTGCTAGGGTTTTCCATTTTGGGCTCAACCCTACACTAGACAATGCTGCAATAGCTTTATCCTCAGAAGAAAAAAACTTCTTTATCTTGTCTCCTTATGGTATCCAAGGCAATGGTATGCTATATCGCATTCAGGGAGCAATAAAATTTCACTCTCTCTGACCATACGTCTGCCTTCCTCAAGAGTAATATATTTAACCTCTTATTTCATCTATGTCAATATTTTTAAGGACACTTGCTCCTAAGTTTCTTGAGGAGACTTTTCCATTTCTTCTTCTAATTGTCTGGCATATTCATATTTTCTACATCTCCATAAGAAATGAGCAAATTCTTGAGATTTAATGAACTGTCCATCATTCAGGAATTTTTGACAAGCCAAGGCCCTTATATCATCTGTATTATCTTTTCCCTCAATGATGATCTTTGTTAATCTATCCAAGGGTGGCTGCACACTTTCATCCCTCTTAGGCAAAGGCATTTCTCTAATTATTTCATCCCCTGTTATTTCAAATTCATCCTCATCATTAGAGACAATTGGATAATCCACTAGAGGGGATTCATCAACCTTTCTTCTTTTGGGGGAAGACTCCCTTGGGGGTGAGTCCAATTCTATTATTTGTGCATAAGGAGGAACCATTTGTTGCATTGGTGGAGGAGACACTAGTAGAATTTGGCAAATAGATGACTAGATAACTAAAACTTTTAGTCACGACAACTAAAAATGACTAAATTCTACTAATTTTTTGCAACACAGCTATAAATGACTAAATAAATGACTAATTTAATCATCGAGCAAAAAACACAACTAAATAACTAGTCACACAAATAAAATTTAGACAATATGATTTAAGGCAAGAGGTACTTTTACCCTTACAAACTAAAAACCCAGGAAAATGAAATCGAAATTTAAGATTTTCCCTCATCATGTAAAAAGGACTAGGTAGAGAGTCAAAACATTATTTTTCTTTATATAGTAAAAGGGAAGCAGGAAAATCTGAAGTGTGAAAGGGAACAAGAAGAGGGTGAGTTCAATAGTTTTTGTATACATTCTATGTGTTACTTGGCGAAGAAGCATTTGTAGGCAACAAAAAGGGAAGAGGGTTTTCAGTGGTTGTGTGATGGAAGAGGGTTTTCAGTTATTCTGATTTTGTAAAGATGATGTCACAGTTGGGAAACTTGTTGTGAAACATTAGGTTAGTAATTTTTCGATGTTAAGGCTTTCTAGTTGGGTATCAAAGATCTTTTCTCATCAACTTAATTTGGAATTTATGTATAAATGGATTCTTTTATGGTGAAGGTCTTTATTGAGACAACACATGAACTAGGGTTGACATTTTTGTTGTCTAAGTCTGATGGCATTCTTGGGCTTGGTTTCCAGTAAATTTCTATTGATAATGTTGTTCTAGTTTGGTTAGTGTTGAGAGCCTTCATTCTATAATGTCAACTTCATTCTATAATCTAAGTGTATCACCTTTCTTAAACTTTGAACAAGGTTCTAAAATCAAGGGTTCAATATGCATATTTTAGGCCTATGTTGAACACTCTATTTAAGTCATTTATTGACAAGGATACAATTTTATAATTGATTTATCTTTTTGCTATGTTTGGACTTTTGTAAACTTGCAATATACAATGCACTTTTATTCTTTCTGAATTGAGACTAATAGTAATTTTTTTGGTTGTATTGAGGCACAACTTCATTCATGGCAGAAAAGGTAGCACCCTGTTGCTCATATCAGATGGCATGTTACATATAAAGGAGGAAAGATTCTAGGGTTATTGTTGGCTACATTGAAAGAGAGAGATTCATATATGGGACATAATCAACACTCACCTTAGATTCTACACGTTACAGCTTGCTCTAGGAAGATTGCCCATGTTGCAAAAGTTTTAAGAGATGAAAGGGGCATGTGCTTGCATTGAAGGGCTCCAAGCATGCATTTTCCTCATTGCATAAGTTTTTTGGAGAAGTTACTTTCTTGTCATTTATATGCATTGTAACTCAGATTTTTAGTCTTATGACTAAAAATAAACATTGTAATACACTATTTCTAAGCATTTTTCAAGCAAGATAGATATTTTGGACTTGTACAAGATGCAAGAACACCTTTCTTTTAATAAAGTTCAGCGATTTTGCCTTCTCAATGGTTGTCTCATTGTGTGCAATTGATGATTGATGTGTATTTCTATGGTTTTTTTATATATTGAAGGTATGCAAATAATTACAATACAAAGAACAGTCCACGAGTGAATTGTTAAGGACAACAACAAAACCAAGAAAAAATAGCTACAATATAAACTATACTAGCAGATAGAAATAACAGATCTGGAACCACTAAAGACCACACTCTATACAAGCAATAGAACAAACTGCCTGAAACTAATGCCAAAAACTAAACTTCACAATACAGACATTCCATAATAGGCCCAAACATAGAATAGGGAATACATAACAAAGCTTCCATCCATCTGAGGAATCAAGTATAAAGAACACTGTAAATTGTATGCCTGAGCTAAAAGGCCCTCAAAGACAATAATGAGTAGCTAGCCCTGAAGATGGAAACAACATGATGATTAAATATGACTAGTGAAATCAGTGAATAAAAATGACTAAATATACTACCAAATTGATAAAAATGATGATTAAAATTAATAACTAAATACACTACTAATGGACAGAAATCAGTGAATAAAAATGACTAAATAAGTGACCAGTTAACAATAATCAATGACTAAATTAACAACTAAATATATCAATGAATAAAAATGACTAAATAAGTAACCAGATTACAACAATCAATGACTAACTATACTATGAAATTGATCAATCAAAACAACCAATAAATAACTAAAAATGGTTTAGTCATCAATTTGGTCACGTTATAAATGACTAAAAATAAACTAATAATGGTCATGTGATCATGTTTGGTCATTTATATGCAGTTTTTAGTAGTTTTTAATCATATATCATTGTTTATGTACTAGTGAGACAAGGAAAGCTGGGCATGTGGGGGAGATTATTGAGCCTACTCCTCAATCACCACACCTTTAGGTCTTCTTTTGAACGTGTACTTAAGTGTCTCAACAATTGGAAGATGGTATGATGGCCTTTCTTCTACAACTTGAGCTTTGCCGCTCACCTTCTTCTTTCTGGAAGTAGCTTCCCCAATTATTTCATCAATATTCCCTAGAATTGCCTTAATCCTTGTAATTGGGTGCATAATGTTTGCAAATGCCCCTTGGTAAGAGGCATCCCTCTTTCTTTTCCTATCCTCATACTTCAAAAATGTTGTCCACTTAACATTTCTTTGCTCAACTTCCTTCTCATTACTGTAGTTTCTTATTACATTCTCAACATCATAAGTATGGTGGGAAAATTGGGATCTCTTTATACTTTTTCTAAGGCTATTTGTGAAACCTTCATGATCACAGTTTCTTGCACTTTCCTAATCCATCCTAAATATCTTGAGCTTATCATTTAGTTCATCAAAACCTTCTTTGTTCATTTTGAAATGAGATAAAATTGTGAAGAAAGGAAAGAATGAGCCTTTCCTCTAATTTTCTAGATGGGATTTCTCTGACTTAGCTAATTTCCAAATAACTTGAAGGAAAGCAACCCTTAGGGGTACAAACTTTGGAAATATGTGAGGATCAAGTGAGCATCCATAAACTCTCAAAACTGTCCAATCGGGGTAAAGAATGAAATCTCCCCAATTATGTTGAATGCCTAGAGTAGGCTTCCTTATCATAGGCCTCAAAAACTCTAATAACTAGATTGAGATTCTAGTTATTGAACTCTGCAATAAATATATCACCCTGCTAGCAAAAAATCCCTTAATATAATGTAACTAGCCTTACGAAAATGCCTGTCCCAAATGTGTGTCCAACACTGGACTGGGAACTAGAACCCCTATTCATCAACTTGGTGAACTTGTAGTCTTGGGTCCCATGTTCCTCTTCCCTCATATAGAAAAATATGGCATAATAAGGAATACCACAAGAATTTTAGTGCTTCATTTCCCTTCTTGATACCTACTAGCCCATCATGTATTTGGTTGACCATGTAAGTAACATAATCAAATTCATCATTCAACAATATATGTTGAATGTCAACAGCCATATAAGTGAATGGGATAGGGATTCTCTCATTCTTATCTGCCCCTAATACCTGACATAATGAATAATATGTTTTTGCAAAGTAACTCTCAAAAGCCTCAAATGTGAAGGGTTCAGTTTCTTTTAGAGGGATCCTCATACACCTACCTTTATGATCATTTTCCCTATGTTGAGACAAATGCACAACCCTATAACTGCTCTTATCTTGTTGATATTTCCTTTTAAAGATATCAAGATCAATGAGTTTACTAGTAGCCAAGTTGAGTTGGAAAATCTTGGAGATTGATGCCTTATCAATCTACACCATAACATGCCCCTCTGCATTTCTTATAACCCTGACAGTCTCATCAAATCGGTAGGCCATGGCCTTTAACAAATCAATGTCCTTGAAGACATTTGGGACCACTAACTTGTTCAAATCAAGATTCCATAAATTTGATAATGGGGATGGTGCATTTCTCTTGTCCCACCAATGGTAGAATAAATCCCACCCTGTCACTGGGATATTTACATCTCTACAAGCACGGAATTCATCAACTGAACCTTCATTTGATCTAGGGCCCTGAACCTTAATTTTCTAGGTAGAAGAACTAGGGAGTTGTGCTAAAAGGTCCTCATGCAGGGCCTGATTATGTGAATATGAAGTAGCCCAAGCTTTTGGTGGACTCATTTTCAAAGTTTCTCTAAGAATTTAGGGCTCCCTTCTAGGGTTTTTTCAAGAATTTCTTGGTAATTTTAGACTATGACTAAGGTAAATTTTAGATACTCTTCAATCATATAAGTTTAATCCAATTGAAATGGAAAGGAAAACCCTAGAGCTTAATTTCATACATAACAGTAGGCTATGAACTTAGTACTTTAAAATAATTATCACAATTCAAAAGACATACTAGTTTCATGTGTCAAAAATCCTTATTAATGTTGAGAACTGCTTCATAAGCCAAAATTCCATTCTCAAATGCTTGACAATTTTGAATGAAGAAGGTAAGTCTTTGGAGCGGGGCATTTATGCAATGAGGTATGAGTGTCACTAGTGTAGAAACTATCACTTCCATCATTACTACAAACTCATGCAAGCCTAGGCATGCAACTAGCTATTTTCCTTGTTTGAATATGAACTGTAAATCCTTGACCAAAAAGTATGATCAGATGGTTCAGAATTAGTTGATCACTTTGAAAATATTCTGAAACATGCATGAAAGATCTTAGATGAATAAGTTTGTTCCACTTGGACAACCCTTACATCTCAATAGATGACTTGCCACTTATTTAAAAAGTCAACACTATCCACATGGCCTCTCCCTGCATTTCTGTGAGTAAAAAATAATGCAATAGATGGAGGCCCATGAAATGGCAGAATACCATTTAAAATGCACCCTATGGTAGCTAATCAATCAGCTTGAAGACATACCAACTAGAGTAGTCTATGTGTCCCTCTCCTGCTCATTCACTAACCTTTCATGGGTCCACCACACAGGTTCAATGGAATGGTGGAATGCACAAGAGTTTGCCATATAAGCACATTAGGGCCCACCATTAATCTCACTGCAAAGCTTTGATAAAAGAGACTGCCATTTGTTACCCTTCCATAGTTCTTCCATTGTCTTTTTCCTTATTATAATAATCACCATGGAACCATAGAAACTAACTTACACCACATGTCGATCGATGATTCCTCAGGCAGATACTTTAAAAGGGGACCCGACCACATGCATTTAAAAGAACATTGCTCTACTAGGAAATAGAGGGGTCAAAATTCATTAAGGGGCTTGGGATAAGACTAAGGCATAAAACACATTATGACTTGTGCATGGGCCTAAAAGGTAATATGGGAGGAAGGGGCTGGTAAATGCATGATGCCCTAGACATAAGGTAATGACTTAAAGACCAGCAATGGGCAACAAGTGGTCAACTGCAAATTAAAATAAAAGGTAATTGACACTTATATAAACCCCTAGGGCTTAGGGTTTTAGACCTATGAATAGGATTTCAACACTTCTAACACTAAACCCTAGAAAACAAATTCATCATTTTGGCACATGGAGCAAGACTACAACAGAAAGCCAAGTAAAAATTTCAAAGTCCCATTAGTGGATCTAGTTGGGGGTGTTTGTTTAAACAAAACAAAGCAAGATCCTAGAACACCTCTAGAGAAGTAGACCACAAAACACAACAAAAAACCAAACCAAAAACAAAACTAAAGCAGGGAACCTAGCTACATAAAAATATAGTATTCAGGGAATAAAACCATACCTTTATGAGAAGTATGGATTTAAAAATTGTCCATGCATTAGCAGTTTAAGAAGTTATCCAGTTAGATTTTACAAAAAATATGAGTCTTCTCCATGTGTGTTGCTGATTAGATATGGTCCAAACTAAAAGGAGTCAAACTTTCCATGCTTTCCTTTATCTTGAGCCCTTGCATTCTATAATAGCACCATATCTCCAACCTAAAACTTTCTTTCAAAGGCCCTTTTGTCATGTAGATGCTTTACTTGTTGCTACATTTTTATATTTCTCTATTGTGCCAGCCTTCTTGTCTCATCTAGTTGTGTTACTTGAGTTATTATGTTCTACATTGCATCTGAGATATCATCATCGTACTACTGGATGAATTTGTATACTAGCAACAAGTTACTGATAGGTATTCTTGCTGCTAGGCCATATACCAAATCAAATGGGGACTATCCAATAGCCTTTTTTATAGTCACCCTGTCAGCCCATACAACAAGATTTAGTTTAGAGTCCCAAGCCCTTTTGTTCTTTTCAATCATCCTCTTAACAATCTTCATTAGGCTCTTGTTTCTTGACTCATCCTATCCATTTCCTTGAGGATAATATGGGGAAGAGTATGAAATTGATATCCCATACTAGTTGCAAAGAGTTGTGAACTCTTCTGACCTAAAACACATTGCATTGTCTAATATTATCTTTTTAGGTACTCCAAATCTTATCAAAATATTATTCATCAAAAATTCAATCACAACTTTGCTAGCTACCTTTTTGGTGGGAATAGCTTCAATACATTTAGTGAAGTAGTCAGTGGAGACCAAGATCCAACTATGTCCTCCACTTGACTTTTCATTTATCTCTCCTATGAAATTGATTCCTAATTTTTGAAAAGGGAGCCTCAATTGTCATCGGTCTAAGAGGCAGATTTCTAGAGGACTTCAATTTTCTTGAAACCCTTTGGCAAGCATCAAAAATCCTAAGCAATTTGTGAGCATCTTTGAAAACTATGGGCCACCAATATCCATCTCATAGAACCTTATGGTCTATTGTCTTAGCCATGTAATGGCCTCCACATACACCATGGTGCATATCTTCCAGGATCTTTGACGCCTACTTTTCATTTACACATTTAAGCAAGATGTCTTCCAGGTTCCTCCACCACAACTCATTTTCAATGATCACATACTTTATGGCTTGTAGCTTTAGTATCCTTTTATAATTTTCAGTCATACCTTCAGGACAAGACATCTTTTGTAAGTAACACACAACATCCCTATACCATTCAGATTCTTTCATGTCACAATCAAAAATAACTTTTTCAAACTCAACACCATTTATTTGATTAGTGCTAAATTTGCTTCAGTCATCAATTTAGCTAATCCATGTCCCCTCATTAACTTAGTGATTTGGATTTTGATGTTAAACTCTTGGATCTTGTTGATCCATCTACATCTCCTCCCAATCATCTCCTGTTGAGTGAAGATATCCTTAACAATAGTAGTAGGAACATATGCAATGATAGTAGCACCTACCAAATAGGGTCTAAAGTTTTTGATAGATTTCACTAGGGCATAAGCCTGCTTCTCTATTATGTCATATTTTAATTCTACTACCTAGAGAGATTTGGTAAAGAATGCAATAGGTTGTTCATAACCTTCATCACTCTTCTGTAACAAGACAACTTCTATAGTGTGAAATGAAGCAAAGGAAAATAACTAAAATGGCTTAGCAAAATCAGGTGACTTCAGTATAGAAGATTCCTTTATAGCTTCCTTAATACTTTTGAAAGCATTAACTGGCTCATCATCCCATGTGATAGTCTTTCCTTTCTTCAACATTTTGGAGATTGGTCTCGTGGTTTCTACAAAATTTGTAACAAATCTCCTTAGGAAGTTTGCTTGCCCAAACAAAGATTGAATCCCTTTGACACTCTTAGGTACTAGGATCCTATCAATGGTTGCTACCCTCTTAGGGTCAATCCTGATCCTTCCTTGGACACAATATGCCTAATCGTTTCCCTTTTGTTACCCCAAATACACACTTCTTAGGATTTAGGGATATGCCAAATTCCATGCATCTCTCAAAAATCTTTTCCAAATGGGAATAGTGATCATGTTCCCTCTTTGAGTAAGAAGTCAAGTAATCCTGATAGACTACCATTATAATATTTATAAGATTATAAAAAGCTACATCCATAGCCTATTGGAATGTGGCTCCTGCATTGGTTAACCCAAAAGGGATTTTGATGTATACATAGGTACCCCATGGAGTAGTAAATGTAGTTTTATACTACTCAAACTCCTTGACCATCACCTAATTATATCTAGAAAACCCATTGATCATTGAGAGGAGCTCACAACCAGTCTTCCTCTGTAACATAGCTTCCATATTGGGCAAAGGATAGTTATCCTTCAATGATGCCATATTTAAGTTCCTAAAGTCAACATAGAGTCCGATGTCTCCATTATTTTTCCTAATGGGGACCAAATTAGACACCCGGGTTGAGTGCCTAATGTGTTTAATAATTCTACCCTCACTCAACTTTACCAATTCCTACTACATTTTGGCCTCAGGGTGGGATTTATGGGTCTATGTTTTTTCCTAAAAGGCTTTGGATTTGGCCTTAATGGGATCTCATGTTTGAACAAGTCTTCGCTATATGCTTTAAGATCGTCATAAGACCATACAAAAACCTTTTTATGTTTTCTAAGAAAAGAAATCAACATTGTCTTAATCTTGGGGTTTAAGTGCTTACCTATGTAGATAAGATTTGACTGAGCTTTTGTTCTCAAATTCACCTCCTCAAGGTCATTTTGATGTATTGGTGATGACTTGGTGGTTTCCTGTCATTTTCATCAAATACTCTCTCTAGGGTAACCCATCCTCTAAGACTTATGTTTGTTTTCAACTAGATGACTTCATTTCCAAACATAGTTTATTTTCCATCCACTGTCTCCAAAAATTCCTAGAAATCAATTTCCTATGCATGATATTCATTGATATAGTTCATGAACTTGTATAGGTCTTAATCATCATTAAAAGATTGCCAATGGAATATGTTGTCTAGTATAGAAGACCTTATTAGTATCTCAACTTTTGAGATCCCTACCAGGGTCATATCTTCTGATCTGACTACATTATTAGCTAAGAAGTCAGCCATTACATTTTTATTTCACTCTCCCAATCAATAGAGAAGGCATCAAACTCTTCAATTCTGTCCCATACAATATTTCTATACTATATGTGCCTTTTTTTCTTAGACGCATACTTAAATCTAACTTGTGAAACTACTAACTTAGAGTCCCCTAGAACTCTGAGCTTCTTGACGCCATGCTTAAGGGCTATTTTCAAACCTATAAGCAAAGCCTCATACTCACTAACATTGCTGGTGCACCCAAAACCCAATTTAAAATATGATCTGAATGTCTTCTCTGAAGGGGAAATGAGAAGCACTCCTACTCCAATACCTTCTTTGAAACAAGTTCCATCAAATTGCATAGACCACAAACCATCATCATTTGGGGATGATTTGAGACAGTGATCTGAGTGTTTCTCCTAACCATTCTCAATATCCTAAACCCTAAAGTTATCCATGGTAACATCGAGGAAACATATCTAATCATCATTCTCACTAATGCCATCTATTATTTGGGGAGACTTCTTTTCCCTAAAACGTCTTACTTCTTTACCATCCATGGGACTCATGGCATAAGGTTAATCCATTTGGATGCTACCACCCATAGTGGAGGCCATTTTTCTAGATAATAGCATCCCATACATGGGAGGGATATCCACTACAATGATATTCATCTTGTATTCTTTAAGTGGGTAAGTTACAAGCCTAAAACTGGTGTCCTTGATAATTCTAATGATAGGGAATTCCCTAGAATCCATAGGATAGAACTTCCCATAGGCCTTAGTAACTTGTAGGCCCAATGTTTCTGAAAGGAAGCTAGGTGTGCGGAAAATGCTTCCTACACTAATCTAATGAGGGGAGGAGAGTGCAAATTCAATTTTATCCTTACTAGTATAGCGATGTTAAACCCACTAATAGATATATTGCAGCAAACAAATAAACAAGAAAGTATGACAAAAGAAGAGATACACAAGATATACATGGGGAAAACCCTTATTGGGTGAAAAACCCCACACTCCAAAACCTGCACAATGTATTATCAAAACTGAAATAGTTTACAATACACTTGCAATGCAAGTTCTCAAGAGTCTTCGACACTTGTATCTAGAGACAAATTGGTAGAATAATAGTACCTATCAAACCTATAATACATCTCCTCTTCAAAGCACTTGTTTATATAGAATATACAAGGTAGAAATGGCTTCACATAGGGATGGGCATACAACATGGCCTCATAGCCCAAAACCCACACCTAAGGACACTAGTCCAACTCTGTAGGATGCTCCTGACACTTGTCAAGTCACCCCATCCCAAGGAGGTCATCTATTTCCAAAATGGACTATGACAGATGGTCTTATGAATCTTACAACCATCATAGAATCTATCATAGCTATCATAACTTACACTTGTAAGAGAATCTATCATACACAGGCTATAAATAGCATATTCTCTTACAACATGTCATAGTCCACTTTGGGGCACCCAAAGATGCCTTTTTCAAAGATGCTTCATGACACATGTCCATACCTGTCATAGGATCTTCTATTTCTAACTCTTACATGTCATAACTTTGTCATAGGAATCTGTCATGACCGTTATAGTCAATATTCCTTTACACAACATCCAAGATACTGATACATGGAAAAATATTCCTACTACTAAGTGGGATGCCTATCTCCTCATGTGAAGACAAAAATACATGTGATCATATGCCATGTAGGATGACACATCACCATGCCAACTCCCACAATATGACAACATAGGATTTGCATCCAATTAATAAAATAGGTAAGTAATAAATAAATACAACGTATAAATACAAGGAGTTACCAAGGTTGAGTCACCTTAATTACCAACATTCTCCCACTTGTCGAACACCTTGTAAGAGCCAATAGAATCAACAAGATTTAACTGCTATAGGTTGAGAGGCCCATAGACTCTAAACACCATCTAAACTTCTCTATGCCCACTGGTTTCTTCAATGCATCTGTAACATTCTTCAAAGTATCTACCTTCTCCAAATTTACCTTCCCATCCTCTACCATGTCTCACATGAAGTGAAACTGAACATCAATATGCTTTGTTTTGGCATGGAAAGTTGGATTCTTCGCAAGGCAAATCACACTCTGACTGTCACAACTAATTGTAATCTGACCTGCATCAACACTAATATCTAAACACAATATCTTAAGCCAAATGGCTTCCTTGCAAGCATAAGTTGTAGCCACATACTCAGCTTCAGTAGTGGACAAAGCAACCACAAGTTGTTGCTTACTCAGCCAACTAATTGCATCGTGCCAAACATAGTGAACACATAGGCACTATTGGATCTCCTACTGCTAATGTCACCTGCCCAATCAGAATACACAAATCCATGAATACAAACTAAATGTGGAGGTCCTGTAGCATTGCCATGATAGCAAATGGAATACTCAGAAGTACCGGTCAAATATCTAAACACTCGCATAACTGCATCCCAATGTACCCATCCAGGATTAGCCATAAATCGACTAAGGACTCCCACTGCTTGGGCAATGTCTGGTCTTGTGTAGACCATAGCATACATCAAACTGCCAACAACACTAGCATAAGGTACTCTTCTCATGTCCTCCACCTCACTAGGAGATTTTGGACAATCATTAACAGACAACTTTGTCCCCAAAGAAATGGGAACACACAATGGTCTACAATCTACCATGCTGAACCTGTCCAACACGGTCTTCACATACTTACTCTGGCTTAACCAAAGTTTTATGTTTGCTCTTTCTCTTCCAATTTCCATTCCCAGAATGTACTTGGTTACCTCAAGATTTTTCATCTCAAACTATGCTAACAACTGAGACTTCAAATCATAAATCATATTCTTACCATTCCCAATCAATAGCATATCGTCAACATACAATGCAATAATGAGAATGCGATCATTGTCAAATTTTTAATACACACAATGATCTAATTTTGATCTTAGATAACTAATTGACAACACAAAGACATCAAACTTCAAGTACCACATCCTAGGAGACTGCTTCAAACCATACAAAGACTTCTTAAGTTTGCAAACCAAATTTTATTTACCTTTCTCTATGTAATGCTCTGGTTGTGACATGTAGATTTGTTCCTCCAAATCACCATGAAGGAAAGTTGATTTCACATCCATCTGTTCTACCTCTAAGTCATAAGCAGCTACAAGAGATAATAGAAATCGAATGGATGTCAGCTTTACAACGAGAGAGAAAATTTCACCATAATCAATTCCCTCCACTTGTGAATACCCCATCACAACCAATCTAGCCTTGTACTTTTCAACACTACCATCTACACTAAATTTCTTCTTGAACACCCTTTTGCATCCAATGGGTTTCCATCCATCAGGCAAAGGCACCAAGTCCCATGTTTTGTTCTTTTCCAAAGAAGTCATCTCATCTTCCATGGCCTCCTTCTAGGAACCTACATCTTTCATGCCCATAGCCTCTTTCATAGTTCTAGGCTCATCAGTGTTAGTAAGTAAAGCAAAGCCACAACTAGAATCAAGTAATGAATAACCAAACCTATCAGGTTGCTTTATCATTCGTGTTGACCTCCTTAATGGTTGAGGTTGAGGTTCTGCTTCTTCTTCTAAGCTTTCAAAGCTCCTAGATCTCTTCTCATCATCAGGTCTCATAGAGTCTGTCGGTTTAGTCTTCTTAGGGGTAGAAGGAAACTGAACTACATCCTCTTTCTTTTCTATATGTTCTAGCTGTAGAACAATGGAAGGTGTTAGCTCTCTGAAGATAACACTTCTACTATACAACACTTTTTCAACCATAGGATCCCAAAGCTTGTATCCTTTCACACTGACACCATAGCCAATGAAAATACATTTAACAGCCTTATTCTCCAATTTAGACCATTCCTCCCTAGGCACATGTGCATATCCCTCACAACCAAAAACATGAATATGTCTAACTGAAGGCTTCTTACCAGACCAAACCTGCATAGGTGTCTTACCAGCAACAGCTGATGTAGGAGATCTGTTTACCAGATAGCAAGCAGTGGAAACAACTTTAGCCCAAAACTTTTGTTCGAGGCTTGATCCACTAAGCATACTCCTAGCCTTCTCCATTAGTGTCCTATTCATCCTCTCTACAACTCCATTTTGATGTGGGGTATATGGAGTTACCTTATGCCTTTCAATCCCTTGATCTTTACAGAACTTATTGAACTCTGCTGAACAAAACTCACCACCATTGTCAGTTCTCAAACACTTAATCTTTTTACTAGTCTAATTTTTAGCAAAGGCTTTAAACTCCTTAAACTAACTAAAGACTTTAGTCTTGCTTTTGATAAAATAAACCCATGTCCTTCTACTGTAATCATCTATGAAAGTTACAAAATATACAGATTTTAAAATTGAAGGAACATTAATAGGACCAAACACATTAGAATGAATAAGATCTAATACACTAGAAGACTTGTGAGAACTAGAGTAAAACTAAACACAATTTTGCTTTCCATAAATGTAATGTTTGCAAAAGTCAAACTCGAGATTACAATCATTTAACCCCTCAACAAGGCTTTTATTTTTTAGGGTACATGGACCCTTCTCACCAATATGACCATATCTCAAATGCCATAACATAGTCTTTTCAGCAAGAAGCATAACTTCCAAAGCATGTGCACTACCATCAAAAAGTGGTACAACAGATTTCACTGGGATAAAATGACTGCAGCTTGTTTCTTTGAGTTAGAAGAACTATTGCACTGTGAAGTGCATGCCTCTAGCTGAAACTGAGTACCTCTCTGAGTACTATTCACAAGCACCATAGATCCTCTAGTCATCTTGCATCCATCCTTTGAAAAGACAACCTGCACACCTGCATCATTCAACATACTTACAGAAAGAAGGTTTTGTGCAAGGCCTAGAATGTGAATAACTCCAGTGATCCCCTTCACTCATCCATCGGGGAATCAAATTAAGACTCTTCCATGGCCAACAATCTTCATATGAGAGTTGTTACCCAGGTACACTCTTCCACCATCGAACTCTTCATACGTCATGATCTAGTCTTGATGTGAGGTCATGTGGAATGATGCACCAGAATCAATCAACTACACATCATCAGATGCATGGGTGGCTAGGGCTGTGATGAAGGCATCACCATCATCTTGTTACTTGTCAGAATCTAAATCAAGAGCTTTCTTCTTCTTTTTCTTCTCCTCTTTGCTTTCCTTTCAGAAATGCCCAATTTTCCCACAGTTCCAACAGAGAGCCTTAGACTTTCTAGGAGATTTGGATCTTCCCTTATCACCTTTCTTGTCTTTCTTCTTCCCTTTCTCTTTCATGAACCACAAGAGCCTCTTTGGCTGATTCAGATGTTTTCCTCTGCATTTCTTTAAATAACAGTGAGGACACCACATCTTCCATCTTGAAGGTTGTATTGGTGCTTCCGATAGCCATGATAAGATGATCCCAAGAATCTAGCAAAGAACAAAGCAGGGTCATACGTCAATCCTCCTCCTCCATTTTCACACCCATAGATGTTAATTGTGCAACAATCATGTTGAAATCATTCATGTGGTATGCAAAAGATCCTCCATCTTCCATCTTCAGAGTGAACAACTTCTTTTTTGGTAAAAGTTTGTTTACCAAGGACTTGGCCTAATAAACATCACCCAACTTCTTCCAAAGATCTTTCATGCTCTTCTCCTCATGGACATTCAACATGATAGAATCAGCTAAACAGAGTCTTATGAGACCCTTAGCCTTCTGATCTTTGAGGTCCTCATCAACTTGTGACATTGATATAGGTTTCACACCAAATACAGTTTCCCATAGGTCACAATCAACAAGTAGGTCCTCCATCTTGAGTTTCCACAACTCAAAATTAGTGCCATTGAATTTCTCAACCTCTAACCTTCTGGATGTGGTTTCCATATCCTTTCTATAGAAAGATATAGAAAACTCTGCACAACACTCCCACTCAACCTAAGTTTAGCTCAAAAAATACCTACCTAGCAGCTAGAACCAAAACTAGCCAAGCTCTGATACCAACTGAAAGGAAGCTAGGTGTGTAGAAAATGCTTCCTATACTAATCTAATGAGGGGAGGAGAGTGCAAATTCAATTTTATCCTTACTAGTATAGCAATGTTAAACCCACTAACAGATATATTGCAGCAAACACATAAACAAGAAAGTATGATAGAAGAAGAGAGACACAAGATATACGTGGGGAAAACCCTTATCGGGTGAAAAACCCCACACTCCAAAACCTGCACAATGTATTATCAAAACTGAAATGGTTTACAATACACTTGCAATGCAAGCTTTTAGGAGTCTTTGACACTCATATCTGGAGACAAACCGGTAGCATAACAGTACTTATCAAACCTGTAATACATCTCCTCTTCAAAGCACCTGTTTATATAGAATATACAAGGCAAAAATGGCTCCACATAGGGATGGGCGTCCAACATGGCCTCATGGCCCAAAACCCACACCTAAGTACACTTGTCCAACTCTGTAGGATGCTCTTGACACTTGTCAAGTCACCCAATCCAAAGGAGGTCACCTATTTCCAAAATGGGCTATGACAGATTCTCTTATGAGTCTTACAACCATCATAGAATCTGTCATAGTTGTCATAACTTACAATTGTAAGAGAATCTATCATACGTAGGCTATAAATAGCATATTCTCTTACAACATGTCATATTCCACCTTGGGGCACCCAAAGATGCCTTTTCAAAGATGTTTCACGACACATGTCCATACCTTTCATAGGATCTTCTATTTCTGACTCTTACATGTCATAACTTTGTCATAGGAATCTGTCATGACCATTACGGTCAATATTCCCTTACACAACATTAAAGATGCCAACACATGGCAAAATATTCCTACCACTAAGTGGGATGCCTATCTCCTCATGTGAGAACAAAAATACATGTGGTCATATGCCATGTAGGATGACACATCACCATGCCAACTCCCACAATATGACAACATAGGATTTGCATCCAATTAATACAATAGGCAAATAATTAATAAATAAAATGTAAAAATTTACCAAGGTTGAGACACCTTAATTCCCAACAATTTCCATGACTCTAAGTGGCATTATGTTAGCAAAGGTGCCTGAGTCAATCATAAAGTTTTTTACAAACCTTCCCTTTATCATCAAAGTGACAAAGAAATGATCTACCTATGAAGAGCATTTATGTAGAGTGGTTCCCAGTTAGATCTTTGGTATCTTAGTGCTCCATTTTTTAACATCCTTAGACATGATTTTCTTCTCTTTAGATTGCTTACTACAATCACCTATTACCCCTAGCACACTTGGAACTACAATTTTTATTGCAGCCACAACTCTGTCTTTGTGTTTTGGTATCCTCATCATTTCTAGTAGGGGAACCATCACTCTAATATGACAAAACACATGGTCCATGTCCAATGGGACATATTTAGGCAATATACTAGTACAAGCTACATCAATACTCACATCAGGGACCTAAGGTGTGTTACCTCTACTAGGCTTTTCTTTCACAAGGACTTTCTTAATATTATCCTTGTCTACTGGTACTTTTTCCCTAGGATGTGGGTTATGATGTGGATTATGTTTCCCTACTACTTCCTTAGATGTACCTTGAACACCCACATCTTTCTTAGGGTTGGGAGTGTTTTGTTTCTCTTTAATGAAAATGCTACCTGCATTTCCCATTGTGCTACTTTCTCCCTAAGTTTGCTTTCTTCTTAATTTATAATAAAACCTAAGAAATTTTAGATGCAGTCAAGGTTCTTATTTGTTCATCAAAGGGTCTTCTCAAGAAAATAAGGTGCTCTTCATTGTTTAACTGAAAGACATGTTTACCATCCTCATTTATGCTAGGGAGAGAGTGTTGCTTATTCAGTTCTCCCTTTTCTGCTGTGACCTCATCATTTGAATCTTCTTCATCAGAGGTAACATAATCTTCCACAATACATTCATGGTCAAAAACCATATTTATATTATGGTTCTCATAATATTCCCCCTCATTATATTCATCATATGGGATTGCATTATTAGTCAGAGACAATGCTACAACATATGAAGTAGAAGAGTGAGGAGCCTAACACAATAGACACCAAAGATTTTTATCCATGGCATGCACCCCTTTCCTCAAAGGATCAAGAGTTTCCTTAGATAAATTTCCCCTATTATTTGGGGGCATTGGCTTCCCATTTTTCCAATTAGTGTTGTAGGGTTGATCTGACAACCTCAACATTTCTCTTGTTTGACAAAAAGAGGCTTATCATTTGAGATCCTTTTGTCATTTCTGATCATAGAGATCTTCATCTCCTTGATCTCTTTCCATAATTTTTGACACTCAACAGCAATAGGAGCTTTACTACCTTCTCCTCTATCTTGAGGAGTAATTTTCTAGTCACTCCTCTTAGGAATTTTCCTAGATGCCTTTCTATTGTTCTCAATGTGTAAAGCGGTCTTGAAAGCATTTATGAGAGTTTGGGGTTCTCTATTTCTCAAGTCATATCCCATCTTGGGGTCGTATGCATTAATCACCAGGCACATGTATTTGGTCTCATGTAGGGTGGGATTTTATTGTACACCCTTAGAAACCTGTCATTGAAATCATGGAGATTCTTATTGTACCCATTTTGGATATTTGTAAAGTCATTGACAACAAACCATGGATCAATGTTGTCACAATACTATTCTTTGAAGATCCTTTTAATTTCTATCTAGCAATCAATACTGGCCTCTAGTAGGCTTCTATAACAATCTCTGGCATCCTCTATTAATGATTGAATGAATAGTTTCATCACTACATCCTCTTCCTTAACCTTAAAATCATCAATCACATTCAAAAATGCCCTTAGATAATCCTCCCTAGAAACAACACTATTCCTAGTAAACTTTGGGATGACATTCTTGACTATATTTTCTATAAGATTAGGGTAACCCGGTATGCCATTAAAATCCAATTGTCTATACCTTGCTAACTTCAATGGTCTCCTAGCAAAAGGATTCACTAAAGGTTGTCCACCCTAGTTATTTAGATTCACTGGAGGGTTTGGGGGGACTTGCAAGTGTTGTTGTTGTGGTATATTCTAGTTTTGGACATTTGGTTGGAGACCCATATTTTGCACTTCTTGAAGGTTTTGATATTGCATTCCTACCTATCCCAGGTCAAGGTTATGGCCTACCGATTGGCTAGTCATTCTAGCATTAGGGTTCTATGGGGGTACTTGGTAATGGCCCATAGGTGTTGATACAATAGGGTTATTCACTAGGCCTTAAATCACAGGAACTTGTTGGATAGTTGGTATTGGGCCACCCATATTTTGTATAGTTGAAGTAGATACACCAGGGGTACCATAAGTTCTAACATTATTGGAACTATTCATAGCTTGTATTCTTAGGATTAGGTCTTCTTTTTTCTTCAAAGTCTCCATCTTGGCTACTTTGACACTTATCTCAATAAACCTCCTTCTCTAATTCCTCATCAGTTTGATTCAAACCAAAATCTATATTGGGTATAGGACACTTATTTGCATTAGTGGATTTAGTTTTTCCTGGTGAAGGAGAGTGTAGTCTTGTATAAGGGGTTGTAATTATGGATTCATGAGTAGACTATACAACAGGCATAGGTACAACCTAATATTCATTTTGTGGAGATGTTCTTATACTTTGAGAGACAAGGGTGGTTCAACATAGAATATTTCATCACCCTCAAACTCAACAACCCCCTTAGGAACATTTGAAGAACCATAAGTCATGATCTATTCCCTTTGTTCTTCTCTTATTTCCAAATTACTTCTATTATCACCCAAAAGTGGTGTTTTCATGGAAATGAAAACACCAATAGGGGAGGGGAAGGAGTGTACTCATCGAAATCCTTAGCTCTCCATCTTTTATTTGTAAGCTCTGAGCTCACAGGCCTATTGGGATGTAATGATCTACTCCCTTGCATCCTTGTGCTTAGGTGCTTTCTTTAGCCTTCACCGGTTCAGAGATTTCAATAGACTCACCACTCACAATCAGCGAACAAAAGGATAATGCACTGAATAATACTTGCTATATAGATAACAAGTTGAATCTCTTATCAAATATTGTAGTGTTTGAATGCAACAACTTTCAAAGTATAGTATTTATCTTATACTCTCCTTTCACAGTAATTTTCTTCCTTAGTCTATTGGTAAGGAGATGATTAGAGTCACAAACCTAAAAAGAAATGGTGCAGGAGCACCCACACATGATCAGGATATAGGTCCGCATGATCAGGATATAGGTCCGCATGATGACATACATGATCAGGATGTAGGATAGTTATCATCATGCTGACGGGATAATCTATTTTTAGTATGTTTGACTTATCATGTAATAAGGTCCACTGTGACCGATGCTATGTAATAGTTCAGCATAGGAGTATGTGTAGGCAGTTAGAGATCGGGATAAGAGAGTCTGAGCTGTCCTCTCTCCCAGCCGCTTGGAAGCTCCCAGCCGCTGGGAAGTGATGTTAGTAGTACTCGAAGGATTTGTTATATATACCTTCGATCTGTAGGGTTGAGACATATAGTTTTGAGATAGTTTTGATATAGCTTTTGATTTGATGTACTGGTGTTGAGTTGAGATTCAGGAAGAGCAGTTCAGACATTGTGAAGCTGTATTCAGGACATTGAATTTCAATTGAATAAGATCTCATCTTTTGCATCATCTGTTTGCATCTGTGTTGATTTCATTTCCGTTTTGCAAGCTAATGACTAATTTCAACCCTTCCACCGGTTGATCCTGCAAATCGGTGGAATGGTCCTGTATCATAGCTTAGATTGCATTTGTGTTTTCTGTTTATGCATTGTATTGTTCAGGAGATCAGTTAGGAGCATGCTGTAGATCAGCCTAGCATCCTCATGTGCTAGGTCTAGAAGATAAACTGTTAGATTTTGGTTAGGAGGTGATCCGGCCCGGTCGTCACATGATCTTTGTGAAATTATGCGGTTGTGAGTGTTTTCATGCAGTGGAAGGATACACAGGAGTCTGCATGTGCGTTTCTAGTCGGAACGAGCCGCAACATCATCTGCGAATCCATCGCCATCAGGATCGGGTCATGAAGTTGGTGAACTTTGCATGTTGCAGGTGCATCATGATGTTTTGAGTTGGATATATACTCAGTGTATATATCGCAGTCAGGATCATCTCTCGGGGAAGATCATCATCCGCATATCGCTAACGGATGCGGGTGTGAAAGTTGAGTTTTTGGCTAAGTGTTGAAGAGTTCATCAGGATGATGTGTGACGTCATCGTCATCATGATATGACGTCATCGTCATCAGGATATTCAGAAATCCCTCTATGCGGGTTTATCCTGTTGTCGCTAAGTGGAAAGGTATCGGCGTAGGCAGGAAGTTGTATTAGCATCATCAGGAGGTTTCGAAGAACCGGATGTTTAATATCATGATGCTGTTGCTTGTATCGTCGGGCAGTGAAGCATCGAAGGCAAGTTGTTGAAGTAGAACGTCATCAGGATATTTGGACAACCGGATATTTGGATATCCAGCTGACGAAGGTGATAGTGAATATCATGATGATATCGCTTGTGTTCAGCACCCGATGAACAGTGCAACCGGAGGACGTTTGCGCCCGCTGATTATCATGATGATGATGATAGGCGCCAAACGAAGGAGATAAATAGTAAACGTCAGGAGGATATTTGCGGTCATCAGAAATATGATGATGCAGTTGGTGTTGTTAGGAAATATGATGATGAGGTTCAGCCGATAGTGAAGTTTATCATGCTGTTTGTTTTGTTGGCAGCTCCTTCCTGTTAGGTTGCCTCCATTGCGTTCCGCTCTGCATCAAGAAAGGGAATGTAATACTTGATCTATGACTCAAGATAAAACAAAATACTGGTTGTAAGTCTCCAGTAGAGTTGCCAATTTGTTGTTTGTTTTTAATTCCCAACCTAATCTCAAAAGGGCAATCTAAAGAATAGCCAATTTTAATGATTGATTTGCCTTGAGGTATTGGCCAATGAATAGGAAAATCTTGGTTATACTTTTCCTCTACACTTCAGGCTCCACAAAACCTAGGAGGGTAATCCTTTACAGTATTTATTTAAGATCTGTCACTATTTATCTCAAATATTGTTTGTAACAGATATGTTCTCTCTAATATGCCTAAAGAATTACGGATATACTAGAGTAATGGGCTAGATTCTCAGGCTTTAACACAACTCTCTTGTAGGAGAACATTGGAATAACATTATAAACTTAAGACAAAAATGGAAATTCATTTTCGTTTTCAATATAGATGACCAAGAAGTTTTATTAGACAAAAGTTCTGAGAGATCAGCGCCTAAATCTCAGGCTACAGAGTCTAAACTGAAATAAATGAAACTAAATACAACATCATTTTCCTAGCTCATGTAAACACTGTAATAATGCTTTACATCATCACACTTTAATTAGTTCAAAACCAACTCTACTTAGGAATCCCTACAAACATTCATAACATTCAATATTCTCTTAGAGCATTAAATTCACTATTTGAGTAAAAGCTATAAGAACATTCTGAAATCATGAAAAATCGACATGAAGGAAATGACAACAAATGCAAACCTCATATCAACTCACGATCAATTGATAAGGTGGAAAGTGCCACACCCGAAGCACTCTAGCTTTACGCAAAGAGATGAATGTTGATTGCTCGATTCAGCAGCATAATGATAGGATAGGGATTGGTAGATGGAAGATTGGATGAATGCAAAATAGATGGATTATGGATTGAGAGGAAAATTCAGCAGAGTAAGGATACTAGAAGAAGATTCATTTTAAATGGCTCAAGAGAGGATACCTTTATAAAAAAGGCAAATTCGAATGGATGGTTGTGATTGCGAGTTATGTTGGAGGATATGGACAGTGAAGATTGATTAGGGTTGGATTAGGGTTTCCCACTCAAAGAGGGATTGTAGTCACATGACAAGTGTGCGATGGAGAATAAAAGGAATCTAATTCAAATATTATATTTGAATTAGATTGACATGTGAAGGCATATTAAGCGGAAGATGAAAACATGTGACATGTTTCACAATGTGATGTAAGGTGAGGGAATAATTCAAATTTTTAATTTGAATTATGTGAGACATGTGACTAGGTGCAATTAATTAAATAAATGGGATTTATTTAATTAATTGGGAATGTGATCAAGTGGGATTAATTAAATAAAGTGGGTTTATTTAATTAATCAAGAAGGTGATTAAGTTAGACCAATGTGATGAGGAATTAATTAAATAAATGTGATTTATTTAATTAATTGGCTAAGTGATAATGATAGGATTAGGAGTGGGGTAAGTGGGATTTGTGAGTGGGATGAGGTTGGATGACCTAAAACCTAGGGCAAAACACACAAGGTCATGTTGGCAAGGTGTTGTATCGATACATGGACATTTTTTAGTGTCTACATTTGCCCCTCTTTGAGATGATGTTGCAAGATGATAAGATTTATGTCGAGTAACATCATTTCAAATAAGCTAAGAAAATGGATAGAAGAAAAGGACAGGATGATGATGCCCCCTCGAGAGGATAGGCAGGTTGGACAAACATGGGTAGGTTCTTGAAATGAAAGGATAGGTCAAGGAAGAAAGGTAAGGGAATGGATAGAAGAAAGGGAAGGATGCATTATGCTGCAATGAAAGTGAGCAACCATGATGTTTGATATACCACAAGACATTATGCACCAAGGTATAAGGACCAAGGTGATGATGTGTCTCATGCCCCAGGATAATACAACCTTGTCTAGATACAAGATATGAATATTAGCTGGGTTGATACCAATGTGGTACAAATGCAAGATAAAAAGATAACACACACAAGTAAGCAAGCAAGCATGCACAAATGATACAAAAACAAACAAGGTATTTCCCCTATCAAGCTGTAAACCAATGATTAATTGATTGATTGATGATAGTGTTGTCATTGCGGGGAATGATATATCTCTTGATCAACACAAAGATGCAGGAACGATATATCCCATTGATGATGATGATGATTGATTGATTTGGCTTACAAAAAGATTAGGATCAAGACCAAGGATTGCAATTGGATAATTTGACAAGCTTGATTAACTTGATAGGTATGGATTAAGGATGACTTGCATTTGGATCATTTCTTAGAATGTTTTGATTGATTGGAGGATGAATAGATGAAGTGATTGAAGAAGAATTGGTTTGAATGAGGTGATGATTGATTTGAATGATTGAAGAATTGATTTGATTAGATTGATGAATTGACGGAGATAGAAGAAGATGATGAGAGAAGAAAGAGGAATATCATCTTGTGCCTGAATCTAGGTACTTCCTTCGTATCCTAGATTGCCTACATACCCTGTATCCATGGGATCAAGGCATTTAATGATAGAGATGAGATGTAGTTCTAATTTTGTGTTTTATTGATGGGATGATATGGATTGGATTGATCAAGTTATGGATTGATTGGGATTGATTGAATGATGTTTGATGATGTTATTTGATTTGTTTTTTATTGTTTGATAGATTGGATGGTTGATAGATTGGCTTGATTTGATGATGTGATTGGACTTGTTTTGATTTTGATGATGTGATGAATTTGATGATTGGGATTGATTTGATTGGAAGAAAATGATTTTGATGATTTGATGTAGAATGGTTTTATTGCTTGGATTTTGATTGAATTTCTAATTTTTTTAATTTTTTTTGTTTGGATTTTTGAAATATTTTGATGTTTTTGGATTTTTGAATGTTCTGATTTTTTTTGTTATTTTTTGGGATGTTTTGAATTTTTTGGATTTTTTTGGGGGAATATTTGATTTTTTTAGGTTTTTTGAATGTTTTAATTTTTTTGGATTTTTGAAAAGTTGGCATTGGATGATCATTTTGATAGCCTTTGTGTGCTAGATACCATTGACAAGGGAAAAAACCAAGTCTAGGTGCAAGGATGGGGGTAGGATAGATGAATAAAAGGATGGGAGATAGTATGGAAGGCTCATGATAAATGGATAGATCAAAGGATAGGCTATGGAATGGAATGGATGTATGTGTAAGAGAACAAGGATGTGATCTCCAAAGTCTATGTCGCATAGGAAAAACATGCCCCATTCTAGATAGTAGACTTAGGTTTTTTCATGACAATGCTTAGGACAATGGGATGATAGGATGGATTGGATAAGATGGATAAATGGGTAATGGCAAGAGGATAAAGATAGGATGGGTTGGATGGGATGAGGTGCATCAAGAGATATCCAAAACATGTTTAATATTGTTGCCCCCATATCTTTATCAAGATCAAAAGAGGAAGGATGAATGGATGGACTCAATATGATAGGTATATATATAGAAATGGTATGAAAATGGTATGATAGTTTGGAAAAGAATGAGACAAGGTGCCCCCAAGTGTAAGTGACATAGAAGATTGACCTACACATGACACCTATTTACTAGGTTTTCATCATGGTACTTATCCAAGGCACCTGTTTACTAGGTTTTCAACATTGGATGAAGGGATTTATCTTTACTTTTTTATTTTTATTTTTTGACATTTTTTTTTTAATTTTTGAATTGGAAAGGGGGGATATGGATGGGTGGGACTCAACTGTCTAGTTCCATGTAATGTGATAGTCCCATTAGAGAAGGATGTCATCACAAATAAACCATGTCAAGTCATTATGCTCAAGATGTTGGTAGGGTGATTGCATGAAAGTGAGATGGATAAGGTAGATAGTGGATTATGATGTGGATTATGCAGGGGTGAAAGTGGATTATGATGTGGATTATAATGGACTTATGTAAAAGCATGGACCATAGGAAGGTGATGGGGGAGATATGTAGGATAATGAGTGAATGATGGAGTGATGGAGGTATGGAAAGGAATTATGACCAACGGCTACACACGCCATGTTAAACATGGAATCTTTTGAGTGGATGGAGGTGTAGGAAGCAATGGTGATGTTTGCTTAGGAGATGGGTGATTTAGGACTTTTGGAACCCACATGGACTTAGTATTTTTTTTATTTTTGCTTTTCATGTGGGATGTTTGAAATGTTTGAATTGAATGGCATTTTTGAATGGAGTGGGATGGTTGGGATTTTTGAGAGGTGGATGCCCCATTTGACTTGATTGATTTTTATTTAGGGACCCATATCATTTTAGTTTTTGACTTTGCTTTTGGAGGTATGGGCTTGGATGGATTTTTGAATGTACCTTGCTTTGAATTTTTGGATTGATTTCCTAAGGCATTAGGACCCTTAGGATTTTTGGCTTTATGTAAGGAGGCATCCAAATGTTTGTTTTTGAATCCCATGTAGCAGATGAAATGAGTGGAAGCTTGTTGTTTATACAATGCGTGCATTTGTTGGTCATGATTAGGATATTTATGGATAAATGGATGATGAGGTGTTGGTAGAAATGGAGGCAAAGTGGATGGAGGGATATTTGGAGTTGGAAGTAATGGAGGTAAAGTTGATGGTGGAAGGTGACTGGTCACATGCTTTTGACATTTGTATGATGAAGGAGGTGGAATGGAAACGTATGTTTTAGGAATATGATGGGGTTTATGATGGAAGGAAGTGAATTTAGGAAGTGTGGAGGATCTACCAACATCTTTTGATTGTTGACCTTGGGGTGTGTATCCAAGGCCAAATGAGCGAGGAGGGACCTTGACATGGATTGGCTCCAAAATGCCTTGTTCATGTAGGCCTAAACCTTTGCCTTGGTAGTTCATGTTTTGGAGCATGCGATTGACTATAGTACTAGGTGTAGTTTGGACACTAGACTTGAGTTTATTATTGGATGGAGAAGGTAAAATGGATAATGGTTGTTGGTGTTCTAAGGAGGAACACTCATGAATGAATGTGGATAGACTAGTAGGATATGGTGGATTTGAAATGGGATCAATGGTGGATGTGGATGTAGGGTCATTCATTGGGATCCAAATTATTTGTTTGATCTTCTATGTTTTCTTTAGAGGCACATGTCTCATCATGACAAGTGGAAGGTGTAGGATCATGGATTGGGTTAGATGGAGGATGACTAGGAGCAATTTGGACGTCTTGCTCATGGGTTATAGGATTATGGATAGGATCAAGGTGCTCATGGATAGCTTCTTCATAGGTATCATCTTGATCATAAAGAAGGTACATGTTATGGATAGATTGGATGAGGATGATTTTGTCTTGATTAGATTTAGGGACTATTGTTTCTTCAGGCTTAGGATCGTGCTCTTGACATAACTCTTGGTTTTATTGAATGGTAGTGGAAGGCTTTTTAATAAGCTTGATAGCTTGTAGATCACATGATGGGGTTAGAGAACTAGACAAAGTGTTTGAGGACTCATGGGGAGGCTCAAGAATAGGTGTTTGATGACATGGCAATGTTTTATTCCTTGCTAGTAGCTAATGGATCACATCCTTTGCAAGGGTATAGGTGAATGGGCAATGAAGTGGATGGATGATAATAGTGGAAGTTGAAGGCTTAGGATTAGGATTTGTTGGATGGATAATGGGATTAGGATTTGGGCAAGATGGAAAGATAATGGAATTAGAGGGATTCGTCTTATCCAAGACAATCTTACCACAATCTTCTAGGTTCTTGATCAATCTTTGAAATTGGACACAAGTGGATATGGTATGGCCCCTATACCTATGGTATGCACAATAATGGTTTTCATTAAACCAATTAGGTCTAAACATAAATGGAGAATATGGTTTGAATGGGTATAGCTCAATCAAATTTGCTTGGACCAATTTCTCTAAAAGTATCTCCATGGAATCTTTTAATGAAGGATTAGTGGAACTTGGGGATGAAGATGATGAAGGCAATGAAGGGCTTGATAACAGTGTTGGGATAGGACTAGTTGGCTTATTTGTTGGGATATGATTGGATGGTGAAGGTGACTTAAAGGAGGCACTTGCTAGGTTGTTTTCTCCCTTTTCAAAGGATTTTAGGTCTTGTGTAAGATCACTTGGACTTTCTTGATTTATGTATATAGGGCCATTTGAACTTGCACATTATTCTTGTAAGGACATTTGGTTTCCATGTGGATAGGTTTGGTGATGAGGTGGAATGATAGGATTTGTAGGTGAAAGGTTTAGTGAGGTGGATTGTTGTGGACATTGGTTGATGTTGGAAGTTTGTTGAGAAAGTAGTTGGGATATGACGGCAATGGAGTTAGGATTGTTGGATGGTAGACTTATGGAAGTACTTGAGTTTGGGGTGTTTCTAGGAATAGTGAGGGTGATTTGTGGTATGGATGTGGTGGCATTAGTGTTCAGATTATGTGCTTGTTGGGCTTGTGATGGAATGTGGGAGCATTGATATTGGCCTAGGACTTGATGTTGCGGGAATTGTTGATGTTGTGGTGACATAGGGTCTTCTTCCTTTCTATATAACCACCTAAGTTGACTAAGTTGATTAAGCATTCTTTTGGTGCCATAAGGATCATTCTCATAGGTGTTGTTTAGAAATGCCATGTCCATGTTTACAAGTGATAGATGTGGAGAATTGATTGGATGAAGATTTGATGATGTGTAATGGCCAGAAATGATTAGGGGTTTACTTGGATGATGAGGACTATGGTGATGATGATTAGGATGTCGAAGATGACTAAGGATGATGAGACTGGATGACTTGAAGAAATTAGGATGAATGATGGTGGAATTATTAGGTTAGGTGACTAGGATGATTTTGGATAATGGTAAGGGTGATGTGGGATAACAAGGTGGGATGACTTGGATTGAGGTGATTAGGATGAAAGTGGTTTAAATAAGAGATGTAGGTGATGATGTGGAGTGATTGGGATCAAATTTCAAGACCTTAGGATGATTTGATTTTTTTTGTTTTTTGATGGATGGCTCTCTATGCTTGAGATAGACTAATGATCTCAAGTAAGAGGGTTGATTGGATTGATTCTCTATACTTAAGGTAGACTAATGACACTTAAGTAATAGAGGGTTGATTGGTTGACTTACTTAAGATAGACTAATGATCTCAAGTAAGTTTGGATAATGGTTGATAATGATCAACTAAGGTTGTGATTTTTGATTGGGTTGATTTGGATTTGGATTAGGATGAAAGTAGTTGGGATGTGATTTGGCTTGGAATGATTGGACGATGTGTAATGACTAGGATGATGTTGATGTGATGGGATGATGACCTGGATATGATTAGGGTTTGATATGGAATGATAAGGGATGATTAGGATGATGTTGATAGGATGAGGATGAATGATGAAGATGTGACTAGGATGTGCTTAGGGATGATTGGGATTAAGGTTGATTTGACAAGAATGGAGATAATGATGACATGTGATGATTTGAATGATGTTGATTGGATAATGATTTGGATAGAATGATGATGACTTGATGATGTAGAGTGACAAGGATATGATTAGGATTGATTTAGGATGACTTGGATGTGATTTAGAATGGCAAGATTGTATGATTTGGATTGATTAGGATGATGATTAGGGGTTGATTAGAAAGAAGGTGGTTTGGAATGATCAGGGTTTGAATTATGATAACTTGGATATGATTAGGAATGAAGTGGCTAAAAATGGGTTCTTAGGATAAATGTGATTGGATTTGAATGTGTTGGAAGAATGAGTTGAATGACTTGTCTTGATGTGCTTGGTGTTTAGCTTGATTTGGCAATGTTCGATCAAATGATCACACATGTACAATCATGAATCACTCACGGAAGACATATAAGCAATTTTAAATTTGACTTTGAATGAATGTAATGATTATTAAACAAGCACACATGGAGGACACAACAACAAGCCTAATGTCTAGTTTGAAATAGGGTATGGCCAATTAGGTTTTGGGCTATGTTTACACGAGGTTGACTAGGAATTGAAAGCGAAATCCTGCCACATAGCTAGGAGAAAGGGATAACCCACCCTTCACCTTCACTTCCCAAAGGTATAGAGTTCTTTGGGGCTTAACCAAGAGTGACAAGATTCTAACTCCCAATGAGGGTGTCTTTCGATTCAACCTTGATTGAGGTCATCCCTAGGGGTGATGAAATACCCTAGAAGGCCTCCTAAGAAGGGTAAACAAAAGTGAACCAAGTGAGGTGTTTTTGATTTCCAAGATCACCTTGCAGTGTGAGGAGAGAGGATACACATGCACACTTGATTCACACTCGCACTTGTAAATTGACCCTTAGAAAATGAAATGTGTGTGTGAAAATTGAATGGATAAGGGGTGTTTTTTATTCTCAAGATCACACAAAGCACATGAGAAGAGCATACACACCACTAATCACATGCAACTTCACCAAGCAATGAAGACACTTATTCTTGTTTAACCCAAAGTCAAGATGTGTGATTGAAGACAATGGTTAATTTTAGCCTAGTTTTTTCAATTGATTGCTAAATCAATATTCGTTTTAAGCCCCAAATTGAAATGTGTGATGCAATCAAGATAGATTGATCAAATGAAAGAGATGAATGATGAAATGGATACACCTAATTATGTCTCTGTCCCAAGCTGATGTAGATGTTGATGTGAATGTTGCTCTAGCTCCTTGAGGTCACCTACAAGCCACCAAATCAAAAAATAAGCAAGTAAACTTGCAAAGAAGAATGATTACCTGAAAATAATGAAGAATATGATAAAATATGATGAAAATGAACTGATACAGAAAAATGGATGACATGAATAGATTCTTTAGGAAATTCTATGCAATTTAAAAAAAATTGTGAAAATTTGATCAAAAATGCAAAAGTTATAAGCATTTGAAGCATTCATGCAACTTTGACTTTGACTATGAAAAAACCCTACAAAATAGTATAGTCACCTAAAAATTTCTTCATATCTACAAAGTTCACTCTCCCATCTTTCCAACGAGTCCAATTTTGTGAAAATCTGCCTCCGTATGGCCAAGTTATGAGCAAGAGAAAAAATCAGCCTCCTTTGGCATGTGGGAGGCACAAGAGGTTAACCTGTCAGTTTGATTTAGCCGCTCGCTGTTTGAAAAATCTTGGTCACATGGCATAGTTTAGTGCCTGATGGTTTGCCTTTGATGTTGGTAGTCAAGGTTTAAGGTTAGGGCTAGCTTAGCCTGTGGTCATTCATGTGACCATGGCTGGAGCCAAGCCAAAAATAAAAAGAAACTAAGGGGGCCGATGGATAGCCCTGCCCTCTCGACCCCTCTAGGTCACCAATATGTCAAAGATACTAAGAGACTAAGCAACCTAAAAGGGATTTGAATGGTCACCCTAATGGTTAGGGTTTATTCACTTGAGTTATTGTTTTAGCTACATATCACCATTTGATAGTTAGAGGGAACCGTCGACAAGATGGGTTAGAATGTGCAGCGGCCAGGAAATCGTGAGTGGCGATAATGGATTTGAAGTCAATCAACTATGAGGTCCATGTTACAGAGGATGTTGAGGGTAGGCTAACTATCAAAGGCAATGGGTAGGTTGCACGGTGGTGGCAGAGATAGGACGGACGAGTGAAGATAGGGTGGAAGAATTCTTAAGGATAGCGACTGATAGGTTGATGATAGGGATGCAGTCCACTGAGTTGAAGGTGGTGCCAAGGGTAGGGATAAACCCTAAGGGTGTTGACCAATCCAAGGAAACATCAACCAAATGCAAAGGGTTTTATCTATTTTCCACTGACAATAGAGGAAACTGGTGGTGGCACTAGTGTTTGTATGTAGGCGGTGGTGATGAAGATGTAAGGCATCTGTCGGGAGTATGGATGGCGACCAGTGTTTGGTCAGTGGTGACTAGTCTATTGGAAGTAGCAGAAGGAAGTTTAGAGGTGGCGACTAGAAAAATAGGAGTGAGGAAAATCTGGAGGTTAGGGTTTTCTGCAGAGAGTGGCAAGAAATCTCAAGCGTTGGTCGATAGCTTTAGAGGTGTCGACTGGAGATTCCAATGACAACGACGGGCATTTTGACCTAGGGTTTTTTCAATGCAATAAAACCTGCAAATCATAAATTTTAAACTAGAGACCACACATTTCATACACCTATGATCATAGACAAAGCCTCCTACATGGATCAGTATGGCATGTCCGTATCGTATAGATCCGTACGGTACGGCTAGGCAAAATTTAAAAAAATTCAAAAAAAATCAAAAATTTTGTAGTGACAAAACTAGGGCAAATTTATAGTCAAAATTTATGGAAATGGCTTCCTAATCACAACAATGAGGTTATTTTCTGCCCAAGATGCAACCTATAATAGTTTACCCACAAAACTTGCAAATTTTAACAACCTCGGGTTAGGGAAAAAGCAAAATTTTGACAACAAAATCTATAAAAAAATCATGATTAGATCCGAGACTAGGCGTGCCAAATAAAATCATGAAAAATTGACATGAAGGAAATGATAACAAATGCAAATCAAACAAATGCAAACCTCATATCGACTCATGATCCATTGATAAGGTGGAAAGTGTTACACCCGAAGCACTCTAGCTTTACCCAAAGAGATGAATGTTGATTGCTTGATTCAACAGCATAACGATAGGATAGGGATTGGTAGATGGAAGATTGGATGAATACAAAATATATGGATTATAGATTGAGAGGAAAATTCAACAGAGTAAGGATACTAGAAGAAGATTTGTTTCAAATGGCTCAAGAGAGGCTACCTTTATAAAAAAAGGCAAATTCGAATGGACAGTTGTGATTGAGAGTTATGTTGGAGGATATGGATAGTCAAGATCGATTAGGGTTGGATTAGGGTTTCCCACTCAAAGAGGGATTGTAGTCACATGACAAGTGTGCGATGGAGAATAAAAGGAATCTAATTCAAATATTATATTTGAATTAGATTGATATGTGAAGGCATATTAAGTGGAATATGGAGACATGCGACATGTGTCGCAATGTGATGAAAGGTGAGGGAATAATTCAAATTTTTAATTTGAATTATGTGAGACATGTGACTAGGTGTAACTAATTAAATAAAAGGGATTTATTTAATTAATTGGGAATGTGAGCAAGTGGGATTAATTAAATAAAGTGGGTTTATTTAATTAATCAAGAAGGTGATTAAGTTGGACCAATGTGATGAGGAATTAATTAAATAAATGTGATTTATTTAATTAATTGGCTATGTGATTTTGATAGGATTAGGAGTGGGGTAAGTGGGATTCATGAGTGGGATGAGGTTGGATGACCTAGGACCTAGGGCAAAACACACAAGGTCATGTTGACAAGGTGTTGTATCGAGACATGGACACTTTTTAGTGTCTACACATTCTTACACAGGAAAGATTATGAAGATGAATAAAATGATCCTTGATCAGTTTCTATTCATAAATGAAATGAAGAATACAATTGTAGGAGATAATAGAGTATTGAACATTGACAATATATTTAAGCTATGAACTGGTACTATCAT
This sequence comes from Cunninghamia lanceolata, assembly GCA_027924645.1. NCBI lineage: Eukaryota > Viridiplantae > Streptophyta > Pinopsida > Cupressales > Cupressaceae > Cunninghamia > Cunninghamia lanceolata. The sequence continues at coordinate 16,881,794 of BSBN01001567.1, read as the reverse complement.
ACAAAATTTGCAAGTACATCAAAATCTATTCTCAAATAACACCTAAACTAAGAAAAATTGACTCTACAACTAAGTGTACTATGATACAAAAATTCTCTATAATCCTTTATCAAAGGCCTTGAATTCCCTTTTATTGAAACAAGGGAGTAAAACAAACCTTGGGCCTTATGACAAGATTCACATTGTCATTTGATAATCTTTACACCAACAAAAAACAAGTATAATTGATCATTGAGTAAATATTCTATAGGACCAGAAGTTGTTACATGTGCAGTTACAAATCTTGTTGCCTCGAAAGATGTTTGTAGAAAGCTATCGTAACAAACTTTATTGTCACTCCCTCACCTTCTCTAAGTTCCAACCACTTGAAGAATAGGTGATACAAAAAGTAGAAATCCACTAAAGGACAAAATATCTTATTGGAGCCAATCCCAGGATGATGCTGAATAAGAAAACAAAAAAGCATATCCAATTTTTGAAAAAGTAATATATTGAAAAATAACAACTGCCACATGCCATATCATTAAACCTTACAAATCAAGCAAATTGTTAGATTTGTCATCCTAAGCATTATATTGCTCCTTTGTAGGCCACTAAAATGCTAATAATTCATTAACACTAGGTGTATACTTATTATCATATTTTTCCAAAATTGATTTAGCCTCTCTCAAGAATTCCTCTATATGTTGTGTTGGGTGAATATTTTGTTATCAACTGATTAAGAACAAAATGGTTATATCAACCATAGTACAATGATATTTAATCTCTCCTCTCAGAAAGGGGAGGCTCCCTTCTTATTGTTTACTACAATCAACAAGTACTTAGCTAGATTTATGTACACTACAAACTAACCTGTGGATGGTGCCATGTCATCTATTTCTCCTTTTTCAGAAAATATGTTTCTTCTTAATCCTCACAATGTATAATAAACTTAAAAACCACTTTCTTGAACAATAATAACCAATATCAAGATTGAATAAACATAAGAATACTCAAAATCATACAAAAGTGAAATAATCAAGAAACCCACAAAAGCATAAAGACTTTCATTGCTTCTTTTGCTGAATTGAAGTTGGAACTATATAGAATATATTACAACCCAAAGTCTCCACTATATACTATAAAGAGATTGATAAGCACAGAAAATAACTAGCAGCCCAAAGTCTTCAGATATTTTCTACTCATGAACATGAAACATAAACTCCAAAGATAATGTTGTAGCACAAAGACTCCAAAATCAACTTTAGATCAACTCCAAAATTATATAAAATCACACTACAATTTGATCAATTGCATAAGAAAGTGCAAAGGAAAAGACATAAGAACAAAGTTTGAATGCCCACTTGCTTTTCTTATTATTGAGAAAATTATGATTTACAGCTTGAACACAAAGTCTCAAAATGCTATTTAATTCAGTAGTGCTTCACTTCAATAACTAAAAGATAATATTTACATAAGAGGCCCTCTTTATTTATAGGGAGGGGCCAAGAGTAAAAATAGGAAATCTACAACTACTTTGACTTATTCAAAATTAGAGTTCTAATTGACTTAGGACTTTGTCTCACAACTCCATGAATTCTAATTTTACAAAATGATATGGATTTTGTCACCTACAATTTACAACGCATGAAAAATATCTAAGTGTCCTTGGACACTTCTTTATCATATTGATATTTCTCCAAGAAATCTTCATATCTTTGTAAAGTAGCATGGACTTCATTACTGTCAAGGCCCGTTGTATGCTTGGAGATGATAAGCACTTGAGTGATGGAATTAGTGAGTGTTCCAGGCATGTTCTTGTGCCTATTTAGTATCTTTTGTAGCCTATTCAGAGTTGTTTGAAACTCCATCAATCTGTCAAGTGAAACTTGTAGACACCCAAAATTGACCCTTTCACATCATTTATTGATTTTTTGCATTTTTACCACTGCACATGTCAATTTTGTCTAGCACACTTGTATCAATCATCGATTTTCTTCTAAATAGTCTACTTCCATAATTAAATAAAATATATTTATTTAATTAATTTCATCTATTTTCTATCTATAATTAAATAATCTTTAATTATTTAATTATCCCATTATTCTTCTAAAATTAAATAAATTTTCTAAATTTATTTAATTTAATCCTCCTAAATAAATAAAATTAATATTTTATTTATTTATCTTCTCATCATGCATATAAATTAAATAAATTTATTTGTTTAATTTATTTTTATCTTATCATTTCCCTCCTTTATCACTTTTTTCTATGTGTACATGTCACCTTTTTCATAGTTTAAATACAAAAAATGATTTAATTGGTTTAAAAATTAATTATCCTTGTCATCCAATCCTTAAAATAGAAAAGTATCCTATTTTAAGAAAATCAATCTTATCTTCATCAATAAGCCAACTAAAATCATTTAATAAAAGATTTCCCTATGAACACATGTCTTGTACACATTCATCCATGCTTCTTGAATTATCTCAACCATTCATATAGCCATCTTTTCTCCACCATTGATCAATCTTAGTTGAGAGCTATATATATACCCCCCACTTACATCCCCAAATCCCACACAATATTAATAGCATCCAGATTATCATCTTATGCATATCACCTCCATTGAGCATCCATTAAGCACTTTGAGCATATCATCTATCATCATGGTAGTTTTGACAACTATGGTTGTTCATTATTGAGAACAATCCACATTCAACCAAGGAATCAATACAATCTAGGTGACATTGCTCTTGATTTTACTTTTATTTTGTGTCATTTAGATGGATTTCTTGAAGGTGGTAGGATTAGGTTTTGATTGTAATGTTTGATCTTATTAACCTAATTTTTTTTGCTCACACATTCTGGTACGCTCAATGGGACCAACGTCCTTGGTTAATCTTTTCATTTGAAAATTGTTTTTGAAGTCTAGGTATGCAGAGCACATTTGATGCATAGAGAATTGCACTTGATCAGTAGATTGCTGCCTTTGCACAGCTCTAAATCACAGTTGGTTAGGTGGAAATCACACTTACATAGTCTTCAGTCACCTTTTGTTTGTAGATTGTCGCCTTTAATCGGCAGGGATTTGACTTTGGTTAACTAGGGTTTTATTGATATATTTCTCTTTTGTAGGGTTTTCTAAGGTTTTCTTTGATCTTTCTGTGTTTGATTTGGGTTGCAAGCTAGTTTATATGCTAACCCTAATGGTTTTTTGTCATCCTCAAGCTGGTTTATTTGGGGTTTGATTTGTCTTTAACCTAATCATATCATATAGTGGGATCTTTTGTGTTGTGTTGCAGAATACAAGATCTAGTTCAAGTAATCCATCCTCTTGGGTTATTAGAGCCTTCATATTTGCCTTTTGATCACTTATATAACCATGGATCTCAAGTTTTTTATAGATTTCACATATCCAAGCACCTTTGGTTGATAGTAAATCATATTTTCATAGTCCTCAATCACCTTTGCACCATACAGACTCGCATTTGCATAGCAAGTGATTGTATTTGGTAAAATTATAAATTGCATTTGATTTACAGATAGTTGCATTTGATCACTACTCATTCGCCTTTGGTTTATACTATTGCAAGTTAATTTCTTTGGTAGATAACACTTATCATTGTAGCATCTTATCGTTTGTCAAAGAAAGGTGGATCTAAAACTACTAACAAATCTGTTGCAGGATCAATCAGTCAAAGACTCATCATATTTTTCACTAATCTAGGAACATTTGGTTTTGGTTCTTAAAAAGAACCTTGTTTTCTTTGTGTTTATTTTATCTTTTTTGTTTGCTTATTGTGCATGATTGTAACCCTAAGCTAATAACAAAAGTATCCTCTCCCCTTGCCTATTAAATGGATCTTGGGTGCAAGAGAACTTGTTATTATCTTTAGAGAGGCCAGCCTTGGTGGGAAAAGAGGTACTCACCCCAAGGGAATGACCTCAAGCAGTACTTTTGTTTGATCTGCTATATAAAATAGGATAAGAAGAAAGTCAATTCCAAACTAATATTAGCGCTTACCGTACAGTCCTAGTTTGAAAGGAGGCATACCTTGCATATATGAGACTCCTAGTAGAGCTAGTTAGAGCTTTAAGTGTCTTGTTGGACACATGTAACATGTCAGTCCCATGAATATTCACTAGAAACCACTTGTTGTAGAGGACAAAATCCCTTTTGCTTGTTGGTGTAGGAGGTCAGACCTCTGAAGCTGCCCTATATGTACTATTCATTGTAGAGATAGAAAATTCCTCAGTTCATAAGATCTCTGGATCTTCAAGGTAAGATATTTGGTGTACCCATGCCATGGTGGGGGAGCCAATGTCACCAATATCTCTAGTTGTCCAATTTGTCTTAGTATATGGAGAAATCTAAGTAGGGACTTAGCAAGTATTATCCACTTTCCAGCCTAAGTTGTACATGCTTATAAGTGTTTTCAAATTTGTCAAGACCCATGCAAAATTTTGGGCTAATCTAGGCCCTCATTTAGACATTACTCTGATTTTGTATTAGAGACATCCAAAACATCATCCATTGTGTCTTTGTTGTGTGTTCTCTTGCCAATTACTAATAAAAAACAAGACACTATCACAGAAACTCACTTTTGCACAGTCCATAGTCACCTTTGAACTTTGATCAATAGAAACTCACCTCTGGATTATCTTGAAAATTACCTCTAATCATCCTATAGTCACCTTTGAGCTATCCTTCATCGCCTTTGCATTACATCCAGTTGCTTCTGAGCTACAGAAAATCACCTTTGATCAACAAAATTTTGCCTTTGGATTATCCTAAGTCACCTTTGAGCTATCTTGACTTGCGTCTAGTTGACACAATTTTACCTTTGGCAATCTATAGACTCTTTTTAGTTTATCTAGCCCAAAATTCCAAGACAAGTCATCCTAGTCACCTTCATCCTAATCATCCTCTTTCTAATCCAATCAATATCATCTTAATCACATCTTATCTATTCTAATCATTCCATATCATCATCCAAATCTTAGTCAAGCACTTGCCAACAGGTCTTGATCCTTAAACACATATGTGACACCATGCCAACATTAGAAGACCTAGCACTCTAATTCCAAGACATCCTCCAAACACTTTACCAAATGCCACAACCTCTAGACCAACAAATCATTCAAAAGGTCTATGTCATTATTCAACAACTTCAAGAAAGTCAATCACCTCAAATTCAATAACTCCTAGCCCAAGCCCAACACTTCATAGCCACTTGTCAAACCCAACAAGCACATCATCCTCTATCCATTTAGTATCAACCAATACCACCTCAACCCTACGTGTCATTCCCCTCCACTCCATCCACATATCATTTCAATTACACATCAACTTATCCCACTTCATATCAACCTAATCCATCCACATGTCAAATCAATTCCACATCAACCTATCCCACTTCATACCAATCTAATCCATCCACCTATCATATAAATTCTACATCACCTTACCCCACTTCTTCCAATATAAACCAATATCCACATCAATCCATATCCCAAACACTTTCACCTACATATCCCACCATTTCACCTAACCACCAAACTTATCAAGTGCCTTCACAGCAAGAACATGTGAGCCCAAGTCCACCTTGGTAACAAGATCAAATGCCCTCAACTTCATACCAACCCCAAGATCTTTTGTCTACATATCCTACCATTTCACCTTATCAAGAAATTCATTCACAAGACTATTAATGGCCTTCACAACAAGGATAGGTGATCCTAAGTTACCCTATGCAGGAAGACCTAATATCCTTTGACAAGGGAGATACCAATCTAGATTATGTGTCCTATGAGTATCCTCCATCACCATCCACTCAAATGCCAATCCAAGAGCTTACTAGTCCTATCTTGACACCACCATGTGATCCGACTCCTAGTCCATTAATCCACCAACCTTCTAATTGACGAGTGGAATATTTTCATCAAGGAAGTTAAGAAAGGGTAATCATTTTCACCCAAATGAAATATTATTGCCAAATAAAGGTGAAAACACACATAGGTAAATATAATCAAGAAATTTGTCAACAAAAGAATTAAGATTAAAGTATTGAGAAATACTTTATTTTTCACGAGAATGCTGAGACAAGTTGAGTTAATTAATTATTTTATCTATGGAAAATAATTAATTAAATGAAGAGCTACACCAGATGGATGTGTAAAGGTTCATAACCCTAAAATTGCAAAATATATATGAGAGATGAAAATTGAAGATGAAACCAGAGGAGGCAGTAGTAGAATCAATAATCAGAGGAAGCAACAATTAGTAGATTAGGAAATAAATAAATACAGACTTACAATGTGAATTATAAAATCTTTTGAAGCAATTTAACAAAGAGGAATATTATATTCTGGTGTCCAAAAATTTTTGTGTTCAATTATTTGTTAATGTTCATTCATATGTGTTATCTGTGTTGTCTCCAGAATGGTTTTCCTTTGTTATTTAAATTGGATATATCAAAAATATGTTTAATTTATCAAGGCACATTTGCTACACTTGTGTGAGTCCTTTGATTGGTTTCTATGAGAAGTTGATTTAAGTCCTTCTAAGTGGTTTATGTTTATTGGTCTCTTCCAAGAGTTAAAACCCTTTAAATAAATCATCTTGGTTGGTTTCCTTCACAACATAATTAAAAGTCCTTTCAATTGATCGTAGTAACCTGGGAAAATATCATTAGGATCAATAAGAAGAGCCTCATAACCAATATTCTTGTATGTTTATACAAGGTATAAACATTTGAAAAGTGCCAAATAATTCAAGTTAAGCCAAAAAGGAGGACACATCTATCATACACATCCTAACTCCATTGCCCATTATAGATAAAACACTAGTCATTAGAAAATAACATTTCAAAACCTTATTCACATATTCAAGATTCAAACATGAGGAGTAGGAATAATTCATAGCCTTACATCTATTTCACATCTACATGTCAATGTGAGTAGATCACTAAGCTCACATAAATTTGCATTACTTATCAAGGTATACCTACCTAGGTCTGGCAGAGCCTAAAGAGAAGGGGGTTTTCAATCATATCAACCTTGTTTCATTAGCCAAAAGCACTAAGAGAGCTTGGCAACCTCTTAAGGTTTATAACCTGCATTTTTGAGACCTAACAGAATTGGTGACTCTGCAGGGGAGTAATTTAGAATCTTGGTTGAAGACCATCTCATTACAGAGTCAATAAAGTTTTGAATTTGAACATAGATTGGTAACTCTGCTAGCAAGAAGGACCCAGAAAGATAAAATTATTTCTCTTTTCACAAGAGGTGGTGACTCTAAAAAGAATTTAATGAAGAATACTAATACATCTTGTAACAATACCATTTGCAGTCAAAGTAAATATGTTGGAACAAGAAATAAAGCTGGAGTTGTTAAGGGAAGAGAAAAGATTGATTCAAGAACTGCAACAATTGAAAGCCAAACTTGCTTCAAATACATCACAATATATACCAGCTCTAATGAGGATGGGCATGTGAATTCAAGTGATCCTTCGACCTCACAAGTGCCTCATGATCTTGGCAATGGATGTAGTGCATACCATACATAGCAAGACATTTTCACACCACAAGTCTCAAAACAAATAAATGTTTATCCAGTCCCTCCTGACAAAAGATTAGTGAGCTACCAAAATCATGAAAACAATCAATATGTTGGGCATTATCAATATCAAGCCCCTCATCAGAATAATCAGCAATGTCAACCACTTCCACAAAAATTGTATGTCTCAGAAATTGATAAACCAATGAACTTCAATAGCTTGCAAGGCTACCCAAATCATTATCCAGTTGAGCTTAGAGATCATGTGCCTATATTTCATGGAGAGGTACATGAATCGGCTCATAGGCATGTACATCTATTTTGGGATTTTATTGAGGACGTTTAGATTTATGCAGAAGATGTCATTATGAAATTCTTCGCAAGATCATTGAGGGATTATGTAAGAGATTGGTGTATCAGCTTACCCATGCAAAGTGTATCTTCATGGGAAGATTTCAAGAGCCTATTTTTGAGTCAATTTGATGACAATTTTGAACATTTTACATAAGACTTGGGGCCTCAACATATTCCAACAAACAATGAAATGACATATGATATATTAAAAGATGAAAGCAGTCTTCAAAGTGTGGATGTTCCTGTTGTCCCAGCCCACCCACCTCAATACCTGAATCAGCAGTGTGAGAAAGAAGAGGATGAGTATTTGCATATTCAAGAAAGAGGTCAAACACCTAATGAATACGAAATATGGACACCTAATTATGGTGTACATATTAATCTAATTGCATTTCATGATCAAACAATGGAGGTAGAACCATTTGTATAGTATCATAGCATTGATAATAATAAGTTAGAAGCTGAAATACAAAGGGACAACATGCTTTACAACAATGACGAGAGAAATGATTGCAATTAGTCCATAGAGAATGGTGATACCTACAAAGATCATGAAGAAGATTAGTGGATGATGTGGAAGAGGAGGCATGTTCACTCAGCAGTGAACAAATTTTAGAATTGTTGGCTATGGAGTATCAGAAATATACACTCAAGAGTGATTCTGAAATTTCATGTCCAACATACATTTGCTTTGATGATAAAGGATCTTTGTGTGGTAATGATGAAGGTACTCTTGAAGTTGATCAAAAGCCTATGTGCATCCATGTTCAAGAGGGGATATGTAAAATAGAATTAAAGATCTTTGTTTCACATGAAAAGGATGTTGATGATGAATGTTCAACATTGACTGATTCAAATGTGTATAATGATGACTGTATGGATCTGAAATTTGTGTCACTACCAATTAGTGACGTGGAAGAGATGAAAAATGTTTCAGATATGATTGTCTCAGAAGATGTTGGTATGGCAAAATTTTCAGACCAATGTGAGAAACATTCAAAATATGGAGTGAGCAGCATGAATGAGCATAATTGCTTTCTCTCCCATACACCTAGAAGTTGTTTTTCTAGTTTGCATCTGTGGCCATATGATAATTTCAAATTTTTTATGCAAACTTATGATGAAATCAGACCTAATGATCTTGGCTATGTGGTGGATTATAAATATTTTTAGATTTTAGTTCAGCTGGGAGATCATTCCATGATACATGACAGTGACCAGAATGAGGATTTAATAAATTTCTTCAACTGGATTTTAATGGAATTAGATCAGAATAAGATATATGATAAAGGTAAGATCAAGCTTTTTCTTTTTCTAGTGGCCTTGTGCCACAATCTATGGTGTGGTTCTTCAAACCATACCAGTTTAGGGCAAATAAGGAGGTTGTATTCTATTGCCCAATGGACAAGGCATTTGGTCTACTCCTTAGAGATCTGGGATCTTTCTATGCCCACAGGGGGCATACATCCCCAAGCAAGAGCCACTATTCGGACCTAAAATTGCCTTCAATTTTTTGCAAAATTTTAGGTTCCCATGATGAGAAAATTAATTACAGCTGTCAAAAAACCATGGGAAGGTATCAAATGTCATTACCTTGAAACATGCAATAGTCATGGTATTTGAATTCCATACTAATAGTACATAAACTATGGCAACTAATAAGATAGTCTCAACAACATCTTTGGATAGATTACGGTGCTACAATGGCCTATAGGCTATAATGTATGAGATTCATCATATGAGGTAATAAGGGGTTGGAAATTCAAATTGTAGAGCATATTGAAACATTAGGGTTTGGCTGCCCACTGTCACTGCTACAAATAGTGGCAATGCATGTATTTCTACTAAAAATACTCATCATTTCATGGAATACATTCCCCAAGAAGTCATAATTTAGTTACCATTCATGACACATCATATACTCTACAATTTAGTTTGCCTTCAAACACCATTACTACTCCCACCATTAATAGTGAACCTAATCTTTGTAGTGAATAATAATTCTAGCTCTTTCCAAAGTATTGACACTAGATATAATATTGCAAAAGGGTTTGAAAAGGCAATTTTAGGAATGTTGTTGGGAAGGTGATCTTGCATTTTTAATGCCCTCCATGGATATTGATAGTAAGGACAATATTGATGAACCAATTTTAGGGACTGAATACAAGGAAGAAACTAGTGGACCTATAGAATCTATTAGAGATAGTCATTTGATGTTGAGCTCATTAACTACCAAAGAAGAGTTTTTTGTTTCAAGTAGAGGACTCATCCAATCCTCAGCTGGTAAGATGTAGCATGAACCTCATCAGCAACTAGTTCCTAATTTTTTACCTAACTATAGCAAAGGAGAAAATATATATGCATTAAGAATGTGCAGGCAATATGACTCAATACTGTTCGAACAATTCTACAACAACTATTTGTGCGGGATCTAATAATATTGAAATGGCATCTATACCTGCATTCACATTGCATGTTCCTGCATAAGATGGTCAAGAATGGAGTCATGATATAACTCTATAAGATCTATGTAGTTTGAAGAGGAACCCACCATTCATGGAGTATGGAATATGTAAAATAAATAGACTAAAGAGCATATTGTTTTCTTGCATGTTGATGATAAACACATAAAGATATTTGATAGTTGTGTTAGGCAAATCCTCATGTCACCAGAATCAACAAATTTCACAAAAATTGTAAACAAGTGGAATACTGCACTTATATGGCTTATGACCTACTTCCGTGGAGCAATTATGCATACACAAGATCTTCTTGGTCTCCTTGTGAAATGTGAAAATAAAATTCAAACTCACATTAAAATTGGTTTGAACTCCAAAATGCCTAGCAGATTTCCTCCTATCATCTTCTATACACCTAAAGAAATCAGAGGACTGGGAATGTTATCTATGGGACATATTTTGATTCCATAAAGTGACTTGCATTATAGTCAATAGGCAGATGTTGGTGTAATACATTTCAGTAGTGGTATCAACCACAAAGAAGATCAACTTATTCCTAATCTATATCAATACATATAGCCCTGGGAGAGTGAGTTTATAGATTCTCAATGTGTCTAGGCTAAATATACTTTAAAAGGGCAAGAGGCACAAGCTTAGAATAGACATTTAACTCTTGAGGATCTTGAGAACTCATGGGGTAGAGGCAAAAATAATATAATGCATGTCCTACAAGAAACATTCCTTATTCCTATTGATGATTGATTAAATGATTTTCAAATGATGAGTTGTGAAGAAGTTGTACCGCTTATCTCTATGCCTATGGGTAACAAGTGCACACTAATTTCCCTGGTTTTGGAGATGAAAGATGGCATTCAACTAATTATAAAACTAAAACTGAAGTGGATGGTATTGGTCCACAAGCTTATGGGGGCATAATAAATAGAGAAAACAAAGATGAGAAGACTCTTACTGGGGAACAAATTGTTTGGAGAAAGCTTTTTCATAAAGAAGTTAGCAGATGGATATTCATTTTGATAATAGATGTAATATGAATATTGGAACATTATCAAGAAGTTATGTTGCTGAAGATATGAAGATTATTGTTAAGTCATCTATGAACTTGTTTCACTACTGCCACAACAAAAAGTCTACAATTGCATACAGTTTGTTTAAAATGCTAGAAACAACTATTGTAGCTATTAAGAACCCTTGAGTATGTGCTAAAGAAACAAAAACTTATCTCCATGGATACACTCCAGCCACAATCATAATGTCATTGCTATCCACTATTTATCTCAATCTCATAGCATTATGTAGAGAATAAAGTATTGCACATTCTATTGAAAGACTACTCTATATCTCTTTGATTATTGAAGACCCGTATGGAAAAATGCCCATTCTTTCATCACTGACAAGCGTTTTGCATTTGTAACACATACAACCCTCCATAATAAGCTTATTTAAATAACAAGCGCAGAAGTTGGTAAAAATGGAATCTTTTGAACAAGAAATGGACATCCATAAAGGCATAACAGAATGAGGATTTGTATCAGATATTATAGTTGGAAATGTTCTTGTAGACATGTATGAAGAACATGGAAGTTGTATGCCATGGACAATCACAAAACCATAATACTAAAATCCCTGAGGGATAAATATATAAGCAGGTCAGCACATTATTTTTGATGATGTATTGCAAAGGTTTGTTTTCGGTTGCATGCTTGTTTTCCTATGCATTGCTATGGATAAGAGGTGTTCAAGCTCTTACTCAGGAGGCTTGAATTTTAATGGAAATGAAGAAAAGTGATGTAGCCAACAACATACACTCAATAAAATTGTGCCATTAATCATGTGAGAGCCAAAGATTTGGAACACTGAAAACAAAACTTCTATTCACCAACTCTGCTACTACAATGAGAGAAAACTCTCTTATATCCAAGAAAACAAAAAAAATCAAAAAATTACCTTTTTTGGCAGATTTTGACAATTGTCAAATTTTGCCATTTTAGGTAATTTTACAATCATATCTTGAGAATCCAGTTTTTCCCAAAAACTTCCTAAAGCTAAGGTAGGATGAAAAGCCAACTAACATCCTAAATTCAAAACATAAGTTTCGAGTTATTAAAAAAAACACTAAATTGCCATTTTGAGGGCCAAGATGAAAGTTTCAAGCCCTAAAAAGGTGCCAAGATGAGGTCCATCCAACTAGGGTGGGTTGGAAAACCACTAGCCACCTCATAATGCATCCACCTGTAAAATTTCATAGAAAACCCACATCTAAGTCAAAAGTTATGACCTCCGAAAGTTCTTGCATCATTCTCCTCTGGTTGAAAAGAACGTAGCTCCTGCAAGTGAGTGTCTTCAAACTGCTGCCATTTGACTAGATCTAACCTCTGCACTTCCCACTTTGTAATCCACATGCTATTTGTTGGTGGCAATCCTTCCCACTGTACTAAATACTTGTTGTACTACCCTTACCGAGTGTAGATAGTTTTCTTATCAAGAACCTGTGCAATATTTTCCTTCTTATGGGGAATGTGGAGGTGCCATGCCACTTCTGGTTGACTATCTTCAACATCATCCTCACCATGGAATGCATATAAATTAGAAATATTAAACATAGGAGAAATATCGAGATCATCTGGTAAACTGACCTCATATGCATTATCATTGATCTTCTTTGTAATTTTGCAAGGACCAATTTTCCTATACTTCAATTTGTGGTATGTTCCAGTAGGAAACCACTCTTTTCTCAATTATACCATCACTAAGTCACCTTCATTGAATGTTTGATGTTGCCTACTAGTATCCAATGTATTCTTGTACCTCTCATTATTGTCCTACAACTTTTGTCTCACTTCTTTCTGCAACTGTTGAAGTTGTTTTGCAAATACTTCCCCATCATCACTGACCCTATCTTTCATTGGTAGTTGTACCAAATCTAGAACACCCTGAGGATTCCTGCCATACATAATCTGGAAAGGGAACTTTCCCGTTAATCTATTAATAGAACTATTATAGGCAAATTTGGCCTAGGGTAATGCCACGTCCCATTGTTTTGGCTTTTCTCCAACAATACACCTCAACAAATTTCCCAGACTCTGATTGACTACCTTTGTTTGCCCATCCATTTGAGGATGATAAGCACTACTAAACTATAACTTAGTCCCCATATTCTTCCATAAAGTCCTCCAGAAATGACTGAGGAATTTGGTATCCCTATCAGAGGTAATAGTCTTTGGAACACCATGTAGTCGAACAACTTCTGAAAAAAATAACTCTACTACCCTCATTGCATCATTAGTTTTCTTACAGGTAATAAAATGAACCATCTTGGAGAACCTATCAACAACTACAAAAATGGAGTCATTACCTTGTTGAGTATGTGGAAGTCCCAACACAAAGTCCATGCTCAAATCTGTCCATGGTGCAGTTGGTACTGGTAATGGCATATACAACCCTGTATTCTGTGAATGTCCCTTAGCCACTTGGCAGATTCTACACCTTGTTACATACTTAGTTATATCCCTTCATCTTTAACCAGTAATATTTATCTTCTATCAAGGCTATTGTCTTGTCCTTGCCAAAATGTCCAGCCAACCCACTACTATGAAATTCTCTGATAATGTTTTCCCCTCATAGAGCCAACTGGTATGCATAGTTGTTTTCCTTTAAATAGATACCCATCTTACATAAAATATTCACCCCTAAAGTGATCCAAGTTACCAGATACTGGTGCCTTCAATTGTTCCACAATCTCCCAAAAATCATCATCAGACTCATACAATTATTTTATGGCATCAAAACCAATCACCTCAGTTTCCAATGTGATCAAAAGTGCAACATGCCTACTTAACACATTTGCAACCTAATTTTGTTTTCTAGACTTATGCTTCAACACAAAATCGTAACCCTACAAGAAAGAGACCCACGTGGCATGCCTACTATTCAACTTTTTTTGTGTGTTCAAGTAGCTCAGTGTAATATGATCTATAAACAATACAAACTCTTGGGGAACTAGATAATGTCTCCAATGCCTCAATGCTTGAACAATTGCATAAAATTCCAAATCATAAGTAGAATAATTCTTTCTCACTTCATTCAGCTTTTCACTAAAGAAAGGTATAGGTTTTCCAGCTTGGCTAAGCATAGCACCTATTCCCACATGGGAGGCATCACATTCTACTTCAAATACCTTATCAAAATTTGGCAATGCAAGTATAGGTGCTTCTGTTACCTTTTGCTTCAAGTACTTAAAGCTCTCCTCAGCATCCTTGGTCCATACAAACTCCCTTCCTTTGGTGCAATCTATTATAGGAGCTACAATACTACTAAAATTTTGAATGAACTTTCAATAGAAAGTGGCCAAGCCATGAAAACTTTTTACCACTGTGATGTTGCTTAGACTAGGCCATTCTAGAATTGTTCTGACCTTTTCTGGATCCATTCTGACACCATCTTTAGAAATGACAAAGCCTAAAAAACCAAATTGTCCTACATGAACCTACACTTCTTCAAATTGGCATAGAGCTTCTCCTTCCTTAACACACCAAAGATGATCCTCAAATGTTGTAGGTGCTCTTCTTTGCTGTTACTAAATACCAAAATATCATCAAAATAAACTACCACAAACTTACCAATGTAAGGTCATAGTATAGTGTTCATCAATCTCATAAATGTGCTAGGTGCATTTGATAACCCGAATGGTATAACCATCCACTCATATAATCTGTCTCCAGTCTTAAAGGTTGTCTTCCACTCATCCCCTTCTCGGATCTAGATTTAGTGGTAGCCACTTCATAGGTAGATCTTGCTGAAATATTTGGCCCTTGTAAGGACATCCATCATGTCCTCCATATGAGGTATAGGAAACTGATACTTGATGGTAATCTTATTAATTCTCTATTATCAATGCAGATCCTCCATGTTCCATCTTTTTTTGGGGTCAACAATGTAGGTACATCACATGGGCTCATGCTCTCTCTCACCACACCTTTACTTATGAGTTATGTTACTTGCTTATTCATCTTTGCACGTTGTGTTGGATTCATCCTATAAGCTGCTTGGTTGGGTAGAGTTGCTCCTGGAATCAAATCAATATGATGTTGAATATCTCTCTTTGGCGGTAGACCATCAAGCAATTCATTAGGCAGAACATCGACAAATGCTTTCAATAGCTCTGCTACTTCTAAGGGAACTAAAATGTCTTCCTCTTCACCTTTTTTCACTACTAATGCATAGCAACACCCTGTCACCTTCATTTCTTTAACAAGATCTCTTTTAGACAACATGGTCTCACCTTTTCCTTCATCCTTAAGAGGTAATAAAATCACCTTAGAGCCATCTTTCCAAAAGGTGTATGTGTTTTTCTCTCCATCATGCATAACTTTTCTATCATACTGCCATGGCCTTCCCAATAACACATGACAGGCATCCATTGGGACAACATCACACCATATCTCATCCTGATAGATCTTCCCTATGCTAAACTTAATTAGGCATCTTTTATCAACAGTGACTTCATTTCCCTTTTTAAACCATGCAATGTGGTACGGTGAGGATGTTTTTCACAATGTAAATTCAATTTTTCTACCATTTCTTTAGAAACCATATTTTCACAACTACCTCCATCAATAATAACTTGACATACCTTGCCACCCGAAGTGCATCTAGTTCTGAAGATATTGGTTCGAAGCCATGAACCATCAGAGCTTTTGGCTTATGTTTTCTCCTTCTCTAGAATCACCATTGCTCTTCTCATCATGAGACTTTCTCCCACATCTAGTGGAACCTCTAGTTCCATCCCTTCCTCTTCATGTTGCATTTGAATTAGGTTCACCCTAGGTTGTCCTCCTTGATTTCTTTCTTGCATGTTATAATTTGAGCATTCAAATGCCCTATGACCTTCTTCTCCACATCTGAAACAATTGAAAGGCCTTCTCTAATTTTCCCATCCTCTACCACTACCATAGCCTCTACCTTTTTGAAATCCCCTTCCTCATTCTTGATTCAGAGGATCTTGTCGAGTGTCTATTTGTTTTTCCAATCCATGGGATG
The DNA here is from genome assembly GCA_027924645.1 of Cunninghamia lanceolata. Lineage (NCBI taxonomy): Eukaryota > Viridiplantae > Streptophyta > Pinopsida > Cupressales > Cupressaceae > Cunninghamia > Cunninghamia lanceolata. The sequence continues at coordinate 16,865,384 of BSBN01001567.1, read as the reverse complement.
ACTCTCCCCTACCATAATTTGAACCTCCTCGAAATGGGGTTGATGTACCCCTTCTTCCTCCTTTATTCCTTTGATGGTACTATCTATTTTGTCTTTCTTTAGCCTTTAGAGCCAATTGGTAAGCCTCTTCCATACTGTTGAGTCGATGCATGCTCAATTCATCTTGAATAAAGAATTTTAGGCCATTCACATATCTAGTAGCTATATGTTCATCAGTTTCTTTATGTTCTATATATATAGACAACGTATAAAACTCATTTGTATAATCTTTCACGGAAGAGAGGTTCTGCTTTAAATTTTGAAACCTATGAAAAAGGGTTTGCACATAATCTATGGGCAAAAAAATTTCTCTCAACTTCTTCTCCATTTTATTCCATGTCCTGATCTTATCCTTGTCTTTCCTTGTTTGTTCCTTTTGAAGATGATCCCACCAAATCATTACATGACCCTTTAATTTGGTGCATGCGAATTTCACCTTCTTTTCCTCTGTCATGGATTTCCATTCAAAAAAATTTCTCATGTCATTCAACTAGTCTATCAACTCCTCTAGTTTAAGACTACCTGCATAATTTGAACATCTACCTTGATCCCTTCATTTTTCCCTTCTAAGGCCTTGAGCATCCTCTCTTCAAAACTCATGCCTTCTAATTCTTCTTCTTCATGTTTTGTATCTTGATTTGCACCTCCTCAACCTATCTCTTCATTAGATTCGTCTCCTCCTCTACCCAATCTTTGGTTTTCCATCTATGTTGTAATTTTTTCTATTTGCCTTTGTAGATTTTGCATTTCTCTATGCATCTGAGCAAGACCACCTCTTCCTCTTCCTCTCCCAGCCATCTTCCTACTCTGATACCAGATGATGTAGCCAACAACATACACTCAATAAAATTGTGCCATTAATCATGTGAGAGGCAAAGATTTGGAACACTGAAAAAAACTTCTATTCACCAACTCTGTTGCTACAATGAGAGAAAACTCTCTTATATCCAAGAAAACAAAAAAATCAAAAAATTACCTTTTTTGGCAGATTTCGACAATTGTCAGATTTTGCCATTTTAGGTAATTTTACAATCATATCTTGAGAATCTAGTTTTTTCCAAAAAAAATTCCTAAAGCTAAGGTAGGATGAAAAGCCAACTAACATCCTAAATTTGAAACATGAGTTTTGAGTTATTAAAAAAAGCAACTTTTAAAAAACTAGAAAAAACACTAAATTGCCATTTTGAGGGCCAAGATGAAAGTTTCAAGCCCCGAAAAAGTGCCAAGACAAGGTCCAACTGACTACAGTGGGTTGGGAAACCACTGGCCACCTCATAATGCATCCACTTATAAAATTTCGTAGAAAACCCACATCCGAGTCAAAAGTTATGACCTCTGAAAGTCCCTGCATCAAAAAGTGGGAAGGATCCTTACAATGCCTTGAACAACTAGAAAGACTCCATTTATGCACCTTTCAACTAGAATGGAATTAGCTATGACACTACTATAGATCTAGGTCTTCTAGAACTCTCTTCCAACTACCTTAACGGGTCTATTCCAAAGAACATGATCAACAAAATTTTTCCAGAAGAGGTTGGGAATTTAGAAAACTTAGTTTCTTTTCCTCTCTACATGAACCAGATTTCTAGTCAAATCCCTAAAATCTTTGGTGAGTTTCTATACCTTAAAAACTTGCCACTGTATAAGAACACTTTCACAGGCCTACTACCATAGAAGCTTGACAATTTATCAAAATTCCACTTGATAGATGTTTCTGAAAACTAGTTTAGTGGCCCACTACCAAAAGATGTGTGTAAAGGAGAAACCCTAATATCGGGCAGACTATAGCCTATCAGTAAGATGATGTTTTGAGTCCCTTTGATATCCTGAGAAGGGTAAATCATTAGTTTGAATAAATCATCAGGGAGACTCTATGGAATCAGTAGGACATCATATTTAGTCTCTCTGATGTATCGATGAGGTGTGTCCGGAAGACTTTTTACATGCCAAGATAAAAGAGTATAAGGTATAAAATGGATATCGAAGTGACGTTGCAATATCAGAGAGAGTGTGTTGAAGGTCTCTTTGAAATCCTGAGAATAGTAAAGAACATACTGTTGAAACATCATCAAAGGGAAAATAAATATCAACAGATAAAACCAAAGTGCAAACAAAAAAGTAAAATGTGACTATAGTAAAATGCAAATTTAATATTTTCATTGAAGGGGTTAAATATGGGAAATTATTTTATCCGAGGGACATAATGAAATATGTCGAGTGAAGATTTTAATTGAAAATATTGCTACCCAAAAGTGAAGTACTTTTTTGGAAGAATAAATCAAGGTAATTATTTCACCTAAAGAATATTTTTTATATAATGATGAGTGAAATATTTTCATTGAAGAAGTTATGGGGTAATCATTTTCACCCAAATGAAATATTTTTGCCAAATAAAGGTGAAAACGCACGTAGGTAAATATAATCAAGAAATTTGTCAATAAAAGAATTAAGATTAAAGTATTGAGAAATACTTTATTTTTCACGGGAATGCTGAGACAAGTTGAGTTAATTAATTATTTTATCTAAGGAAAATAATTAATTAAATGAAGAGTTGCACCAGATGGATGTGTAAAGGGTCATAACCCTAAAATTGCAAAATATATATGATAGATGAAATCATAGGAGGCAGTAGTAGAATCAATAATCAGAGCAAGAAGCAATTAGTAGATTAGGAAATAAATAAATAAAGACTTCCAACATGAATTGTAAAATATTCTGAAGAAATTTAACGGAGAGGAATATTATATTCTAGTGTCCAAAAAATTTTGTGTTCAATTATTTTTTAGTGTTCATTCATATGTGTTATCTATGTTGTCTCCAAAATGGTTTTCCTTTGTTATTTAAATTGGATATGTCAAAAATATGTTTATTTATCAAGGCACATTTGCTGCACTTGTGTGACTCCTTTGATTGGTTTCAGTGAGAAGTTGATTTAAGTCCTTCTAAGTGGTTTATGCTTATTGGTCTCTACTAGGAGTTAAAACCCTTTAAATAAATTATCTTGGTTGGTTTCCTTCACACCAGAATTAAAAGTCCTTTCAATTGATCACAGTAACCTAGGAAAATATCATTAGGATCAATAAGAAGAGCCTCATAACCAATATTCTTGCACATTTATACAAGGTATAAAAATTTGAAAAGTGCCAAATAATTTAAGTTAAGACAAAAAGGAGGACAGGTCTATCATACACATCCTGACTCTGTTGCCCATAATAGATAAAGCACTGGTCATTACAAAATAACATTTCAAAACCTTATTCACATATTCAAGATTCAAACATTAGGAGTAGGAATAATTCACAGCCTTACATCTATTTCACATCTACCTGCCAATGTGAGTAGTTCACTAAGGTCACATAAATCTGCATTACTTATCAAGGTATACCTGCCTAGGTCTAGCAAAGCCTAAAGAGAAGGGGGTTTTCAATCATATCAACCCTTTTTCATTAGCCGAAAGCATTAAGAGAGATTGGCAACCTCTTAAGGTTTATAACCTAACAATCAAGATACAAACCAACAACAAGAAAATCCAGAGGTCGTTCCACCACAGAATGATTAGGATATGGGTAGGTAGCAAGAGGATATAGAGATTCTTGTAGGCCAAAAGGACAAAGATAAAAGAATAGAGATACAAGATGCTCAGATTGAGCAGCATGACCAGATAGGCTCTGAATCTACTGCATTGTCATGGATGTCATCATTGTCATGGATGTCATCAGAGATGGGGTATCCAAAACAAGAGCCCACACCATTTGATTTTAAATATTTATTCACATTAGATAGTGCCAAGCCCAAGCGTAAGGCTAGGGCTATATCAATGATAAAAGGGGATGTTGTAATTGGAAAGAGGACAACACAGTTAGCGGTTCCAATGGTAGAAAAGGCCAAAGGAGGAATAAGGGAAAATGAATTCCAAGTTACTTCTTTGACTTAAGACATTCAACAGCAGACCATGATATCCAAGAACTCAAAGAGAGTATTGAGGTTGTAGCTACTAGAATGAATAAGTTGAAATCCAAGAATAAAGAACTAAAGGAGCCTAGTGAAGCCTATAGGATTAGCAAGGAACTAGTGAAGACATTTATCAAGGAACTAGTGAAGCCTATAGGATTAGGCTCCATAGTGCAACAAGTAGAAAGGCCCATTGCCTTAGCATTAGTGAGTGAGGAGGAAATAACAAGATTGGATTCTCAAAAGCATCAAGCCCAAGTCATGAATAGTTGGTTCATGCAATTTATGACTGCTGGGGAGAAGACAATAAGGACTTCCATGTCCAATTGGAATGCATTATGTGCATTGAAAGAAGAGGCTAAGTCTTTGAAGAGGACATCTGGGCAAAGGCTCAAGCAATGTGATTATGCCTTGGATAGGTTGAAGGTAGTAAAGAAGATGACTGATCAAGATCTTCTAAAGAATGAAACTGTGACTACTCAAACATTGCCTAAGGTAGGCACATAGATCCCAAAGCTACAATTTGAAGTAGATGACTTAAGGATATGCATGTCCAAGATAGGGGATATAGGCCAAAAGGTCCATGACCTATTAGCTAATGAAATGAATATTTTAGAGGAATTATGAGGTGACTCTATTGCTGAGACAAGGGTGCCTAATGAACAAGAAGCTATCCAGACATTCAAGAACAGATTCAATGTAGCATCAGAGGATCTTGTGAAACATTTTATAGAGAATGTCTTGGATGAGATGGCATAATTAAGGGTTAAGATAAGAACATATGATAAACAAGTAGACAATAGGGCAGCTAAGATAGTGTCCTTGGATGAGCATGTAAAGGCATTGGAATATGCCAGATTAAAGGTCTAGGTGAATGACAAATCTTCAATAGACACCATAGTACAAGTCTATGACTTATATAAGAAGTTAGATACAAGTGTCATCATCACCAAGGGATCTGGTATATCCAAATGAGGTGTCCACATGGATGCTATTATGAAGATGCTAAAAGGATATTCCTTGTTAGATGTTTCCTACTAATAGTTGCCAACTAGCAACTCATGCCACTAGTACTATTTGTTGACTTAGTCAAAGCATTTGGATAGTTGATAATTTTGATTGGATCCTAACTATTGGATCAGTGTAATTGAATCCTATCCTTCTTCTATAAAAGGAGATGGATTCTCATTTGTAAACTATTAGGAGTTGAATTGAGATTGAATTGATGAACTTGCAAACACTAAGTGTACAATTTTGTGACTTTGTGGTTTGCAATGGTTCTCTCTCGAGATCAAATGTATATGTGCATATCTAGAATATTGAATGATAATGGAGAATTATATTAGTACCTCATCATAAATCTTGCATAATCTTGTGGATGATTTCATGATATGTCACTGTGAATTGTTGTTCTCCTTAGAGGTGCATTACAACTAGTGCATGTTGTCATTATCCTTTCCTTTGAAGATTAGCACCTACCTAGTGTAATTGTGGACTATCCTAGTGAAACATCGTTTGGTTTATCTCTCTTTTCATGAGAGTATCAAAGTTGCATGTGGATCATTGATCGAAACTCAATATTTTTAGTGTTTTCAGTAATTTCCATAATTTTAGAATTTTACTTTGTTTTCAATCTATTTCATTTAAATTTCATAAATAATCATGCAAAGCTGCAAAATAATGATAACAAGCATACATAGAGAAAATATGTTGAATTAACATAGACAATTGCATATCCTTAGCATATTTGAGAATAAATAACATATCATGGTGAATACCATGCAAATAATGAAAAATGATAGTGAAATACTTGCTTATTTGCGTAATATTTGAATAAATTTGAGGTAAAGAAGTAAAGATTAGTTCAAAATTAAGATAATTTTAGAAGAATTAATCAAAATTAAAAATCATCATAATAATCTTAGTTGGAGATAATTTTTAGAAGAATTGATCAAACTTAGAACAATTTACATAGATATATGCACATCTTAGCTAAGGATTATAGAATCTGATGCAGTTTGTTGAGAATTCATACATATCAGGTGAAATGGAGTAATTATCTAGAGGAGACTTTCAAATAAGTATGTAAGGCCCCTATTGGAAAACAACATATCATATCAAACCCTGAGTAACATCAGATTGTTATGAACTAACACATGGAGACTTGGGATTATGAATTCTTTAAATTTATCATATCCTTCAAGATAAATAGAGGTTTGAACGTGAACTTTTATTTCTTGTTGTTGTGAATAATAACTACATCAACACGAATCTCATAACCTCTAACTACTAGAAACTAATAGAATGGAAAAAAATAAAAAATAAAATGGCCTCTAAGGAACAGGCTGACACCTTATACATTCAAGTTGATGCCTTATACATTTAGGCCAACTCCTTTGATAATAGGATGATTAATAAGGACATCAAGGACATTATAAAAATTGAAGTCATCCCAACACAATTCTAGTCCAAAAGAGTAAAAGGATTGGCAAAAAAAGAGTAGGTCGATCGATGTATATAAACCAATGGCCTAATCAACTAAGTAGTTAGATAGGAAATCAATCTGACTAATAAGTTAAAAAGGTAGTTTTTAAGGTTTATATTATCTGAAAGGTGCTATAGTGGCCAATAAGGAATGATCAGGTTGACAAAGCAATAGTTTTAACTAGCCAAAAAGGATCGAACAAGGCCAAAATAAACTATTATAGGTCAACTAAGCAATCTAGGGGAGAAGATAAAGAAAAATGAACTTAAGATAAGAAGGCTGAATTAATAGCAAGAGGTCGTTCAAATACTTTCAACCAAGACTCCTAACACAACTTAATGCTCATTACACAGAGGCCAAAGTTATTTAAATAGAGAACAAAAAGGACATTAAAAGGTCAGTTCATTTACTATTCAGACCGATCAAAAAACATGCAAAGATCGAATCCAAACGTAATATATGAGTCAAGTGAGTAAGCTTAGTAAACAAAGAGAAGTACCTGAATCTATTGATCCCTGGCATTTTTCCTTTCTTCTTACTATTCTCTGTAGATCATTTTTCCTTCTCTATGCTAAATCCTTTTTTTCCTTCCTGTGAGCACGTTCATTTTCCTCTAACTCCTCTTTTTTTACCTCCCTTCATGCGTCTATTAATGGCGTAAAAATCTATATAGAACTGAGGTTCTTCCCTTTATTATTAATGACTCTCCATGCATGTGCATGGGTGTACTACATGGAGTTGCTTACAAGCCTATGTTAAAATACCTCACATATACTTATGTACTTATATATTTATTTTATTCCATGAGTACATATGTATATATAGATATAACTTATTAACTATAAATATATTTATTTTACTTTACCTTTATATCTATATATAAATATATACACACATATGTATAAGATTTTACTAATTAATTTAAAATATGTGTGTATATATATATAAATATATATTTACACAAATAAGCCTATTTTTTGAAAAAGGGTCAAAGGTTTCAATTTAATACCAAAAGTTTGTACCAATACACAATTACATAGCAAACTATTACTATTTAAAATAACATGTTTAGAACAAGATTACCTAAATTATTTGCATTTAACATCAAACACCCTCATCATTTCAATAGTCAAAAACTCAATAAGGACTATGTAATCACACAGCAAGGAGGAATAAGTCACACAAGAATGCAAGTTAAAAAGATACAATATGATCTACGTGGGTGTGTGCATGTATCAAAGTTTATCCATCTTGCCAACTCTTTTTGATGGCTAGGGTATGTCTACCTTAGCCATGTTCCCATCTTTGACATTTTTCCTACACTTAGTCACACTCAAATTTGCATCAATAGGTTAGTCCCAAAAATCATAGCCAAAGCTCGAGAAAACATGATCCATAATCATATACATTTTAATCCATAAATAAAACCAAGTTCAAATTTATGCATTCATGAATTCACGTCAATTTACCTTTTAATGCACACGCAATTTACCCAACAGTAAAATAATCAAGTAATAACCAATAGTTTGAATAATAACTAAATCAAAAAGGTCAGGATGTGACACTGCATAGAAACATGGAAAGAGCTCAAGAGATTCTGGACAATTCTAAGGAGGGGAAACATAAGAAGGTGATGGGTGGAGGCTCTGTGCAGTTTAGGAGGAAGCGGAGAGATAGATCGATGATGGGGGTAAACTGGTGAAGGAGAGAGGAAGGTTAGGAAGTATGCAGGAAGGAAGCAATTAAGGAAGATCTCGGGGGAGGAAGCAATGGCAGGTTTCATTAATGGGCTAGAGGTGGAGATCAAAAACCCAACTCTTCGTGAGTGGTTAGGACAGCTATTGTAGGTGGCAAAAGAAGTAGATGGGAAGGAGGGGAAGCATGTTCATGAGGCAATGGAAAATTTGTTGTTAGATCTAGGGAGTACTCGAGGATGATGGAATTTTTTTGGCCACTTAGTCTCTAACGGTGGCCTCCATGCTCTCCACTATAGTGGCATCCATCTTGGTGCATGAAAATCTGATTAAGATCATCAAATAGAATGAAGAAATAGCAAAAAAAATTGGTGGAGCTTATGCACAACATGGGGGTGAGGGTGATGGAAATTCGCAAGGTGGTGGATGACATTACTGGAAAGACAGGGGTGGCAGTTCCTATTCGTGATCATCTTTTGTGTTCATGTTCCTATGACTCAGACAATGACGAGATTGAAATTTTTGGTGTTGATGATAGTTAAGGTACTTTGTTTTTATGTATTTTGTATGCAGTGTTATGGGCCTGTGTAATTTTCCCTTATTGCGGATGGTTTAAACTCTGGGGCTGGGTGGTTTAGTCTTTGATGCTATTTTTTGTTGCAGTTTGTTTATTCTTTAGATTAGTATGGGGTTGCATTTATGGCAGTATGGTTCAAGATGGTGGTTTAATGGCTACTAGTAGTATGGGTATGTGATGTTTATTGTTGATACATTCGGCCTTTGGCTCCTTTTTGATGGGTTTTTGGACCCGAAATCTAGGTTAATATAATAAAAAATAGTGTGTCAAGTACATCATATACAAAATGCACCACTACATAAAAATGTAGTGTCTATACAAAAAAATATAATACAACAATTTGTATCATGGTGGTGTGTGGCTATATAAGCCCTCAAGTGCAGGTGGTTGGTCTAGCTATATTGGTGGTTGGTATAGAATCTATAGAATGAGAGTTGGTTTGAGATTCATTACGTGTCTATAGGCCCCTAACTAGGCCCTTCAGCTCTTCTACCTCTCTTGTGATTCATAGATTTCTCTATTGTAGTGTCGCTATCTAAGCCCATAGCCTTCGATTAATGCTTATACCCTAGGATGGTTGAAGTCTATCAATTCTATTGTCTAGGCCGTCTAAAGCTTTTCCTTGATTTGATCAAGCTGGCTCTATAGAGTATCACATGTAGCCTCTGCACTCTCTACTCTCGTCACAACCTAAGCATGTTGTACTGTGATCACTACCACCTATGCCACTATCTAGTCTCAAGGGAGAAGAACCACACAAATTCAAAAATCGAGGATCGAATCTTATTCATAGTTGACACTAGTAATTCAAAAGAACCAAATATTAACATGGATCACCCTATAAAGATACCAATCTTTGGAGAGGATACTACTGAAGCATCTAAACACATATTTGTGTTGGAATCTACTTGGACAAGAAATGAGAATCAAGGTAGTGAAGATAAACTCCATGATTTTATTGGGACACTTATAAGGATTTATGCTCTCAAATGGTATATGAACAAGTTTCTTCAACATGACAAAGAATGGTAGGACATATAGGATGAATTCCTATCTAACTTTGAATCTCCTAAGGTACCATTCAAAAGTGCTAGTGAGATGAGAGAAATGATAAAAGAAGAAAGAGAAATTATTAAAGAATATGACAACAAGTTCAAAGAAGTAGTAAGGAAGATAGAGGAACCCCTTACTAGAAAGCAAAGAATTGAATGGTTTGTTTGTGTCTAGATTACATCTAGAGGTTAGACTTGCATTAGATGGAATAACATCTAAAACCTATTCAAGTTAATTGGAATTGGCATGCATATTAGAAGCCCAACCATGGAGGAGAAAGAAAAAGAAATAGAAAAATTAAAGTTAGAATTGGAGTAACTAAAAATAAAGTAGGATATATTAGAAAAAGGTGAGAATAGCTTGGTGACATCACTCATTTAGAGAAATAAGATATGGTGCACCTATTGCTCCAACAAGGGTCACTTAAGAAATAAATTCCATGTGATGAAAGGGGAGAATCTAGGGATGTGGAAATTAGAGTGGACTTACAACTAGCCCCGAGGAAGTTAAAAAGTGTGTACTATGGGTATGTAGAGAATGGGGATGAACATGAAACCAGTGATTGTCCATCTCTCCTATTTATATTAAGGGAAAATGATGAACATGAACCATGGTATAATCATTAGTGTGAAGACAATAAGCCTATATATAAAGGAATGGCTAGGGATAAAGGGCTAGTGGATAGAACATTCTATGACCATATATATAAGCATCCAACATGGAAGGATCAATGTAGCATACATGCAACATAAAATACACCACCAAAGATCATGAATGAGCAATCTCCTATGAGTTACCCTTAGAATGATAACAGAGGCTACTATAATAACTACAGAGGACATGGTAGAGGAAGAGGTTGTGGTCAAAGAAGAAGGGAGGAAGCTAATTGTTATAGATGTGAATAGATGGGTCACTACATTAATAAATGCCAAGAAGAGAAAAAGAAAAGTTGTGGATTTTGTGATGATCCTAATCATGATTTATTCTCTTGTTCAAGGGCTCAACAATACTTTAAGAATACTCCACCACAAACAAAAAGTGACAAGTTGTTAGGACCTAATGCAATAAGATGGGATAAATTCATGATGAGGGTTCCTAAACAAAATTAACAAGGAGCCAAAAGATGTATGAGAGCCAAACCAAATGAGGGGAAGCAAGGAGCAAGTTGTTGCTCCCAGAAGAATGCCTAGAAAAAGAATATTTGGAGAGAAAGGAAAAGTTGAAAATAAAATCTATTAATAAGTGGAAAGAAAAGAAAAAATGTGGTAATAACTAGAGGTGGAACTAACACTACAAAATGAAAGACATTGTTTAATGAGTCAGAATAAGAAGAAGAAGAAGAGGAGGACTATTTTCCTATGAAATCAAAGCATGACTTGATAGTTGAAGATACTAGTAAGTTTATCATAGAAGAAAATAAAAAGGAGGATTATCACAAGGATTTCTTTTTAGGAAAAGAGGTATAATTATTAAAGGAATTGGCTAACTTCATAGAAGAAGGAAATCTTATAGAAAAACTTAAACAATTCTCAAAATACTGGAATAAAAATAAAAACACCAATTTGAGGCCACAAATTAGAAGTGTAGAAAAATTCTAAGGAGATGGAAAAAAAACCAAACATGGTAGATCTTTGGGTAAACAATAGACATTTTTAGAAAATACTAATTGATCTAGGATAAAATGTTATCTTTATGCCTAAGAGAGTCTATGACATGTTTTGAATCTACCAATGCTCTGTGACACACCTTACAACATTGCTCTAAATGATGGTACTACAATTAGTACAATTCAAACTTGAAGAGATGTAGAAGTCAATCTACTAGGGATTAGAAAGAAAATTGACTTTTAAGTAATTGAGATCAAGGAACCATTTGACACATTTAACATCTTGCTAAATTTGGAATGGTTTGTTAACTACAATGGTACAATCAACTCATGTAAGGAAGAATTATCATTCTTTGACAAAGATAGATGATACATATTAGGTCTTATACATAGATATGAGTAGTGCATATATAGAAGAGATAGCATAGGAAGATAGTGAGGAAGAAGATAAGGTGTTGTACTCCCTAGGAAAATCCCCACAAAAGACACCATAGATGAGCCTAACTCAGAGGGAGAGATCATCCTTGATAGAAATAATTATAGTATGAATAGTTAGGATGTAATAGAGGCTTGGCTTTGGGAAAAACTAGAAAGAAGGTCTAGAAAGATATTGGGAGAAAGAAGGGTATGTAGTTTATGGAAGGTTGAGAAAAATCTAATAATATTACTAAAAATAACAGAAACCCACCACAAATTTAGAAAACCAAAATAACAATATAGAAAAACATAATACTAAAATTTCATATCAATTGAACCACATTTCATGCGATATCTCACACATTAAGATTACATGATATTTAGGAGTAGGAGACTTGATAACCTAAATAGAGGGCATAGAAAAGATATTTTCAAGGGAAGATCTAAGATTAGAATCACTAAAAGATACTTTTAGTATTCAATGTGGAAAGATGGTGGTATATCCACAAGTTAAACATCCGAACTTGGAAAGCATTCACAATTTTGATAAAACCTAGGTACCTACTAGAAGAAGGAGATTGGAAGGTTATCCTTGAATACTGCAGTATGATTAAACCTAAGACACATTTAGAGAATTGCATTTGGGAATGGACTGACAAGAGAGAATATCATGAGAGACTTTATATTCAACTATTTTACTTGATCTTATCACCCTTTGCAAATCTTGGTATATCAACCAAGAGAAGAGAGGAGAGACCAAAGAATGGAATATGGTACAAGATAGCTTTTGTAATAGAGTTGACTTGATAGCAAGTTGCATCCAAGACAAAGGAGATGTGGCACACTTAACTGACCACCAACATATCTAAAGGTAATGACATGAATAAGAGACACACTCTTTGATGTACTTGCATAAGAAGGAATCGAAGATGTAATATCTACAATAAGATAGATGTAAGAAAGAAAGAAAGAAAGAAAGAAAGAAGATAAGAAGAATATGCATATAGATGTAATAAGAGAATGAAGAAAGAAGATATGACTATAATAATTGTTATGTATGAAAAGTGGGAAGATGGTGGATAGTGTTAAGATCTATCAAATCAAACCCTCCTTTCATAATAACACTTATGGACAAAAATAGAGCCAAGTCACAACAGATGAATGAAGACTCAGCTACAGGTTGATGTACTTAGGAATGATATGGAAAGATTGATTATATTGAGAGATTTGTCAAACCCTAATTTGAATAAGCCTCAAACCCTAATTATGATGTAATCAGATACAAATAGATAGATTGTTATAGAAAACTGAACAGGAAGGCACCCAGGAGGGATCAAAAACATACCAAAAGTTGGATTTCCAGAATTGAAGACCTTATAGACTACAAGGTAGGTGCCCAAGTCTGATAGGGTAGTTTTTCTACAGATCTAAAGCAGTGAGCAGTGTAGGACTATAACATGTTCCTGAGTTTGGGGAAAATCCTATTGGGAGGGCTATGGGGCAGGCGCCCTAGTCCAGTAGGTGTGAATATCAGTAACTTTCTTCTAGATCTCGAATCCTTATGCTTCAAGTTGCTTCTTTGTACCTGGACTTCTCCAAATCCCACACTTGTAACCTACAATCATAAAGAGAGGGGTTTGGAAGTTGTGGCATTTAGGAGCTTGCCTCGATCAAGCCCTAAAATGACATTCAAGTCTTCCAACACCATTGTTAGATAGACTGCATGCCCAAGGAGGGTAGAGGCCAAATCCAATGATGAAAATGAAATGATTGAAACACAAATAGATATCACCTTAGAGGTGAAGCCCTCATGGAGATGAAGATCCCTCAAATCATGAGGAGATGGATTGATGAAGCCAAATCTGCAACAAACAAGCACAATAACAACACAATTCTACGTTGCAACACAATGAATGCCTTGAAATCCCTTAGCTCAATATCACCAATTCACATTATCCATCTAGGTGTAAAATGAAGTCATAAACTCACTTATATATGCTTTCTCACTTACTTTCATAAATTAAATTGAAAAGGCCAATAGAGGGAAACCTTTTGAAAGGGCCAAAGACAACACATTTAAATTTTGATCCTAGCAAATTAGCCTCGACTTGAGCAGAGGTGCCCAAGTCCCAAGGCCATTTTTGGTCTTGATTAACATTTAGAGTGGGCCCCTAACTCCCATTGGACATGGGTTTGAAGAGAAATTGCTCCAGGATAAGTATTAAGCTTGCAAAGTGTAAACATGGGGACCTAGGAGCTAAACTAAGAGGTAAGAAGGCATAGGGATACTTTTTACTTCATAACATTTAGCCCCCACTTTAATGTATGTATGATCTTATGACTCCATACATGCGTTAAAGTATAGTCGAAGTACATTAAACATGCCAAGCACATAGAGCTAAGCCATACCCAAAGGTTGGAGGACTATTTCGAGCCTCCAATCTCAATTAAGCACTAGAAAACACATGGAAGACACACAAGATAAAAAGAAGATAGTAAGAAGCATTCAAAACGTGGAGAATATAGTGGAAGCATGCAATACACAAAGAATACATGAGAGAAGTCATGAAATACATGAAGAATACATTGACTTAATCAACTAAATAAAGTCCTAAACTAGGGGACAGAGGGAGCTCATCACTACGTGCCTTTAGACAACCAAAAATATGTAAAACAAAACCCAAAATGTGGAGGGAGCTCATTGCTACATGCCTTTAGACCACACCAAGGGGAAGACACATCAAACAAAAACCCAAGTGCGGAGGGAGCTCATCTCTACACACACCTTTAGACCACACCTAGGGGAAGAAACACCAAACAAAGATGCAAATGTGGAGGGAGCTCATCCCTACGCACCTTTAGACCACACTCAGGGGAAGATACGACAAACACATAAGGAAGACACATGGAATACATGAGTGCCACATAGTATGCCATAGACACACTATACATCTTATACACTAAAAACATGAGCAATGGGAAGGAGCTTATTGCTAAGTCCCACCATCTAAAACATGCAAAACACACTTGATAGTTTAGCTATACTACCACAACCGCCAAAAACACACTTAAGGGTGGTTGACTCATGATCTAACCCCACCTCCATAGAGGACTTTGTATTAAAGGATGTGCACTAGCTCAAGAGATGCACCATCTCACCTTCTGCAGAAGGGATTTGTATAAAAGGATACACACTAGCTCAAGAGATACATCATCCCACCTCACGATGAGGGATTTTTTCTTGATTTTTAAAAGGATATGCACTAGCTCAAGAGATACACCATCCCACCTCATGATGAGGGATTTCAAACATGCTTCATCAGTAAAAAATATAATTAGACAGATATCCTTATATATGCCCCCACCTTAAGGTGGTTGATACCACTTGCTAGTATCAAGCACATTAAGGTAGAGTGAAAACACGTAAGGGAACAAGAGCTTTCACAAAGCCCATGCCCCCAAAGGTGACATGTGCCATGATCATTGAATGTTCCCACAAACACATTGATATGAATTGCTAAGATAACAACCAAATCAAATCATGAAAGCTATCCATAAATCATATTACATTGAAGAACCAAGGCTACACTTGCAGGTTCAGAACTGAGTATAGCTGTTGGGCTTATACTGCAGGTATCTCATAACTGAGTGTAACAACAAGGTGAGATACAAAACCATCCAAAGTGTGTAGGAGCAGATTGATTGTATTGCAAAAGTTTGTTTTTGATTAGTTCAACTGGAAAAGAGGGTCCAAAACCCTATACAAAACAGCCCCTAGGGCAACAGGCCATAAACATGCCAGTAACAATACATTGATAGCACACTAATAGCAGAAAATAAAAACAAGTAGTCCTGAACTTGGCCAAAAACTTGACCATGTCTTTGTACTCACCAAGGCTATCAATCCCCTCCTGCTTGACTTTATCATCCAACTCCTTCACAACAACAAAGATCGACACCGCCCAATGCAAGGCTTTAGCAATGAACTTGACCATGGTCTTCCATTTCTTTTGTAATTTCTCCATCTACAGCTTGAGTCTCCCCATGTCCTCAGTGGTTGTGACACACAACAAATAGCTACCCTTGTTATCCAAACCACCAGTTTCCTCAGTAACAACACCCAAGTCCTCTGAACTCAACTTGTTAATTGAAGCAAAATGGCTCACCCCTTCTTCCTTGTGCATAGATTCAGTAGGAGCATCATTCCCCCCCTCATCCATAGTTTCCTCAACAAATTCTAAGTCATCAAAAATCTTGACACCCTGCGGGTCAGTAGAAGGTTTCCCAGTAATGTGATTAGAATGACAAACCCTTGAGTTGGTATGTTTAATAGCATCCTCCCCAAAACCACTTCCATTCTGTATGGGCCCCGAGTCCAATTCAACAATTTTCACAGAACCAATCACCATCTCTTTTTCCTCAGTACTAGTCTTGGCTTTCTTAGTCTGCCTAGTCCTTTCCTCCTCAGCCACCTTCCTCTCCCTTTTGGCTGAGCCAATTTTATCTTTCCTAGGCACCGATGGGTCTTACTCGGGGATTTCGTTTTAGACTCAGGGGTGGGGGTCCCATCTAGGGGCTTGCATTCCACAATACGGGCCCCCCTTGGCCATTTTAGGGGTCCCGACACACATTTTCAACTTACCTTTAGGCCTAGGAGAAACAAACATCTAGGGGTCCTCAATCATTTTGACCTTAATTTGCTTCGGGGGACACAGGGCAAGATGGAAATGGTAAAGTCTTAGAATGAGGCCCTAATGGATAGGGACAAGAGGGTGGCCAGGGTTTTTAGCCCTAAGTTCTTTAGATAACTTAATGGAATTTCCCAAGGAGGACTAAAGAAAAAAAGGAAAGCTAATTTCCATCTTGTTCCTAAAGTGATTGAGAAGAGCATAATGATAATGGTAAAATACCTTAAATCTTCCTTCCAGTGTGAAGAAATTCATAATCATTAAATAGACTTGGCCCAAAGGCTCCGATAGCTTCTCTCTATCAAATCCACAGTGCAACTTCATAGCCACCTCCCCCTCTCTGAAAAATAGACCCATGTGTTTGGGGTCGGGCACCTTGCTGTGTCTAGCATGCTTCTTCCCTCTGGTGGGAAGCCCCGTGGCCTACCTAATCACCTCCTCAGACACCTGGAAGCCAATACCCCCTAAGTGGCCTTGTCTGGTGTCCTTGTCCCATGACTCTGTAAATTGACATGACAAGTTTTCATCATGGCCGATCATACCCTCCAAAAAAGGAACAACTTCCCCCTCCTAGATAATATACCAAATAATATGGTCCTGTTTGAACTCCTCCACCGTGGTTGGCTCAATCCTCACAATCTCTCCCCCCATCTTCGTAGTTTGTATATCACACAAGTTGCAGAGCTTAAAATTGCTAAGGTTGGTGTTGTTATGATTAGCAAGTAACTCAATGAAATAGAAAGGCTGCAAAATGAAATCATTAATGAAATCATAATTATTATGGAGATACGCCATACCTATGCCACATTGCAAAATCTCCTTGGGAAAAGATCTTGGCTGCCACCTTGTGTGGCAATGAATATCACCAGCCGCAAAGATGAACCAAATATTATTGCCCACCAGTGCAAAAGTTTGTTACAAATAATATGACAATATGATATATCACACAGAGTGATTCTACTAGTCAAGCGTTGGATATATATATCAACCCCATCTTCATATATGGACTAGGTCCATTTTTGCTTATTTACTGAAGGGACACATGGTCCTTATTAGTATTTGTCTATTTTCATCATTAGCTGACTACTTAGAATCATTGAAGAATGGAAACAATAAAATTGAGAGAGGAGAGCCAAGTGCCTTAGGAACACCCGATAGGAGGATGCCCCCAAGACATCTTTTGCAACACTATGCCCCTGAGGTACAACACACAAAAATAAAAAAAGGAGAAGAAAGATAGAAGAATGTAGAAACAAATAGAAGAATGGTCACATAAGAGGTGGTCTCTTGGTATCCTTAACCTTTCAAGAGTATCAAGGGTCATCCAAGGAGATCTAAACAACACATAACACAACACGACACACTATTGTAACATATATATCTAAGAGGAGATCAAACTTGCGAGCATCTTAGAAAGGTGCTCCATAAAGTGTGGTAAAAAGTGTGAGTAGTTCATACCTGATTGATGTGTATTTCAGGAGCAGTCATGCAGTGCTTGTTTCTCAAAACCCTGTATGTTTGAAATCTTTTGTTGCTTATGAGGAGGGGAATCATTGCTATTTCCCACTGATGGCAATCATCTTGTTCTTTTCTGATCCTTTTCTTTCTTGTTATGATTTGCTTGATAAAGGAGTCTTTCGTGATGAAATGGGATACTTTCCATTGTGACAACTTTTCTTGCTTAATGTTATCCTGTCAAGGTTGTTGAATTTGTGTATTTAGTGCATTCCGATTGTCTCCCAATCCTTGAAGGGATAACGATGGAGGAACCTTAGCATAAATACCTTTCCCTCATGGATGAGGTGAATCTTTAGTCTTTTCCTTATCCACATCTATCATACCAATTATTTCATCATAGTCAAGGTAGTCATCGTCATGTTCTATTATATTTTGCTCTACCATATTGTTGTCATTATGCTTAGGAAAATGATTTGTAAAGATTTGTAAATTCTTATTCAGAGGGGAAACCAACTTATTTCTATTGTCATTCACACCAATTACCTATATTATATTAGAATCAATGACGTCTTGAATTTCATGTTTAAGATGCATGCATCGTTTAGTGTCATGTCCTACTAAGCAAGGATACTGACAAAAGGCATTAGCATCAAATGAGGGTCCTTGTATCATGTTGCTATCAAATGGTTTCATAGGAGGAAGCTTCAAAATATTTTTGCTTACCGCTTGATTCATAATTGATTAAAGAGAGTCAGATAATGGAGCAAACTATCTTTGTTGTTGCCTAAATTGAAATAGTGCCCATTTAGGATTACTGATAGCGAACACTTGTGATTAAAAATTGTTCCAATGTTGTCCATTGATTTTGATGCAACTCTTGTTATTCCTCTTAAATTTTTTTTGAGATGTTCTAGCTATGGATTGACCAACTTGAGCCGATGAGTTTTGATTCTCATACTGACTAGACGAAAGTTGGTAATCATAAAAAGTTGTGCATAAGTGTTGAAAGGAGCTATACTTCATCGAGAGGATTTTATCATAGATGTTAGGCTATAAATTTGTAATGAATACCTTCTGAACATCCTCATTTGTAATCAGATATTGTATCTATGTGAAAAGAGCTTGATATCGATTGATAAACTTAGTTAACTTTTCTTTCTAACCTTGTTTATAATGAACTAAATCAATCAATGAAACCGAAGGTCCAATATTTTCTTGGAAATGTTGCAATAATTGATCAACAAGCTATGAGAAAGATTGTTTTGAATTTAGAGGTAATGAGCAAAACCATTCCAAAGCAGTATCTTTGAGGGATCGTGGAAAGAGTTTTGCTAACAAGTCCTCTTCAAAGAAGAAATTACTACACATAGCTATGAATGTTGCCACATGAGTATTAGGATCACCTTTACCACTGTATTTTTTAAAGTGAGGAGTCTCAAAATTATCAGGCATTTGAGCTCTTAGGATTGAAAAAGATAAAGGACTACGAGTATGGTATATTGGTATATTAGGTTGAGAAGAAGCATTGGTCAAATTTGTCACTTTTTGTTGTAAGGAAGTCATGCTTTGTAACAGTTGGTTTAAAATGGCATCATTAGGTGATGTGGTTTGCGGGTTAGAAGAATTGGAAGTTGTAGTCATGAAATTTAAAGGTGATTGGTTGTGAGTGGTAAAGAAATGTGGTTGAGAGAAATTATAAGTGAAAGGTGGTTAAGAATAGGTGGAATGGAGAGGTGGTTGAGAATGGTTATTCATAAAGAAAGATACCTTAGGTGCTAGGTTTTGATAATTTAATCCCATAGCCTTCTAGTTCTATGAATTAATGTTATTAGATACTCCCATACTAGTGGTAGCATTACTACAAGCTTGTGCATTAGTAGTGAGAATTGATGATGTGAAAGTGGACATTCTAGTAGTCAGTATAGGTGTCAATACCTGTGTATGATTCGGTGTTGACACATTGTTAATAATATTCGCATAGTTAGCCACTAACATAATGTTGTTACCCACTATATGGGCTATCCCACAGTGTGTTAACATCATCTTGTCCTTGTTTTAATAACTCTCTTAGACCATGAACAATAGGTACAACCTCTTTAGCTATCCTTTCGTTTTCCACAAATGTTTGAAAATCAGCTAGTTCTTTATCAAGTTTATGGATTTGATCATCAGATACATGTGTTATCACATCAATTGGATCTTTGGGATCATTAAATGTTTGTTCTTCCATCATGGTAGGAGTTATGACATCTTGGAAAGATTGTGATTCACCCTTTGTAAATTAAGTATTCAATGGATTTTTTTATGTTTATATATCGGTGCTATTCAAAGCACTAAAACCCATTAGTCTATGGCTTCTCCTTACAAGGATGTTTATATTAGGGCAATAGGTTATACAACTTATGAAAAGGCATACAACACTCAATGCACAAACTAATAGTACAACCAAAAGGAGTAAGGTAGTTATGCTTGTTGAAATACAATATGTGTAATTACAAACGGTGAAAGTTTCAAAGCTAGGATGTAAAAGTATGCACTATGATCCAACACTACACTTCAAAATTAGATTTGAATGAGTGTTGAAAAGGAGTAGAAAAATATGAAAATGAAATTTTGACTACAAACCCTAGTTTCTACAAAGACTAGGTTATATGAAAATGCAATTTTTAAAGAAAACCCTAGCAAAAGGAACCTTCAAATGCAAAATTTTATATGAATTAATGATGGATTATTGTACTAAAGATCAGATCTGATGCAAATATCATAAAATTAAATCTCTTTATCATATACATTACAAATTATGCAAAGTTATGCCTTAATGCAAGGCTAGAATGCTTTATTTTTTCATTTTTGTTTTCAAATGTATGCTAATTTTTTCAATGCAAGATGATTAATATGATATAAATGAATGCAAGGACTAATTACAACACTCAGCAAGATGCAAGTTCAGCAAAAACATGGGTTCACCAAAATGTTATCTATGAAAAGTGAGAAGATGGTGGATAGTGTTAAGATCTATCAAATCAAACCCTCCTTTCACAATAACACTCAAGGACAACAACTGAGCCACGTCACTACAGATGAATGAGGACTCAGCTATAGGTTGATGTACTTAGGAATGATATGGAAAGATTGATTAGATTGAGATATTTGTCAAACCCTAATTTGAATAAGTCTCAAACCCTAATTATGATGCAATTAGGTATAGATAGATAGATTGCTACAGAAAATCAAACAGGAAGGAACTCAGGAGGGATAAAAAACATAGTAGAAGTTGGACTTCTAGAATTGAAGACTTTGTAGACCATGGGGTGGGCATCCAAGTCTAATAGGGCAGTTTTTAACAGATCCGAAGTAGTGAGCAATGTCAGACTGTAACCTATTCCTAAGTTTGGAGAAAATCATGTTAGGAGGACTACGAGACAGGTGCCCTAGTCCAGTAGGTGTGAATATCTGTAACTTTCTTCTAGATCCTAAATTTTTATGCTTCAAGTTACTTCTTTGTTCTTGCACTTCTCCAAATCATACACATATAACCTACAATCACAAAGAGAGGGGTTTGGGGGTTGTGGTGTTCAGGAGCTTGCCTCGGTCAATCTTGGAATGACATTCAAGTCTTCCAACACCATTGTTAGATAGAGTGTGTGCCCAAGGAGGGCAGAGGCCAAATCTAATGATGAAATGAAATGATTGAAACAGAAATAGACATCACCTTAGAGGTGAAGCCCTCACAGAGATAAAGATCCCTCAAATCATGAGGAGATGGATTGATGAAGCCAAATCTGTAACAAACAAGCACAATAATTATTATATATGAAAAGTGGGAATGAGGTTGAAATG
Source organism: Cunninghamia lanceolata (assembly GCA_027924645.1). Classification (NCBI taxonomy): domain Eukaryota; kingdom Viridiplantae; phylum Streptophyta; class Pinopsida; order Cupressales; family Cupressaceae; genus Cunninghamia; species Cunninghamia lanceolata. The sequence goes on along the minus strand of BSBN01001567.1, from coordinate 16,843,576 downwards.
TGGTTAATTAGATGCAATCAAACCCTCCTTTCACATATATATATTCAAGGACAACAATCGAGCCAAGTCACTACATATGGAGAGGACTTTAGCTACAGGTTGATGTCACTTAGGAATAATAGGAAAGATAGAATAGATTGATAGATATGTCAAACACCCTAGTTCAATTAAGCCTTAAACAATAATTATGTGATTCTAGATACATACAGACAAGATATGACAAATGATCACACAAGAAGACACTAAATGCATATTAGAAACATATCAGGATTTAGATTTGTGAAGGCAGAAACTTTGGGGACAATGGGGCGGGCACTCTGGTCCAACAAACCACTTTTTCTGTAGATCTAGAACTATGAGATGATGAATACTGCAACCTTCTTTAGAGTTTCCATCAAGGATAGTCAGGAGGACACTAGGGTGGGTGCCCTAGTCCAGTAGGTCTGATTTTCCATACTTTATGCACAGATCCTGAATCTACATGCTCTCCTATGATCTTCTGCAACTCCACTCTACAAGATCCTGCACCTGTAACCTATAATCACAAGAGAGGGATTGGGGGTTGTGGTGTTTAGGAGCTTGCCTTAGTCAAGCCCTGGAATGGCATTCAAACCTTCCAACACCATTGTTAGATAGAGTGTGTTCTTGGTGGACAGAGGGGAAATCCAATGATAAGATAGATTGATTGAAACACAAAATAGATATCACCTTAGAGATGAAACCCTCATAGACATGAAGTACCTTCAGATGATGAGGAAATGAGTTGATGGAGCCAAATCTATAATAAACACATACAAACACAACACAATACTATTCTACAACATAATGAATGCCTTGAATGCTCTTTGCTTGATAATCATAAGTTTTCTTTAATAAACTAGGAGTAAAATGAAGTCCTAAACATGTTTATATATGCATTCCCACTAACATTCATAATTCAAATTGAAAAGGCCAACAAAGGGAAACCTTTTAACAGTCATAAACTGACACTTTTAAATTTGGGTCCTAGAAAATTAGGTTTGGACTAGGGCACGGACACCCAAGTCTAGAGGCCTACTTTTAGACATGATTCTCATTTAGGATGGGTCCCTAAGCCCCATTTGTCATGGGTTTTAGGGGATTTTTCTCTAGGATAAGTTTTACACATGCATGATTAAATCAAGGGGACCTAGGAGGTAAAAAGTCTTAAGGGGACATTTTATGACATAACAATAATAACACAATTCTTCTCTGCAACACAATGAATGCCTTGAAATCCCTTAGCTCAATATCACTAGTTTGCATTATCCATCTAAGTGTAAAACAAAGTCATAAAATCACTTATACATGCTTTCCCACTAACTTTCAAAAATTAAATTGAAAAGGCCGACAGAGGGAAACCTTTTGATAGGGCCCAAGCTGACACATTTAAATTTTGATCTTCAAAAATTAGCCTAGACTTGGGTGTAGGTGCCCAAGTCCCAAGGCCCTTTTTTGGTCTTGATTAACATTTATAGTGGGGCCCTAAGTCCCATTGGACATGGGTTTTGATGGAAATTGCTTCTGGATAAGTATTAAGCTTGCAAAGTGTAAACACAGGGACCTAGGTAAAAAGGCATAGGGATACTTTTTACTCCATAACAATAACTAGAATATCTATATAGTTTAGTTGATGTATGAATGGACTTTGTAAATATGATAAATATAATTTATACCACATAATGATCTGATTAATAAATAATGTGTTATGAGATATAGTGTGTGTGAATGGATGTATATTGCTAATTTTAATTGTTCTTTCCTATCACAACCTTATATAACTCACTACATAAGCTCTCATCTTCCTCTTAACACTAACACTAATAATAGGGTATAAATAGAACACTCAAGTAACCTAGGCTTAGATCTCTGATATGTGTCGATCCTTGATAATAGTAGCCAATTGTGTGTACCAAAGAGTTTAATTCAAGGCAAAATTTGCAGAGGTAGAGAAATTTGTAGAGCACATCAAAGATGTACATGCAGAAGTAAAAAATCACTTGGAGAAGATGAATGACATGTATAAGGAGAAGGTTGATTTAAGATAAGAAGACATAAATAATTTGTGATTGGAGATGAAGTAATGGTATATCTTAGGAAGGAAATATTTCCAATTGGAACATACAGTAAATTAAAGATGAAAAATTTGGCCCCTATAGAATTGTGAAGAGGTTTGATTCAAGAAATGCATATGAAATATAGCTATCATAAGCATTGGGCATATCTCTAGTATTTGAAATTGTAAATCTATATTTGTATCACGAAGGAGAATTAGTAGACATTAGTACAAAAATACAATGGCAAAGCTAGATACTACAACAAAAAAAAGAGGAGATTAAGGAAATATTGGATAGAAGAATTAGAAGGAGCACTATGGATAGGTAGTATGATAAATATTTGGTTGAATGGAGAGGAAGGCCAGAAGAAGACTCAAGTTAGATTTCTAGGGCTGAGGTAGACCATCTTGGTTTCCCTCTAGTCACTAGAAAGTGAAGGACTCACTTTTCAAATAGCCTTAAGTATTTGATGTAGGAGCATCCCAAGGTGTAAGAGTAATCTTGCATCAACCAAAAATATTTTCTTTCACTTTGTTTGTTTGCAGGTTTCCAGTCGCTAGTCAATCACAGAAGAATCCACCACACATCACCACAAATGCATACAAGGTCTTGTAGTTTGGACAATATGTTTTATTATGATTCATCCATGACATATCCATGTTTCAAGAGATTTGGATCACTAAAAGGGTGTAACTTAGTTTCTAAATCCTACCAGCCTAAGTTTCTAAACCTTCATCAAGCTAGTAGGCTCAAAATTTCACTATTCTTCACTTGCACCAAGTTTTTAGAAGTTTGTGCCAATAAAGAAATAGATATGAAGATACATTAGACCTAAGAGAGCTTATGATGAGTGCCACATGAATATATTTCATTCCATTGTCACTGCATTTGAATAAGGGACTTGTTTACACTCTTTTTGACTACACATTTCATGTTGTATAGAGCTTTGAGTCACATTGTAGCTGACATAGATCATCTTTGAGATTTAGGATTACTATATATACATGAATTATGATTGCTTGAAGATATAATCAAGCAAGTGAGTGAGCAAGAGAATGAAGTTAGAGATAAGAGTGTGAACATGAGGATGAGGGTCCAAAATGGAGTATTATATTGCTAACGAAGATATTGATAGTGTGACATGTAGGAAGGCATTAATTTTTATCTAAATAGTATAATTTCATATTTAAAAATCAAATGACTACAACCTAGCATGTAAGAAGCCCATTGTGGAAAATTGTAATCATTCACAACTATTAAATCAATAAAGTCTTGTTGTTCCATCGAGTCTCTGTTGTTTATGTTTTGTGTTTAGTTTTTGCTGCATGGTTGGACAATCCTCCATTGGATCCTTCATCCATGATTGCATCATTTTTTCTCCTGAAAGGTTTTTCCCCACAAAAGTTACTGTGTTATGGCATATTTCTTTTGTGTTTATTTCCTCATAATTATATGATCAATTTAATTTTTACAGTCATAGATTTGAACCTTGAACTTTTAAAATTTAAAATTCAAATTTGGACCTTAATAATTTCTCCCTACTAGTCATTTCAAGTTGACTTAGCACATGTTTGTGTGAATTTGCATGTTATTCTTTTGTATTTAAGGACATTCCTTATCTATTTAAAATCATGTTGCATGCCCTAATCCATTTGCACATAATGATAACAATGGCATTGAGGATTTTAATTGCATGGTCATATTGCATCATCATCTTAAGCATATTGCATGTTGGCCTATTTTCTTTGATCTTGGTTCATCATCGTTAAATCAGTCCACCTAAGGACCTGACTAATGGAGAATAAATAGTTTCCTAGAAAGTTTCCAAATGGTGTCTTTAAACACCACCTCACTTTAGAGATATGCATGATGAGTTGAAGTGCAATTTTTATAGTTACAAATTCTCTATTAGTTCAGTTTTGTAGGTCTAGGCTTAATTTCACATGCTAGATTAGTTATGTAAGCACAAATTTGAACTAGAGTGAAGTATAGTCAGTTTGCAAATTTTAAGGTGTTTGACTAGACAAAGCCCTCTTTTTAGCACATTGGTGGATTAATTCTAATCATCTTCAACAATATATTCTTACATATAAAATCCAACTAAATATCACATTTAATTTATTTAGATTACATAAATTTAATTGAATATTAAAATATCACATTTAATTATTTTTTAAATATAAAGACCTTAACTCTAAAGTAAATAAAATAGCTCTATAGTCAAATAAAGTAAAGACACCAATTTTTTTTTAAATATGTAGTAAATAAAATAGTTCTATAGTAAAATAAAGTAAAGAAACCAAATTTTTTAAATACTGAGTAAATAAATAATTCTAAAATAAAATAAAGTAACTTTTGAGTGAATAAAAAATATTTCTATCTTTTTTTAATCTTAAAAGCATCTATAACTAAATATCACATTTAATTATTTTTTAAATATAAAGACCCTAACTCTAAAGTAAATAAAATATGTAGTAAATAAAATAGTTCTATAGTCAAATAAAGTAAAGACACCAATTTTTTTTAAAATATACATAGTAAATAAAATAGTTTTATAGTAAAATAAAGTAAAGAAACCAAAATTTTTAAATATTTAGTAAATAAATAATTCTAAAATTAAATAAAGTAACTTTTGAGTGAACAAAAAATATTTCTCTATCTTTTTTTAATATTAAATGCATCTATCTAAAAGATGCAAAGAAATATAGTCTCTAGTATTTATCTATCATAAATAACAAATTTAATATGAGTACGGGCATCTTTTAGATACATCTATTTAAGATATCTATCCTAGTTTATTTAAATTGCATTAATTATTCTAGTCCCAACTTTTTATTCTAAATTTCTGATATGATTTAATTATTTTCTTAAAATGTATTTTTATAGATGTATTTAAGATATCTACAATAATTTATTTAGATTGCATTAATTGTTCCAATCCCAACTCTATTCTAAACTTTTAATATGATTTAATTATTTTCTTAGAATATATTTTTTAGAGATGTATTGTATTTAAGATATCCATACTAGTTTATCTAAATTGCATTAATTGTTCCAATCCCAACTCTCTATTCTAAACTTTTAATTTGACTTAATTATTTTATTGGAATATATTTTAGAAATGTATTGTATTTAAGATATCTATACTAGTTTATTTAAATTGTATTAATTGTTCCAATCCCAACTTTCTATTCTAAACTTTTAATATGATTTAAATGTTTTTCTTGTGAAGAGATTTGATTCAAGAAATGCATATGAAATAGAACTACTAGAAGGGTTATGCATATCTTTAGTATTTAAAATTGCAAATCTATAAATTTGTATCATGAAGGAGAATCAGTAGACATTAGTGCAAAAAAATAATGGCAAAGCTAGATACCACAACAACAAAAAGATGAGATTAAAGAAATATTAGATAGAAGAATTAGAAGGAGCACCAGGGATAGGTAGTATGAGAAATATTTGGTGAAATGGAGAGGAAAGCTAGAAGAAGACTCAAGTTAGATTTATAGGGTTGAGTTAGACCGTCTTGGTCTCCCTCTAGTCACTAGAAAGTGAAGGAGTCACTTTTCAAATAACCTCAAGTACTTAATGTAGGAGCATCCCAGGGTGTAAGAGTAATATTGCATCAACCAAAAACATTTTATTTCACTTTGCTTGTTTGTTTGCAGGTTTTCAATCACTAGTCAATCTTAGAAGAATCCACCACACATCACCACAAATGCATACTAACCCTAAAGTTTGTGCCAATAAAGAAACACATATGAAGATACATTAGACCTAAGAAAGCTTATGATGAGTGCCACATGAAGATCTTTCATTCTATTATCACCACATTTGAAATAAGGGACTTGCTTACACTATATCTGACTACACATTTCATGTGGCATAGAGCTTTGAGTCACATTGTAGCCAACATAGATCATCTTTGAGGCTTGGGATTACTATATATACATGACTTATGATTATTTGAAGATATAATCGAGCGAGTGAGTGAGAAAGAGAATGAAGTCAGAGAGGAGTGTGAACATGAGGATGAGGGTCCAAAATGGCTCGTATGATATTGATAATGAAGATAATGATAGTGCGACATGTAGGAATACATTAAGTTTTATCTAAATAGTATAATTTCATATTTAGTAATCAAACAACTATGACCGAGCATGTAAGAAGCCCATTGTGGTAAATTGTAATCATTCACAACTATGAAATCAATAAAGTCTTGTTGTCATTCCATTGAGTCTATGTTGTTTATGTTTTGTGTTTAGTTTATGTTGCATGGTTGGAAAATCCTTCATTGGATCCTTCATCCATGACTACGTCATTTTTTCTCCTAAAAGGTTTTCCCCACACAAGTCACTGTGTTATGGCATATTGCTTTTGTGTTTATTTCCTTGGAATTGTATGGTCAATTTAATTTTTGCAGTCATAGATTTGAACCTTGAACTTTTAAAATTTAAAATTCAAATTTGGACCTTGACAATTTCTACCTACTAGTAATTCCAAGTTGACATAGCACATGTTTCTATGAGTTTGTGTGCTATGTTTTTGTATTTAAGGACATTCCTTGTCTATTTGAAAGCATATTGCGTGCCCTAATCCATTTGCACATCATGATAACAATATCATTGAGGATTTTAATTGCATGATCATATTACATCATCATCTTAAGCATATTGCATGTTGGCCTATTGTCTTTGATCTTGGTTCATCATCGTTAAATCAATCCACCTAAGGGATTAACTAAAGGAGAATAAATAGTTGCCTAGAAAGTTCCCAAATGGTGTCTCTATACACCACCTGGCTTCAGAAATAGGTATGATGAGTCGAGGTACAATTGTTATAGTTACAAATTTTCTATCAGTTCACTTTTGTAGGTCTAGCTTCAATTCCACATGCTAGATTAGTTATGTAAGCACAAATCCGAACTATAGTGAAGTATAGTCAATTTGCAAATTTTGAGGTGTTTGTCTAGACAAAGCCCTCTTTTTAGCACATTGGTGGATTAATTTCAAGTATCTTCAACAATATATTCCTCCATCTAAAATCCAACTAAATATGACATTTAATTTATTTAGCCATCTTTTTAGCACATTGGTGGATTAATTCCACACATTTTCAACAATATATTCCTCCATCTAAAATCCAACTAAATATCACATTTAAGTTATTTTAAAGCATATACATAAAACAAAAATTGAAACAAAAATTATTTAGAGCTAACATTTATTTGTTAAAGATAAAGACCCTAACTCTAAAGTAAATAAAATAGTGTATAGTCAAATAAAGTAAAGACACCAAAGTTTTTAAATATGTAGTATATAAAATAGCTCTATAGTAAAATAAAGTAAAGAAATAAATTTTTTTAAATATTTAGTAAATAAAATAATTTTAAAACAAAATAAAGTAACTTTTGAGCAATTAAAAAATAGTTCTCTACCTTTTTTATCTTAAATGCATAAGTAAAATAATTCTAAAATGAAATAAAGTAACTTTTGAGTGGTTTAAAGAATAGTTCTCTATCTTTTTTATATTAAATGCATCTATCTAAAAGATGCAAGAGAAATATAGTCTCCAGGGGTTTATCTATCATAAATAACAAATATAATATAGAACGAGCATTTTTAGATAGATGTATTTAAGATATCTATACATATCTATACTAGTTTACTAAAATTGCATTAATTATTCCAATCTCAACTCTTTATTCTAAACTTTTAATATGATTTAATTATTTTCTTAAAATATATTTTTATAGATGTATTTAAGATATCTATACTAGTTTATTTAAATTGCATTAATTGTTCCAATCTTAACTCTCTATTCTAAACTTTAATATGATTTAATTATTTTCTTGGAATATATTTCTACAATGTATTTTATTTGAACTATCCATACTAGTTTATTTAGATTGCATTAATTGTTCGAATCCCAACTCTCTATTCTAAACTTTAATATGGTTTAATTATTTTCTTGGAATATATTTTTATAGATATATTGTATTTAAGATATTCATACTAGTTTATTTAAAATGTATTAATTGTTTCAATCCCAACTCTCTATTCTAAACTTTTAATATGATTTAATTATTTTTTTGGAATATATTTTTACATATGTATTGTATTTAAGATATCCATACTTATTTATTTAAATTGCATTAAGTGTTCCAATCCCAACTTTCTACTCTAAACTTTTAATATGATTTAATTATTTTCTTAGAATATATTTTTAGAGATGTATTGTATTTAAGATATCCATACTAGTTTATTCAAATTGCATTAATTGTTCCAATCCCATCTCTTTATTGTAAACTTTTAATATAATTTAATTATTTTCTTGAAATATACTTTTAGAGATGTATTGTATTTAAGATATCCATACTTGTTTATTTAAATTGCATTAATTGTTTCAATCTCAACTCTCTATTCTAAACTTTAATATGATTTAATTATTTTCTTGGAATATATTTTTAGAGATGTATTGTATTTAAGATATTCATACTAGTTTATTTAAATTGCATTAATTGTTCCAATCTCAATTCTCTATTCTAAACTTTTCATATGATATAATTATTTTCTTGGAATATATTTTTGAAGATATATTGTATTTAAGATATCCATACTAGTTTATTTAAATTGCGTTAATTATTCCAATCCCAACTCTCTATTCTAAACTTTTAATATGATTTAATTATTTTCTTGGAATATATTTTACATATGTATTTTATTTAAGATATCCATATTAGTTTATTTAAGTTGCCTTAATTATTTTAATCCCAATTTTTTATGGTAAAACTTTTAATATGATTTAATTATTTTCTTGGAATATATTTTTACATATATATTGTATTTAAGATATCCATACTAGTTTATTTGAATTGCGTTAATTATTCTAATCCCAACTTTTTATTCTAAATTTAATTATAATCCCAAACTTTTTATTCTAAACTTTTTAATATAATTTAATTATTTTCTTCCAATATATTTATATTGTGAAGGTGCGTTTTATCCCTTGGGAGTTTTAGTAGTGGGAGAACAAATAAAATTTGAAGCTGAAAGGCTTGGAGAGTGATCAACAATAGATTAGAAAAGGCAGGCAAATGCAACAAACTTTTAACGTGTTGATTGTTGAGACAATGAACTTGGTAATGCGCCTTTACGAAACACATTGGATGAGTGAGAAAGAAGGGAGAGAGAGAGAGAAAAAGGAGGGAAAAGGTGGAAACACAAAGACGGGGGGAAATGTGTAGAAATAACAAGCGGCCAACCTTTTTCAAAAGGCAGTGGGAATGGAACACGTGGATCCTAAATTGGAGGGCCGTGCATTGGTAAAACGAGTAAATCGGTTACGCGCTTCATTCCATTCCATACTTGTTCCCTACCCGACGCAGACGCCAGCGGCATTCTCATCATTCTTCTCCAGAATTTCCAAATTACTAATTTGGCCGTGTTCTCCGGATATAGCCCACAAACCTCCCACGTGCCGCGCCATGAACGAGTGAACGGCCGGCCACCGGTCGGAAGTTTGACCAGTCGCCTGACGTTCTTACACGCGGCCACGTCAGCGGCCTGAGCACAGCAAAAATCGGGTCTATAAATAGCCTCGCCCACCTCTGCCCTTCTCAGAGTTCAACTTCACCAAGTTGTGGTGCTCGCTCATTCTTTCTTTCTTTCTTTCTTTCTTTCTTTCTGCTCCTCAGAGTCCAACTTCTTCACCAAGTCTTTTATCTTTCTTTCTGCCCTCCATCAGCCATCACGCATACGCGTATATATAGTTAAGGCCTGCCTTTCTGTGAAAATTTCCCTTTGTTTGAGTACTATCGTCATGACTATGAGTTGCTCGGCCAGATTGATGGTAGATAGTTACACACGCACACGGGTTGCTCTCGGGGAATCTTCACAATGGAGACAGCAGCAATCCGAGTGTAGGAGTACGAAATCTAGCAGTAATGGAAGACTACAAAGACAAGTAGAGATACGAGCCCGCGTTGCTGTTCCACTTGAGAAGAAACCCGTGAAAGAAAGTTCCCTGAGCTGGAGATCCGAGCCCAACCGGAGATTTCCTCTCATGGAGACCCCAAATCCGGCCGAACCAGAAGCTTTTCCGGGCAAAGGTAAGCCTTTGCGAGGGGGAAAATCTTGTGGTTGGAACCCTGTACAGAGGCTCGCCGCTGCTGCTTTGGATGCTGTCGAGAAGAGTTTTATTGCTGCTCTAGAGAACAAGTTCCCCCTGCCAAAGACTGCCGATCCGGAAATTCAAATTGCCGGAAACTTTGCCCCCGTCCCGGAAAGCCCTGTGCAGCATGAGCTGGAAGTAAAGGGGCAGATTCCCCAATGTCTGGAGGGCGTTTACGTTCGAAATGGCGCAAATCCTCTGTTCGAACCCCTGGCCGGGCACCATTTCTTCGACGGCGACGGTATGGTTCATGCCGTCCGACTGAAGCAAGGAATCGCCAGTTACTGCAGCAGATTCACAAGGACCCACCGTCTGGTAGAAGAGGAAAAGATTGGGCGCGCTTTGTATCCCAAAGCAATCGGTGAACTTCACGGCCATTCTGGCATAGCACGGCTTATGCTCTTCTATGCGCGAAGTATGTTCGGACTGGTGGACCCTAGCAAAGGCATGGGAGTCGCGAATGCTGGGCTTATCTACTTCAACGGCCGACTTCTCGCCATGTCGGAGGACGATTTGCCTTACGCGGTTCGCGTAACGGAAGACGGCGACCTGGAAACGGTGGGCCGTTTCGATTTCGAGGGGCAGTTGCAGTCCGCCATGATAGCGCATCCCAAAATCGACCCCGAGACAAAGGAGCTTTTCGCTCTGAGCTACGATGTCATAAAGAAGCCGTATCTGAAATACTTCATGTTTCATCCCGACGGAAGAAAGGGCCCCGATGTGGCGATCTCCGTCAAGGAGCCGACGATGATGCACGATTTTGCCATCACTAAGAACTTTGTCGTGGTGCCGGACCAGCAGGTGGTGTTTAAGCTTCAGGAGATGGTTACCGGTGGATCGCCGGTCATCTACAACAAGGAGAAAGTCCCAAGGTTTGGGATTTTGCCCAAGTATGATTCCGACGAGAGCCGAATGAAATGGATTGAGGTTCCTGACTGCTTTTGCTTCCATTTGTGGAACGCGTGGGAGGAGAATGAAGATGAGGTCGTGGTCATTGGCTCCTGTATGACGCCGCCCGACTCCATTTTCAACGAATCCGACGAGGCTCTCAGGAGCGTGCTTTCTGAAATCAGGCTCAATCTCAAAACCGGCGCTTCCACAAGGCGGGAAATTGCTCCGATGAACTTGGAGGCCGGGCAGGTGAACAGAAACATGCTCGGAAGGAAGGCTCGCTATGCATATTTGGCAATTGCAGAGCCGTGGCCTAAAGTGTCAGGCATTGCAAAGGTGGACCTGCAAGCGCAGTCGCCGGAAAGTGTAGTCGGGAAATTTGTGTACAAAAGCGGATGCTACGGAGGCGAGCCCTTTTTCGTTCCGCGGACTTCGAATCCCGACGCCGCCGAAGATGACGGTTACGTTCTCACTTTCATGCACAACGAGGAGACTTGGCAGTCGGAGCTGCTTATTTTGGACGCCACATCTCCGACTCTGGAACCGGTCGCCTCGGTCAAGCTGCCGTCGCGAGTTCCTTACGGTTTCCATGGCACATTCATCACTTCCCAAGAGCTTGCTCACCAGGCGCAGTGAAGACGCCCAGTCTTCCGCTCCTCAAGCAGTTTTCATTTTCATTTTCGTTTTCCCATGCTTCCGCTCTTTACTTTTTGCAGGACTACGGATAGCCCATGGCCTTAGATTTGCTGGTTTTTAGATTTGTATTTTGTAAATTTGTTTTATACTTCAGTATGTTTTGGTATGAATGAGATATCAGAGGGATGCTCCTGTGAAGCCCCCGGATCTCATTCTCTCCTATCTGCTATTTTCCGTAGGCAATTGTGGAAGCCCAGCTTGTAGCTTTGTATTCTGCTTTGAAGCTCAGCTGTGCCTTCCTTTTAAAGATCCATTCTTTTCCTCTTATAGATGCAGCGCTCTTCACGACGCTCTCTATATGTCTACTCTGTATATGCTTACTGTGGAAAAACGTTTGAAATAAAAATGAGTTTCTTAAGTGTATTGCATGTAATTCTTTTCTGGAATTCAAATCTATCATGTACAATCGCGTTTCTTGATTTAATTGTGTATGAGTTTTGTCAGTATCAGCGTTTCAGATCACATTTTATCATCCATTAAGGATGTTTTTTTATTTAATTGTGTATGAGTTTTGTTAGATCACACTCTATGATCCATCGTCAAGATGTAGAGAACTATACTCAGCCAGATCACACTCTATGATCCATCGTCAAGATGTAGAGAACTATACTCAGCCGCGGCTTTGTGGTTCTGGTAAACTGGATAAGGAAGCCTTTATTGATTGAATTGTGTATGAGTTCACCTTTCTTGATTGAATTGTGTATGAGTTTTGTTAGCATCAGCAATCCATCATCAAGATGTAGAGAACTATACTCATTGGCTGCTTTGTTGTTCTGGTAAACTGGATAAGGAAGCCTTTCTTGATTGAATTGTGTCTGAGTTTGCCTTTCTCGATTGAATTGTGTATGAGTTTTGTTAGCATCAGCATTTCCCATCACACTCTATAATCCATCATCAAGATGTAGAGAACTATACTCAGTGGCCATTTTGTGGTTCTGGTAAACTGGATAAGAAGGCTGTAATGTCCAGAGTGGATTAGGCCTAGTGGTGCTGTCCAGCAAGCTTGGAGATGAAGGGTTTAGGCTTAGTGGCATCACCTGGTCTGAGGAGAATTACAGGAGAGTAGGCACGGCCACACATTTCTGTTCTAGTGCGGAATGGAGTCGATTGGCTCAATCGTTTGTCCTTTCCCTGACGTGATTTGTTGGAGATTGTCGTTTAGGCATATACTGACTAAGAATGCTTTTCGTTTATGATACGTCCAATGGCTGCCTTCCATTGTGTTCCACATGTGGCCAATGTACGAAACTCACATTTACTTTTTTGTTGAGTGGTTAATTCAAGAATAAGCCAAAGGAATTTGGAGGCGGCGGCATATAATTAAATAAAGAATAAACTCCCTTTGTGGGGGGTGGATTTCGATGTACATAAATTTTGTTATTACTCTTTGCAACCTTAAGCTTTGTTGATTTGGTGTGGATGGGAAAGTTTATACCTAGCCTTCGACATTTAAGCGAGTCTCTGATCTATAATGGATTAGGAAATGTTTTTGTTATAAAAAGAGTAGTTCTAAGTTTTTGTGTGAGATTGAGGTTTTAATGGATGAGCACCTTAATTTCATGCCTCTCAAAATTATATGTGGTAATTTTAAATTACTTTAAAAATTTTACATCAATGTATTTGGCAAGGCCTCTGTTTATAACTAAGCTTTTAGGTCCATATTAGTATGTTTTTTGATGAGGTGTCCAAAAAGACCCAAAGAAAAGGCTAGAACTAAAGTTGTGCATCAAGTCATATTTTGTTGGTGTGCTGATGTGGCATCACATGATTTGTTGCTATTTAGATCTAAAGAATACATTTCATTCAATTATAAGTACTTATGGTTAAAACACTGCCAACTTTAAAGTCATAACTACTAGTGCTATACTTTTAAAATATTGGGAATTAAATCGACAAATACTATCACGACTATTGGAACATGCTGAACTATTGGGTCCTCTCCCCTAATTATCATTGTAGCTTTGTAACTATTAGGGCGATTATGAAACTGTGACAATTTTGTTCTATGTTTAAAAAATGGCCTATGGCATTTTAAATTATACACATTTTTTACTTATTGACATCCTTTCACCTTCTATTAGAGCTCGTAAAAGCATATAGACATTATAAATGCAAAATAAATCATATAGAGGATATAAAAGAAGCATCTAATTGATCTATATAATCACAATTTCAGTCTTATAGTATAATTATGACCATGTGTAGGTAATAAAATAATGGAGGGAACTATATGAGCTAGTGTTTAGTCTTAGGGGTAGAACAACGTTTGTTCTTGCTTGTTGAATGTACAAGAGGTGTAAGATTGTAATCAAAATGGAGATACTAGATGAGGAGGCTATTGTATCTCACCCTTGTTGGAATTTTATCCCCAAAATATGGGTTCTCCATGGCAAATCTTTATGACATCTATTCTTGTGTTGCTAGTTCTTGTTCCTTCTTGATCAATTGCTTGGAGTATTTCAATTCCTAGATTATTAAATATGCAATTGACAAACTATAGTATGGAATCTCCATCTTAGTTTACAAATGAGTCTTATTCCACATGTAGTTAGGCATGCAGAGTCACGACATCAAGTTAGATTTTTATTAATTGAAAATAGTTTACAAATATAAATCATATGAGTAATTGATCAAAAAGATATACAAAGACCAAGCCTAGAGATACAAAATAAGGACTAAAAATAACAATACAAGAACATATCATCCTACGAGTTCAACTAGTTGCTCATACCACCCCTCAAACACATACAAAAGGATGGGGACAAAAGTTACAAACATCAACTATAACATCCCAAGGACAACATCAAGATCATAGAAATAATATAGCTCAAAAGTAACAACAAGTGAGTACTAATAACCATCAACCAAGAAACAATAATCACCTTCTAAATAACAAGCCAAAACATAAACATATATATTGCAAGTTTTGTCAAACAAACTGCCAAGAACCAACTAAAACTACCAAGGGAGAACCACAAAATAAACACTATTTGTCATTTTTACCACCCTTCTTTTTATCTCAACTATCAATAAGATTCTCCACATTTTTCTCCATAGAACTAATCCTGAAGTCAACACACTCATGAAGCTAAGATTCAAGATAAATGCTAATAAGAACAACTAGGAAGGCGAGAGAAGCCTCATAAACATCACTATCAGAGCAAAAGGAACCTAAAACCTACTCACCAACATGACCAGAGACCTCCACACCCATATACTTTGTAATGCCTTAGTTTTTACACTAGGACATTAGCTAACACACATGGGATGAATAATTTTTTGCGATGCAATTGCAACACTCATATGTCACAATTACACACTCAAGCACAAAAAACCACCAAAGTACCACAAAAAAGAACATGAGAGAAGGTAGATACAAGGCCACACACTTCTCTACAACTAAGAACTGTAAACCAACATCAAAAAATGGCCAACAAGCCAAGTAATGTCGATAGCGGCTAAAGAGCCAAAAAAGGAGGATCGGTCACGATACCTCACAAGGATGAAGCATCCAACATGATTCCAAATCACAATAAATCTACTCACTATGAATTAAACGACATGCTAACTAACTCAAATCATGATAACCATTCAAATAAATAATAAAATACATCTTCCAATATAGACAACATACATACCAAATATGAGAAATGTTATATTGAATGCCACACTCGTTTGAAACCAACATCGAGATGGGACAAATACAAATATGGGAATATCAACCATAATGTGGGCACAATACAACCCAACTCATAAACATAACATAGAAAAATAGAATCATATATAAAAGATGGCTCCAACATGCCAATTTAACCATTTTGAACAACAAGACAACTTTCTCAACATGATTCCTTTCAAAAAAGGATTGTTTTCCAACCAAATGATATCATATAATAATAACATTATGGAGGTTCCTTCCCAAACATGGAAGGATCACACTCCAATAATAGAATGATGCCAAGAATAAATATACATCAACAATAAGCCACCTCCAAGGTGCTCCAATAGTCATGAAATACAACATGAGATCACATATAAAATAATGTACAAGGAACTCTTCTAGCTCCCAAGAGATCTTCCCATAGGACCTATTGAGGGGTGTTTTGACACACTCATCAACATACATGTAGAACAAGGTTGCACCACCTCTCCTAAAAGGAAACCAACCTTAAGAGGTTGATAACCCCAAGGTCTCTATATGTTAGGCCTTAACAATGTTAGGTAGTTCAATGGCCTATGTAGCTATACTTGTACAAGGGGCTATTTATAATCAAGTAAACATATGTTAATTACACAAGGGGATCAACAAATTACATCAATAGTACATAAATAGGCTACTCCAATCATTTATTGCTAGATAATGGATGCTTTCGATCCTAGATTGGCAATAGATAAACTTGCGAACATGAGAAATCTGATTTATAATAGCAAGTTATAAAGAATAAAATCTAATCTAACTCTAACCTATCCCTAAACTAACTAGATTTGTAAAGAAAGAGTGATAGATAAGGGTTTAGAGAAAGAATAACATAAAATAAACAGTCAGCCTCTGCATTTGATCCCATTGTATGTAGTAGGTTTGATGAGATCAAAATAACCTGAAATGCGATGATCAGTATGTCACATAATCATATACATTTTAGAACCAAGAGTCTAAGGAATGATATGATAAATCTAAGTAAGACATCTAAAAACACCATATTGCATGTGCAGTAATCAAACCCTATTCTTTAATCTCATCTAGTAAATGCAATTAAGTTTAGATCTCACCATGATATACACAATACAAGTGAAGATGCAAACACATTACCACCAGATAGCAGAAAAAATAGAGAATCTAAATATTTTTTTATTAATGGACACTAGAATTGGCAGGTTACAACCAACAATAGAATTTCCACACTGTAGATGTGTTTCAATTTGCCACTTATGTGCCTTGTCAAAATTACAAAGTTACATCCTTATAGAAAAAACTTTCTATCTTTTTTTTTTTCCTTTTTCTAAAACCAAATTACACTCCTCTTTTTATAGAGGTGATCTTTCATTACATTAATCACAAGGTCGGCCTAGTAGGGCAAGACCTATTTAGAAATTACAGGCCTTTAAAACTTTCAAAATTAGGTTGGCCTCTTAAAATATAAACTAGGAGACATTCCCCTATTTTAATATTTAACCGTTAATTTTACTCCCTAATATTGATAGGCTCCACTACTGATATTGTGATAGGCTCTCATTGCTTCCTTGATTACCCTGCTATCAAGAACTTCCGTCAATCCACTATCTTGGTGAAGGACTTCCACTCCAGGAGCAATACTTTTGATGTCATCCCAAATATGCACATACAAATGTATTGAAATCCCTTTGAGTCTAATCCCTCCTCCAATAGTTGTTTTTTCCCTTCTTGTTCCTCAATTGTGAGTGGTTCCCCAACTTCCCCTGCACCGCCACCTCTCAAAAACACTTTTCTTGGTTTCTTTAATTTAGTTGCATGAGATAGTAAACTTCCTTCTCATGCTCGACATAGATGGGGAACTCAAAGAATCTCTCTGTCAAACCAACCCCATAAATTAGAACCACTTGACCTACTAGAACAAGTATTTTCCACTGCTTCTGGTCATATCTTGGTGCACATGCCAAAACTAGCTTGAGGGTTGTAAGGATACTGAAGATGTAGAAGCTTGAACCAATTTGAACTAGCCATGCACTGATCTTGAAAGGGTTTGCCTCCTTCCTAATGCACCTTCTGTAGAAACTCTTGGACACCAACATGTTGTGGATCTACGTCTCCAATCTTTGGATATCTAATTTCTCCAATTGGAGGATTTTACTCATCTCTGCATTGAACACCAAGACCACCTCTCAGAATATACCCAAATCACTAGAAATATCTTTTGAATGCATTAGGGTTAGTTATTCCACGCTATAAAAAGAATTCATTAGACCAAATAATAAATTCATGCCTCTCTTTGTAAATTATCAGGGATCCTAGGAGTTTGTTACTCACCTACGGGATAGCACTATGAAGAGTATTAGTTATCAGGGATATAGGAAATCTCAAAAAATTATGTCAAAAGGCAAGTAAAGACTCAAAACACCGACATACCAATCTTGAAAGTTTATCGAGTTGAGTTGTTAAGAATTGGGGGTTGGAGAGATCTTCGAAATTATGCTCAAAAGGCAACAGAAAAGAAGTGGGTATGATACCACAATCTTGATGAGATTTAGTATATTGTAATATTATGGATTGTGATTGGGGAGTTTGTTAGTGTCCATGACTGACGTAGAAGAAAATTCTATGCTACAACAACACACAATTTCTTGAAATGTAAACACACAATTTTCTGATTTATTTGGTGTAGGAAGTAATCCCTCCCACTATAAACTCAACAACACAGAGATTGTAACACACTAGAAACCAAAAACCACTAAAACATTTTATTGAAATATCATATGCAAATGACCTACAACAAATCTACAACAAGCTATATAATCTTGGCCTCTCATGGCCTCACAAATCTAAAGGGAAAACTCTCCTCATTCCCTCACACTCACTTAGCAATTTTTCTACTTCACAAGCCCCACACGGGCTGAGATCCCTCATCCAATTCTACCTGAGAAATCTGCCTCCTTTGTGCAAAAATATTGCTTTTAAATAGCATACTATCTGCAACCTTTGGCCTTTCATTTCTACAACATTTTGGCATGCCTTCTCCTTTGCAAACATGTAATTTGTGGAGCCTCAAAAGGGGTGTTTGATCTTCCCTCTATGTGGGAGGAGAGATCTACAATATTCTAATTAATTGTGAAGCCTCTATCTTATTATATATTGAAGTATTTAACTTAACATCTAGCACCTCAAGAGATTTGGAGGAGGAGACTTTAATGTTGTCTTGTCATCTAAACCATTCTCCACAATAAACACCATGCTCAATCCCCATGTCAAGTGATCATTGTAATGACAGTGCATATACCACACCCCTGGATTGTCAGCTTTGAATCTTACTACAAACCATCGATTGAGAGGCACTCCCACAATATTTTGCAATGGAGGATCGATGAGATTGAAATTAAGTGGGTCGATTTGAGCATCATAGTTTCCAAACCCCTATCCAACAATGTAAAAGATGTAACCATGAAGGTGCATTGGGTGACCTCCTCTACAAATAAAATGCTTGTTCCCTATAAAACTAGTTGTATTGTAGCATTGAACTTGAGAACCTTCGCTTTCATTGCAGGAACAAGAATCCAAAGGCTGGAGGATATGATTTGCCTAGTATAATTGAACTCAATGGGTGGTTTTGAAGGAAAGTCTAATGTGAAGACTCCTATTATGTGAAATTAATAACCCTAGAGAATGGCAATGCTAGGATTCACAAACAATATGTTGTTCATGCTTGCAGCAAGCCTGAATCCATTTGGGTCTGCACAAGCCTGATTGAACCAGCAAGGAAGTAATCCCAGTCCCAATGTGGTCACCACATTATCTTATTTTTAGAGGAACTTCAATTGGGTATTTTGGTGTGGCAAGGCTTCAAAGATATCCACTAAACTTAGAGGAAGTAGCTATGTCATTGTATGATGGAAGAGAAGGGAGGATGGGGCTGACGAAGATGGAATTACATCTTCATATTGCAAAATATATGTAGTTGTTGTGTTGTCGATATTAGCTGATCCCAAAGAAGTATATGATCTTGCTGGGCCATGAAGTACTTTCTTGGAGGCTGGTTTGTAATGACAAGTATATCAACACTCTAGCTTGGTGTAATCATCATAACATCTGTATTATATGGCTTTTTGTATGCAACATCCACGTTCACCACTGTGAAGTTATGATTTACTATCTGGAAAAATAGTTCATTGGTTAGGGCAACGTTGACATTCCTTACGTGATAATTTTCCCTAGCCTTAAAATAAATGGTATGTTGAACACACTAGGATACTAAGAGAGGGGGGGGTGAATTAGTAACTTAACAAACTTCAAATCTTATGGAGTAGATTAAAACTAAGCATTACAACATTAACATAAACACGCAAGATCAACACAATGCACATCAACACATAACACTAGATATACATGGAAAACCGACGAAGGGAAAAACCATGGTGAGGATTAACTCACAATATATGAAGCTCAAAATAACAACTTTGTTTTAGGGCTACAACCCAAGGAAGCTACTACTCCTTGTTGACTTTGTTTTAGGGCTGCAACCCAAGGAAGCTACTACTCCTTGAAGACTTTGTTTTAGGGTCACTCGCAAGGAAGCTACAACTCCCTGTAGACTTTGTTTTAGGGCTATAGTCCAAGGAAGCAACTACTCCCTAAACTAAGAATGAACTTAGAGATGATTACAGTATGCCAATCTTTCTACTGCCTGAGAACTAACATTGAAGCTCACATCTTTGATGATTGTAATTCTTTTTCTTTTGATGATTGGATCAATTAGGCACACTCTTCACTTCCCTTCTGTCACAAAATTTTCTACATGATGAATCAGGACAACCTCTAACACTTATGTTCTTTCTCCTTCAGTAGCACATCACAATGCATATGATGTTCATGCTCTGCACTTTACACACTCACATATTCATCTTTGCAATCATACCTCACCTAGACCAACTAGGTTTGACATTACATTGATTTCATTACAAGTCGGCCAATACAATAAGAATATTACATTTTATAAGTTGGCTAGAGATCTCAACATGAAACTTGCAGAGGGTAAGCCCTATCAATTACTATACGCTACTCCAGAAGGAAACACACACCTTGCGGATCCCAACACATGCTTAGTCTAGTTCTAAGCATTCTTCATATTATTGTTCTTCAAGGAATCACCTCCACACACATCACTCATTTTAAATAGGATGATCTTAAGCAGGAAGACATGAAACTTGAAGTATAACAGTCACCACCAATTGAAAACCTTGTGTGGTACTGGAAACACAAAAGATATTCATGAAATTCTTCTAGATGAGTCTTTATGACTCATACAACATCTTCATATACACCTCTAACTCCACACAACAAATACATTGTGCCGCAGACCTTAAAACATGCACATTGAGATCAAACAGCCATCTAGAACACACTGTAACACACTGTCATTGAGAAACTAACCTTGTGGAGCACCAAAACACCTGAAACTGCAAAGATGCATGTAATACACATCCTTGAACATGTCCACCAAACCGCATAGGCAATTCTTCTCTTTTGGAGGAATGCAGAGCATTTCAACAAGCCTTCAACATTACTTTTCTCAAACATAATACATACCAGAACTCCACCACATATAACTTTCACTGTTGAGGGTGTAGAGACCTAAACCTTTGGAAATAGCACCTCCATTAAGCATTAAACTTAACTTTTGAACTACAAGACCTTATCTTCAAACACAGAGAAATGCGGAGCCAAACATTGCAGTAATGTGAATACCTTCTTTAGGAACAACACTATCTCCAAACTGCCAACTGCAAAACACTCTTCCGGTAGTCCTATTGGTGCCTGCTGCTGGTTCAGGTCTCAAATATTCATTTGCAGACACTCTTCTAAAAATCCAAAAAATTCTAAGTCTTTCAGCCTTCTTAGTTGAAAAATGCAATAAATAGTTGCATGCGTGTATCTTTGTATATACATGTATGTTTGTATGTACAAGTGCATTATGCATTCACGGGCCCAAAGAATGTTCAATCGGCCTTCAAAAAATAGTAAAAAAATTGGTTGTATGCATTTCACAATACATATCGGGTTTTATATGCATTGAGGAATCTATCGCAGATTCCAGGAATATGTTGTGTTTGTATCTAAGGGATTGCATGTATATCGCATTGTATGTTCAGACATACAATGGGTAGATGCAAGCGGACATACAACAGAAAGGTACATTGGAGATATGCAAGGGGCAATGTACACCACAAAGGTAAAAGAGGTGAATGTATGTCCGACATACATTGGGAATGTATATTGCAAATATACAAGAGGCCGACATGCATTCGCTACAATGAAACATTTCATCGGCGAAACAACACTCATCGGTAGTTCACATTGAAGTCTCCCCGATGGCTGATGTACATACAAGGCCGATATACAATTGGAGGGGCCCGCAGATATACAAAGTAGAATGTACATCGGGCGCATGCAAAGAAATTGTGCAAGGAAAAAAGATACAAACGGTGGGGCCCATTGATTACACATACAAGTGCGATTGTATGATCGAACATACAAAGGAACATGCATTATAGAGATGCATTAGCCGGACTCGACTTGAATTTCAAAGTGCTTCATAGTCATTTGAGATCTACAGGTTATATATTGCATTTGTATACGCAATATAAAAAGTGATATATGCAAAAGGGAGATACAAGCCAGACCCAAATGAGATTGTGATTTGTTTTATAAATATTTGGGGTCCGTGCTTTGTATGCAGGTAGTTGTATGTATATGCATGTTCTTTTACATATGCAAGGCAAAAAAAGGCAAAATAGATGGCAGAAAAGTCAGTGATGGAAGCACAGGGTGCCTACGTGGCACAATTTCATTGGCCGGTGACTTTTCAAAGTGACTTGGAGCCGCAGATCTTGGTGATAGAAAGGGGAATCGACGGTCTTATTTTAAAATATTTCAGCGAGGGATTTCCTTTGTATGTGTAGTTGTATTTCAGGTGGGAAAACCATAGAGCATGTAGATTGCTACATTTTCTGAAGCTACAGGTAGGTTGGCATTAATGGTGAAGTTACAGAAGCATGGTCAAAGACATGGATAGGCCACCTACCATCTTAAGGGCAAAAATCTTGAGCGGCTATATAGTTCTCGATCTCACCTGCTCCCTTCCTTCTCTCTACCTAGAACATTCAATGTTTTGAGCGCCATTCTCATGGTACATTGTATTCTAGCAAAATTTTGAGGTGCCATGTAATTATTGCAGAGTACACAATCTTGCAATAAAAAGCAAACTGTGTTACTCATTTAGGTTGTTGAAGACTTGGGCATTTTTGGGGGGGGAAATAATGAAAGACAGAGCATTTTTCTTGGTTGTTTTATCTCTATTGGAGTTTATGAGTTGCATTTGAGTGCACCTTGCACATATGTTTAGTTTCTTGTCATTTTATATGAAAAATGTATTATTGCATGTCCTTATCTGTCTATCTCCATTTGTTGTATGCATTTTCTTCTTTTGAATCTGGTTGCTAAGGGTTACTCAGATTCTAGGATATAAATTTCTGTATCACATGCTTGATCTCTAACTTCCATTCAAGGAGTGGATTAAACTGTTTTAGGTTAAGTATGAAGAAGGTTGTATGTCAGGAAGTATATTTGTAAGTAGAGGCAGCTAAATACCCATTCTTGGGTGGTATTTGTAAGGCAAATACCAATCATAACCCCTTGAAACTTGAATGCCAATGCAAATCATTCACTTGTATATGTCTAGTTGATTCCTTGCCCTGAGATAGGCACCAATCTGCTTCTTGTGTAGTGGTTATGATCCAAAACCCCCTGTCTTGCATCCAAATCAAAACCAAATCATTTCATATTCCCAACCTATTAGTTGTAGGAGTAGAAATAGGACCCCTGCATACTCTCATTCCTAACCAGTTAGATATGTACAAGAATGTTGCCAACCTTGTGATTTATCATGCAAATCTTGGTCCATATATGAGAGTATTCTGCCTGTTGTTGTAAAGATAAATCTTTCTATCATTGGCCGAGTCACAGATCAAATCTTTAGCTATAGGGATACCCCCCTTGGTGTGGCAGAACCAGAAGTGAAGGGGAGGCAGCTCACGTAACCTCCCGTATTAGTTGGCCGAATCTGCCTGTGCATTGGAACTGGCAAACCCTTTGCTGATTCGGAAGGAACACCAACAAGTCTAACCAAAATGAAACTTGGAGCATACATGATTTGACGCTATATGAAGCTATCTTCCAATCCACATAGATACAACATCAAAAGCACAAAATGTTGAGCAATCTCCTAGATAGTCTTCAAAACAGTCTTCCTATAGCAAAAATTTTCACCAACATCCAGAGGCCACAACTTCTTTGTATCAATGCATACATTCTTAGGAACTGCAGGAGAGAGCATGTAGTATGCTTCAAACCATAAGTAACTTCTTCTCATCCTCAGCATGGCTTAATGTATCATCATTCATCTTAGTGCTTCTAATTCCCATCTTAATATTTCATCATTCATCTTTGTGCTTCTAATTCCCATCTTAATATTTCATCATTTATATTTGTGCTTCTAATTCCCATCTTAATATTTCATCATTCATCTTAGCGTTTCTAATCCCCATCTTAATATCTCATCATGAAATCAACAACTTGACTTGACACTGATCAGGACTTGACATAGGAACATCACTGCATCTCACTGTTTTGCTAACCACAAGCATGCTCAATACACCTTGTCATGACATTAATCAGGGCATGATATCCAACCATGAACATCAGCAACCCACTATGAACCTCAAGAACATCATTGAGCATCAGCAACCCTAAACATCAACATCACCACTATATCTCACTGCATCTCTGTATCTCACTAGTATATCATCATCACAAATTGAGTGCTGACCTTACTCTAAGTGTTGACATCAATGAAAACACATATTGCCAACAATCTCCCCCTTTGTCATTAATGGCAACACACACACCCCCTTAGATGTACATTTCTCTCTCTCCCCCTTTGACATCAAGGACAAAGGGTAACTACTTCTCCTTAGGACACAAAGTCTCCTCCTAAGGTGCTCTCTGTCTCTCTCTCTGTCTCTCTCTCTCTGTCTCTCTCTCTCTCTCCCTTCAAGGCTCCCTCTGTCAGCAACCACAACTACCTGCTCCCCCTGAGAGGTAGCCATCATTAGTCCAGGAAAAAGATATAGCATGAACTTCCCCTAGATAGATGCACCACTATGCATCTAGCAATAAGGAGGGGCAATTACCCCTAACCTCTGCCAGAGATCTTCAAAAGTATCCTTTACAAGAGCCTTTGTGAAAATATCTTCAATCTAATCCTTTGTTGGAACATATTCCATCTATACTTCCTTATTTGCAACCTTCTCTCTTAAAAAATGATACCTGATTGTTATATGCTTGTTTCTAGAATGTATCACTGGATTCTTAGAAATATTGATAGCACTTGTATTATCACACATAATAGGAATAAGCTCATCATACAATACCTTGATATCCTTTAGGGGTTTATTTATCCACAATACTTGTGTACAGTAGGATTTTGCTGCAATATACTCTACCTCTGTAGTTGATAATGACACTAAATCTTATTTCTTTCTTTGCCATGAAACCAATCTACTTCCTAAAAAAAAAGCACCACCACTTGTACCTCTTCTATCATCAACACAACCAGCCCAATCAACATCAGTGTAGGCACTTAGATCAAAAGCATTACCTCTTGGATATCATAAGCCATAATCTAGAGTTCATTTCAAGTATCTAAATATTCTTTTCACTGCCTTCTCATGTGTTTTCTTAGGATTAGCTTGATATCTGGCAAACACACATACTACATACATAATATCAGGTCTAGAAGCAATCAAGTACAAAAATCCTCCAATCATAGATCTATAGGAAGTCTGATCAACCTATGGAGACTCATCGTCCTTGCTCAAGTGACATCGAGTGACCATGGGAGTACTCACTAGTTTAGATTCCTCCATACCAAATTTAATCAACATCTTTTTGACATGCTTAGCTTGAGAAATGAAGATACCATCATCTAGTTGAGAAATTTGAAGTCCAAGGAAGAAAGACATCTCACCAATCATAGACATCTCAAACTCTTTTTACATATCCTTTGCAAACCTCTTACACATATCATCATCTCCATCGAAGATGATATCATCAAGATACACTGCAACTATTAATATCATATCTCCTTCTTCTTTAATGTAAAGATTGCTATATGTAGTAACTTTATTGAAGCCTTGCTAAAGTAAGTACTTATCCAACCTAGCAAACCAAGCTCTAGGTGCTTCCTTGAGACCATTCAAAGCTTTCTTGAGTCTACACACCATGTCTGGATCTTCTGATATTTGAAAACCATCCAGTTGGTCAATGCAGACTTCATCCTCTAGATAACCATTCAAAAATGTTGACTTGACATCCATCTAATAAACCTTAAATTTCTCGTGAGCAGCAAGAGCAAGAAACATCTTGATTGCCTCCATCCTGGCTACCAGAGCATAGGTTTCCTCAAAGTCAATGCCTTCAACTTGTGAATATCCTTTACACACCAATCTTGCTTTGTTTCTCACAACTTCACCTTCTTCATTCATCTTGTTTCGGTACACCCACTTTGTTCCCATAAAATTCTTATTGGCTGGTCTGGGAACCAATTCCCATGTCTAATTCTTCTCAATATAATTCAATTCTTCTTCCATTGCCCTTATCCATCCATCATCTTTGCTAGCATCAACAAAGGTTTTGGGTTCTACCTTTGATAATAAACACAAGTTTACTTGCTCATATAATTTTGCAAGACTTGTCCTAGTTAGCACACCTTTATCCTTGTCCCCAATGATTTGATATGTTGAATGATTCTTCTAGACATACTTTGCTAGAGTCTTGTGTATCTGCACTGGTCCTGGCTCCTTTTCTTCTTTTTCTTTTTCTTCTTCTTTTTCAATGCATGGAAAAATATAGGATCTAGAGTCCTCTGGTTCTTATGAGATCTAATACAAATCTTCATTTACTTTGACATTTGTGCTTTCAATCATCTTTCTCAGTCTCTTGTTGTAGCCTCTATAGGCCTTGCTTTTGATTGAGTAACCAAGAAAGATCCCTTTATCACTTCTTGAATCAAACTTTCCTAGGTCTTCTTCATCTCTTCTAATATAGAATTTGTTGCCAAAGTTCCTGAAGTATATGACAGTAAGAGGTCTTCCATACCATAGCTCATAAGGGGTCTTAGTGTTATTGACCCTTAACTGTACCCTATTACTTAGATACTGTACCCTATTACTTAGATAGACAACAGTGTGAATTGCTTCCTTCCAATACATGTCAGGTAGATGTACATCCTTCAACATTGCCCTAGCCATCTCTTGCATAGTCCTATTCTTCCTTTCCACTACCCCATTTTGTTGAGGGGTCCTAGGAGCTGACAGATGTCTCCTAATACCATGATCTTCACAAAACTTATCAAATTTATTTGAAGTAAACTCACCTCCTCAACCAGACCTTAAACATTTGATCTTAGTATCCATTTCATTCTCAACCATAGCTTTGAAAACCTTAAACTTATCAAAGGCATCTGATTTTTCTCTTAAGAAAGTAACCCAAGTCATTCTAGAATAATCATCAATAAGTAACATGAAATACCTTTCACCTTGTTGTCTCTTTACTCTTGTCGGGGCACACATGTCAGTATGAATTGACTCTTATGGCATTGAAGAAGAGTATTGCTTTCTCTTGAAACTTGTCTTTGTCTTCTTTCCCATTTGACATTTCTTGCACAATGTGTTTGTAGGCTTGGTTATCTTGGGCATATCTCTCACCACATGAATAGAGCTAATCTTTGGCACAACCAACACTCACTAGATTGAGCCAAGAAGCATGTTCTTCCATTTACCTCCTTCAGATGATAGATGTCACCATATGACTTGATTCCTTCAACAACTAGTTTTGTAAAACCTGGCTTCCTGATTTCACAACCTTTGGCATGAAAGCTAAGATTGTAGCCTTTACTGAACATCTGACTGACACTGAGAAGATTGTGCTTTAGCCCTTTGACATAGAGGGTATCCTCAGTCCTATTCTTTCCATCAATAGTTATAGCACCCTTTCCATAGATTTGTGTTGATTCATCACTGCCAAACTTAATAGCTCCACCATTCCACTTCTCAAGGCTAATAAAATTCTCCTTGTCACCAATCATATGATTGGAGAAACCACTATTAATTACCTAAGCCTTGGCTTATTCT
Source organism: Cunninghamia lanceolata (assembly GCA_027924645.1). Lineage (NCBI taxonomy): Eukaryota > Viridiplantae > Streptophyta > Pinopsida > Cupressales > Cupressaceae > Cunninghamia > Cunninghamia lanceolata. The sequence continues at coordinate 16,815,803 of BSBN01001567.1, read as the reverse complement.
TTTGCATGAAAGGAAGTCCATATAACCATTGATCTATCATTGTTTTGGTCATCTTCCAAGGTATCAGTCTTTACACATTTTTGAATACCATCCTTTTTATTACCAATATTCAAGGCCATGAAAAGTGTTTCATCATTTGAATCGTCATGATCTTCATCTTCTGAGGAATAACTAGTCTCTATGGAATATAAGCTTCTTTTGAACTTGTCTCTCTTATTACTACCCCTTGATTCTTTAAAGGGACGTTTAGAAGCAAAATGACCAATCTTTCCACAATTGAAACATTTGAAAGGTAACTTACCTCTGTATTTGCATGTGCCTTTCTTCAGTGTTCTTACAAAGTTTTCTTCTACCTTATCAAGGTTATCATCTTGATCAGCTGCTTCATCTTCTATCTTCTTTCTTGTTTTGAATGTTTCTTCCTTCTTTGGAGCTCCTTTGTCAAATTCACTCATTTCAAAGGTTGTGAGAGAGACGAACAATTGATCTACTATATATGTATCCAAATCCTAGGTCTCATCAATAGAAGATACCTTATGACTATAAGATTTGGGAAGAGTTCTTAGTACCTTTTTCACAATGTCATCTTTCACTTCACCACCATGACCTGTGATGCCATTAACTGTTTCATCCACTCAGAGCATATAACTAGAAATTTCTTCATCTTCTATCATCCTCGGGGTCTCAGATTTTCTCTTGAAGATTTGCATCTTGGATTGCTTCACTTTATTATCTCCTTCATAAATGCTGTCAAGTTTTACCCATACATCCTTAGCAAATTTACAACTCATTACCTTTAGAAGTTCTATATCTGTGAGTCCACTGATGATAGTACTCTTTGCCTTGGCATTATTATCATACAACCTAATCTTATCAACATCTGTAGGCTCAGAACCTAGAATAATGTAACCCTTTACAACAACTTGCCATACACCAAACCCTAGAGAAGATAGTTTTCCATCCTTAGCTTCCAAAAGGAATAATTTGTTCCATCAAACATAGGTACCTTGTGAGATCCATTAGGCACCATCCTAGACCTTTCTCAAGTGGTTAAGCTTATACTAAGTAACTTGGCTCTTATACCAATTGTTCTTCAAGGAATCACCTCCGCACACATCAAATATGATTACAATATGACAGTCTTTCTACTGCCTAAGAATTGACATTGAAGCTCACACTTTTGATGATTGCAATTCTACTTCTTCTAATGCTTGGATCAATTAGGCACACTCTTCACTTCCCTTCTGTCACAAAAATGTCTTCATGATGAATCAGAACAACCTCTAACACTTCTACTCTTTCTCCTTCAGTCGCACATCACAATGCATATGATGTTCATGCTTTGCTCTTTACACACTCATATATTCATCTTCACAATCATACCTCACCTAGACCAACTAGGTTTGGCATTACATTGATTTCATTACAAGTTGGCCAATATAATAAGAATATTACATTTTACAAGTTAGCTAGAGATGTCAACATGAAACTTGCATAGGGTAAGCCTTATCAAGAACTATACGCTACTCCAGAAGGAAACACATGGCTTGTGGATCCCAACACATGCTTAGTCTGGTCCTAAGCATTCTTCATAGCATTGTTCTTCAAGAATTCTTAGAAATATTGATAGCACTTGTATTATAACACATAATAGGAATAGGCTCATCATACAATACCTTGATATCCTTTAGGGTTTGCTTTATCTACAATACTTGTGTACAGTAGGATGTTGCTGCAATATACTCTGCCTCTGTAGTTGATAATGACACTGAATCTTATTTCTTGCTCTGCCATGAAACCAATCTACTTCCTAAAAAGAAAGCACCACCACTTGTACTTTTTCTATCATCAACACAACAAGCCCAATCAACATCAGTGTAGGCACTCAGATCAAAATCATTACCTCTTAGATACCATGAGCCATAATCTAGAGTTCCTTTCAAGTATCTAAATATTCTTTTCACTTCCTTCTCATGTGTTTTCTCAGGATTAGCTTGATATTTGGCAATCACACATACTGCATGCATAATATTAGGTCTAGAAGCAATCAAGTACAACAATCCTCCAATCATAGATCTATGGGAAGTCTGACAACCTTTGGAGACTCATCATCCTTTCTCAAGTGACATCGAGTGACCATGGGAGTACTCACTAGTTTAGAGTCCTCCATACCAAATTTATTCAACATCTCTTTGACATACTTAGCTTGAGAAATGAAGATACCATCATCTAGCTGAGCAATTTGAAGTCCAAGGAAGAAAGACATCTCACCAATCATAGACATCTCAAGCTCCTTTTGCATCTCCTTTACAAACCTCTTACACATCATCATCTCTGCCAAAGATGATGTCATCAAGATACACTGCAACTATTAATCTCATATCTTGTTCTTCCTTGATGTAAAGATTGCTATATGCAGTAACTTTATTGAAGCCTTGTTGAATTAAGTACTTATTCAACCTAGCATACCAAGCTCTAGGTGCTTGCTTGAGACCATTCAAAGCTTTCTTGATTCTGCACACCATGTTTGGATCTTCTAATATTTGAAAACCATCTGGTTGCTCAATGTAGACTTCCTCCTCTAGATAACGATTCAAAAATGCTAACTTGACATCCATCTAATAAAGCTTAAAGTTCTTGTGAGAAGCAAGAGCAAGAAACATCTTGATTGCCTCCATCCTAGCTATTGGAGCATAGATTTCCTCAAAGTCAATGCCTTCAACTTGTGAATATCCTTTACACACCAATCTTGCTTTGTTCTGCACAACTTCACCTTCTTCATTCATCTTGTTCCGGAACACCCACTTTGTTCCTATAACATTCTTATTGGCTGGTCTGGGAACCAATTCCCATGTCTAATTCTTCTCAATCTGATTCAATTCTTCTTCCATTGCCTTTATCCATCCATCATCTTTGCTAGCATCAACAAAGGTTTTGGGTTCTACCTTTGATAATAAACACAAGTTTACTTGCTCATATGCTTTTGCAAGACTTCTCCTAGTTAGCACACCTTTATCCATGTCCCCAATGATCTAATCTATTGAATGATTCTTCTGGACATACTTTGTTGGAGTCTTGGGTATCTGCACTAGTTCTTACTCCTTTTCTTCTTTTTCTTTTTCTTCTTCTTTTTCAATGCATGGAAAAATATAGGATCCAGAGTCCTCTAGTTCTTATGAGATCTGATACAAATCTTCATTTACTTTAACATTTGTGCTTTCAATCATCTTTCTCAGTCTCTTGTTGTAGCATCTATAGGCCTTGCTTCTGATTGAGTAACCAAGAAAGATCCCTTCATCACTTCTTGAATCAAACTTTCCTAGGTCTTCTTCATCTCTTTTGATATAGAATTTTCTATCAAAGTTCCTAAAGTATATGACAGTAGGTCTTTTAGATAACTCATAAGGGGTCTTAGTGTTATTGACCCTTAACTGTACCCTATTAGTCAGATAGACAGCAGTGTGAACTGCTACCTTCCAATACATGTCAGGCAGATCTACATCCTTCAGCATTGCCCTAGCCATCTCTTGCATAGTCCCATTCTTCCTTTCCACTACCCCATGTTGCTAAGGGGTCCTAGGAGCTGACAAATGTCTCCTAATACCATGATCTGCACAAAACTTATCAAATTTATTTGAAGTAAACTCACCTCCTCTACCAGACCTTAAACATTTGATCTTAGTATCCATTTCATTCTCAACCATAGCTTTGAAAACCTCAAACTTATCAAAGGCATCTAATTTTTCTCTTAAGAAAGTAACCCAAGTCATTCTAAAATAATCATTAATAAGTAACATGAAATATCTTTCACCTTGTTGTCTCTTTACTCTTGTCGAGCCACATAGGTCAGTATGAATAGACTCCAATGGCATTGAAGAAGAGTGTTGATTTCTCTTGAAACTTTTCTTTGTCTTCTTTCCCATTTGACCTTCCTTGCACAATGTGTTTGCAGGCTTGGTTATCTTGGGAATATCTCTCACCTCATGAATAGAGCTGATCTTTGCCACAACCAACACTCACTAGATTGAGCTAGTAAGCATGTTCTTCCATTTACCTCCTTCAGATGATAGATGCCACCATATGACTTGATGCCTTCAACAACTAGTTTTGCAGACCCTGCCTTCCTGATTTCACAACATTTGGCATGAAAGGTAAGAATCTATCCTTTACTAAACATCTGACTGATACTGAGAAGATTGTGCTTTAGCCCTTTGACATAGAGGGTATCCTTAGTCCTATTCTTTCCATCAATAGTTATAGCACCCTTTCCATAGATTTGTGTTGACTCATCACCACCAAACTTAACAGCTCCACCATTCCACTTCTCAAGGTTGATAAACTTCTCCTTGTCACCAATCATATGATTGGAGAAACCAGTATCAATTACCCGAGCCTTGGCTTCTTCTTTTGCATGAAAGGCAGTCCATATAACGATTGATTTATCATTGTTTTGGTCATCTTGCAAGGTATCAGTCTTTACACATTTTTCAATATCATCCTTTTTATTACCATTATTCAAGGCCATGAAAAGTGTTTCATCATTTGAATCGTCATGATCTTCATCTTTTGAAGAACAACTACTCTCTATGGAATATAGGCTTCTTTTAAACTTGTCTTTCTTGTTACTACCCCTTGATTCTTTAAAGGGACATTTAGAAGCAAAATGACCAATCTTTCCACAATTGAAACATTTGAAAGGTAACTTACCTCTGTATTTTCATGTGACTTTCTTTAGTGTTCTTACAAAGTTTTCTTCTACCTTATCAATGTCATCATCTTGATCAACCGATTCATCTTCTATCTTCTTGCTTGTTTTGAATGTTTCTTCGTTCTTTGGAGCACCTTTGTCAAATTCTCTCACTTCAAAGGTTTTTAGAGAGACAAACAATTGATCTACTGTATATGTATCCAAATCCTGGGTCTCCTCAATAGCAAATACCTTATGATTGTAAGATTTGGGAAGAGTTCTCAGTACCTTTTTGACAATTTCATCTTCTTTCACTTCACCACCAAGACCTGTGATGCCATTAACCATTTCATCCACTCAGACCATATAACTAGAAATGTCTTCATCTTCTGTCATCCTCAGGGTCTTAGATTTTCTCTTGAAGATTTGCATCTTGGAAAGTTTTACCCAAACATCCTTAGTAGATTTGCAACTAATTACCTTTAGAATTTTTGTATCAACCAGTCCACTCATGATAGTGCTCTTGGCCTTGGTATTATTATCATACAACCTAATCTTATCAACATCTATAGGCTCAAAACCCAGAATAATGTAACCCTTTACAACAACTTACCATACACCAAACCCTAGAGAAGATAGTTTTCAATCCTTAGCTCCAAAAGGAATAATTTGTTCCATCAAACATAGGTACATTGTGAGATCCATTCAACACCATCCCTGACCTTTCTCAAGTGGTTAAGCTTATTTTGACTAACTTGGCTCTTATACCAATTGTTGAACACACCAAGATACTGAGAGGGGCGAGAATCAGTATCTTAACAAACTTCAAATCCTATGGAGTATATTGAAACTTAAGTATTACAACATTAAAATAAACATGAAAGATCAACACAAGACACATCAACACATAACACCAAATATACATGGAAAACCCAAGAAGGGAAAAACCATGGTGAGGATTAACTCACAATATATGAATCTCAAAATAATAACTTTGTTTTAGGGCTACAACCCAAGGAAACTACTACTCCCTGCTAACATTGTTTTATGGCTACAACCCAAGGAAGCTACTATTCCCTTAAGACTTTATTGTAGGGTCACTCCCAAGGAAGCTATAACTCCCTACAAACTTGGTTTTAGGGCTACAACCCAAGGAAACAACTACTCCCTAAATTGAGAATGAACTCAAATATGATTACAGTATGACAGTCTTTCTACTACCTGAGAATTGACATTGAAGCTCACACTTTTGATGATTACAATTCTTCTTCTTCTAATGATTGGATCAATTAGGCACACTCTTCACTTCCCTTCTGTCACAAAAATGTCTTCATGATGAATCAAAAAAACCTCTAACACTTCTTCTCTTTCTCCTTCAGTCGCACATCACAATGCATATGATGTTCATGCTTTGCTCTTTACATACTCACATATTCATCTTCACAATCATACCTCACCTAGACCAACTAGGTTTGGCATTACATCGATTTCATTACACGTTGACCAATACAATAAGAATATTACATTTTGCAAGTCAACCAGAGATGTCAACATGAAACTTGCATAGGGTAAGCCCTATCAAGAACTATACGCTACTCCAGAAGGAAACACATGCCTTGTGGATCCCAACACATGCTTAGTTTGGTCCTAAGCATTCTTCACAGCATTGTTCTTCAAGGAATCACCTCTACACACATCGCTCATTTGAAATAGGATGACCTTAAGTAGGAAGACATGAAACTTGAAGTATAATGGTCACCACCACTTGAAAACCTTGTGCAATACTGGAAACATGAAAGATCTTCATGAAATTCTTCCAGATGAGTCTTTATGACTCATACAACACCTTTATATACACCTCTAACTTCTCACAACAAATACATAATTATGCTGCATACTTTAAAACATGCACAATGAGAACAAACAACCATCCGAGACACATTGTAACACATTGTCATTGAGAAACTAACCTTGCAGAGCACCAAAACACCTGAAACTGCAAGGATGCATGTGTTGGAAATTAAGGTGTCTCAACCTTGCAATTCCAAGAATTTATTGTTATTTGTTTTCCTCTGACATAATTTATGTTGGACATCCTATTTTGTCATTTAGTGTGAAGTGGTATGGTGAGTTGTCACTCAACTTGGAAGGTGACTAGGATTGGTGCAAGAGCACCTAACACAAGGTGACCTCCATGAGGCATTCAACTTCATGTTTTGTTTTGATGTCATATTTTGTTTCAATAAGGTCATGAAGACCATTTTCTTGTGTTGTAATAAGAGCCATGGTGCCATGTTGTAATAGGCAATCTTGTAAGTCCTAATGGGCAGTCATGTATGTAGGCCTTTCTAAAGCATGTAAAAGGCATCCATAAACACATAGGGACATCATATATTTTCTCATATTGTAAGCCTTTGTGGCATGAATCAAAAGGTGGTAAACTTTCCAAATAATTAATGAAATTGGCAAAGTATTGAAAAGTCATAAACATCAATGCCACTATGTGAAGAATTGTAATTAGTTTAGAATGCTAAAACATGGTAGTTGCTGTCCACAAATTGCCAAGAGAATTCAAATTGGTTATGGCTCCAACCATCAACCAAACTACCCTTAATGGAGTTTTCAAGGCATATGAAAGTATATATAACCTTGAAAAAGTAAAATGTAAGGGAGAAGAGAAGTGGAAAGCAATAAAAACACCATTCTCTGCTGTCTATTTGTTATTTTCTAAATTTTCTACATTTTTTCTGCTATAACATCCATAACTTTTGTATACTGATGAATTAGAAGGTGAGGCTAGAATTTTTGGAAATATCTATGTCTTAAATTTCATTCAAGACCAATTTTGTGACATTTGGTTGAGATTTGTACATCTGGTGAATGTTTTTTCTAAAACCTATCCTGAAACCTTGTTTTCTAAATTTCCACACTGCTACAGTCCATACTGTACAAAGGTACAAGGTTGTTTCCATTTTTTCATGGTTTGATTAGTTAGAGAATGGAGTTACCTTTCATTTGAATTCAGTTTGGTTCTTTGAAATTTTTGTAGTAGGAAGAGACAAGGTTTTTTCTAAAACTGGTATGTGAAACCCTCATCTAGGGTTGTGACTGTGATTTAAGTATTTCCTACCATTCCACTGATGTAGAACTACTTTGATTAGTTGAATGGGATGTAATAGGTCTGTATTAGTAGGATATGATGAGTTTATGGAAGGAGATCTGAGGAGAAGAAGTTTTTCTTGAAGAAACCTAACAAAACCATGTGTTAGGTGATGTTTCAAGGCACATTGAAGGAACCAAAGATGCATTTTTGGGAATAGCAGAGAGTAGAAGCCTAAAACCCACAAAACACTTTGTTTTAGCATGTATTCTAAGTTTTCAAACCCTAGGTTGAGTTCTGGGCTTGCATTTGAAGGTACTCTCTTTGTAATTTTGGCCTAATTGGGGCTTTAGGTCATTGACAGGAGTTATTGGTTGAGATATTCCGTCCAAAACAACCTATACTAAGTTTGGGATATGTCATAGAGGGCCATAATAGGTATCTACTAATTGTCTAAGATCTAGGTTTGGAGGGCTGAGTCAAAAGTTATTAGGACTGTTGTCATTTTGGAGGGCTATAAGCCATTTTGGGGGGTTTGTGAAGGAAGTACCAATCCTAAGTCTTGTCTGACTTGGCCAATGGATGGAATGGGTCCCCTAACATCCCAAACCAACATTTCCATGATGATCCTTGAGTTTATTTCTTCTATTCCCACTTTTGTGTAAAGATCTTTGTTTTTGGGCTTGTAGGTGAAGTAGAACCTTGTCTAGTTTGTCTATCCTTTCCCATCCAATTTGTCTCTACATCATAGTAGTATCAGAGCCATAAAAGGTTTTGTTGTTGGCCTGGAATAGGTCAGTAGAGGAGAGTGAAGGAGAGGCTAGCAATATTCCTCCAAAGGGGATGACCACCAAAGTGGTCAAGAAGTTCAAGGAGATGGAAGAGAAGATAAAAAGTGAAGTCAAGGAAGCACTCCAAGCAGAGTTGAAGGCATTGAGGATAGGGAAGAGGATATATGAAGGTTCAAATGAAGAGGAAGAGAAAGAGGAAGAAGAAGAAGAACAAGAAGAGGTAGAAGTACCAGCTTATCAAAGGCATTTCCTTGAAGCCATCAAGGCAATTGGCAAGGATTATTTGGAGGCTCAGATGGAGATTCCCATATTTAGTGGGAAGATGAATGCTAATGAAGTCATGGAGTGGATTGAGGCCCTAAATAACTACTTTGAATACAAAAGTTCTTGAAAGTAAGAGGGTTAAGTTTGCAAAAACTAAACTCAAAGGTACTGCCCTTACATGGTGGAATTACACCCAAGGAGAGAGGGTAAAGAATGGGAAGAGTATGATCTCTTCATGGAGTAGAATGTTGGAGAGGATCAAGTCCCAATTCCTTCCATCAGACTATGAGGTGCAGATCTACAAGAGGATGCAAAATCTCAAGCAAAGAGATTTGGATGTGGCTACTTACATCGAGGAGTTTCACAAATACACTCTTCGTTGTGGGTACATGGAGGATGAAAAAGCCAAAGTGGCAAGGTATCTAAATGGTTTGAGGTTCAATATTCAAGATGAGATAAGTTTATTAACCCCTAAAACCATGGAGAAATGCTTTCAAGTAGCATTAAGGGCTGAAGAGAAGTTGAAGAGGAAAGGTGAGAAGCAAAGTAGAGGAAGAGGTGGCAGAAATTTTAGAGGTAGGGATAATTTTGAAGATAGAAATCAGTCCCAAGAAGACCAAGGAGACACAAGCAGAGGTAAGGGCCAAGTTTCTGATTTTAGAGGGGGATTTAGAGGCACAAGAGGTGGAAGTAGAGGTTCTAATGTTTTCACTGGGAGATGTTATCATTGCAATGAGATTGGTCATACAACATACAAGTGTCCATTGAAACAAAGTTCTACATCCGGTAATAGTGAAAGGAGGAATGAAAAGAGAGTTCAATATGTGTAAGAAGAAGAGGTAGATGAAAGTGTTAACTCTCCAATTGGGAGTGCAGCCCCAGTTCAATATGGAGAAGCATTGATGCTAAGAAGAACACTCTTGAAGACATCCAAGGAGATGATACAAAGGAGAGCACTTTTCAGGACCAATTACAAAAGCAAAGGTAAAATATGCAAGGTAGTAATAGATTCTGGTTCAATAGATAATATGGTGTCTAGGGAAATGGTGGATAAATTGAGCATAGAAAGGATTCCTCATCAAACTCCTTACAAAGCATCTTGGGTAAGTGATAGTCAATCACTTTTGGTAGATGAACAAGCATATGTTGATTTTCAAATTGGAGAATATAAGGATAGGGTTTTATGTGACATTTTGCCCATGGAATGTTGTCACCTACTTTTAGGTAGGCCATGGCAATTTGATAGGCAATCATTATATGATGGATGTGCTAACACATACACCATCAAGAAGGATGGGAGGACTTTTTTGATGACACCATTGTAGAAGGATGTTGAAGCAAAGAAGGAAGCCAAGGTCATATTGGTGGGTAAGAAAGAGTTTGTGAAGATCAATGAAGAAGAGACAAGGAAAGTTGAGGATACCTCAAGGAGTGGGGTTGCCAAAGATCAAATTTTGAAGGTGGTTTCAGATTTGAATGATGAAGATTAGATGGTGATGTTTGAGATGGATCAGAAGAAGGTCAAAGAGCAAGTTTGCAAGTAGCCACAAGGTGGTTGGAAGGAAGAAGATGCTATCATAGTAGGGACCATTGTTTGCCCTCTAGAGACAACAAGAGTTGAAAGGCAAACATATTCCACCATAGCAGCAGTACAAGAAGCATCAACTAAGATTTTGAATGCAGGTGTTCAGGTAGAGATGATAGTAAGGAAGAATGGAAAACAAAATATAGGTTTGGTTGCAAGCACTCACTCATGGCAAGGTGTGAGTAGAGTCTACAATGCTAGGCATGACTTTTTGATTCCATGGAAGAAATTTGTAGTCCAAATATCATGGAGAAGACATGAGGCAACAAAGGATAAAGGTGGAGCAAGACAAAGAATCAACTCATGTGACATGATTTCTTTTCTAGGTGGGGTGTATGGTGCAGGAGCACCTAACACAAGGTGGCCTCGATGAGGCATTCAACTTCATGTTTTGATTTGATGTTATATTTTGTTTCAATAAGGTCATGAAGACCATTTTCTTGTGTTGTAATAAGAGCCATGGTGCCATGTTGTAATAGGCAATCTTGTAAGTCCTAAGGGGTAGTCATGTATGTAGGCCTTTCTAAGGCATGTAAAAGGCAGCCATAAACACATAGGGACATCATATATTTTCTCATATTGTAAGCCTTTGTGGCATGCATAAAAATGTGGTAAACTTGCCAAAGACTTCATGACATTGACAAAGTATTGACAAGTCATAAACATCGATGCCACTATGTGAAGAATTGTAATTAAGTTAGAATGCTAAAACAGGGTAGTTGCTGTCCACAAACTGCCAAGAGAATTCAAATTGGTTATGGCTCCAACCATCAACCAAACTACCCTCAATGGAGTTGTAAAAGCATATGAAAGTATATATAACCTTGAACAAGTAAAATGTAAGGGAGAAGAGAAGTGGAAAGCAATAAAAATGCCATTCTCTGCTGTCTATTTGTTATTTTCTAAATTTTCTGTATTTTTGTTGCTATAACGTCCATAACTTTCATATACAGATGAATTAGAAGGTGAGGCTGGAATTTTTGGAAAGCTCTGTCTTACCTTTCATTCAAGACTGATTTTGTGACATTTGGTTGAGATTTGGGCATTCAATAAATGTTTTTCTAAAACCTATCCTGAAACCCTATTTTCTAAAATTTCCACGCTGCTACAGTCTGTACTATACAAAGGTACAAGGTTGTTTCCATTTTTTCATGATTTGATCAGTTAGAACATGGAGTTATCTTTCATTTGAATTTAATTTTGTGCTTTAAAATTTATGTGGTAGGAAGATACAAGGTTTTTGCTAAAACTGGTCTGTGAAACCCTCATCTAGGGTTGTGACTATGATTTAAGTATTTCCTACCATTCCACTAATGTAGAACTTCTTTGATCAATGGAATGGGATGTAATAGGTCTATATTAGTAGGATATGATGAGTTTTTGGTAGGAGATCTGAGGAGAAGAAGTTTTGCTTGAAGAAACCTAACAAAACCATGTGTTAGGTGATGTTTCAAGGCACATTTAAGGAACCAAAGATGCATTTTTGGGAACAACAGAGAGTAGAAGTCTAAAAACCACAAAATCCTTTGTTTTAGCATGCATTATAAGTGTTCAAACCCTGGGTTGAGTTATGGGCTTGCATTTGAAGGTACTCTCTTTGTAATTTTGGCCTAATTGGGGCTTTAGGTCACTGACAGGGGTTATTGGTTGAGATATTCCGTCCAAAACAATCTATGCTAAGTTTGGGATATGTGATAAAGGGCCATAATGAGTATCTAATGATTGTCTACTATCTAGTTTTGGAGGTCTGAGTCAAAAGTTATTAGGATTGTTGTTATTTTGGAGGGCTACAAGCCATTTTGGGGGGTTTGTGAAGGAAGTACCAATCCTAAGTCTTGTTTGACTTGGCCAATGGATAGAATGGGTCCCCTAACATCCCAAACCAACATTTCCATGATGATCCTTGAGTTTATTTTTGTTGTTTCCACTTTTGTGTAAAGATCTTTGTTTTTGGGTTTGTAGGTGAAGTAAAACCTTGTCTAGTTTGTCTATCCTTTCCCATCCAATTTGTCTCTACATCAAGGATGGTCAACTCATCCCATGTGGATATATGTCTCCCATTTGAGGTGGAACTAATATGCCATGTGTCGGCATCTTGTGGTATGATAGAGGTGTTATTGTGTATGACAAAACCTATGACGCGTAAGAGCCAAATATAGAGATTCTCGGGACAAGTGAAGACAAGTGTCATAAAGTATGTTTGCATGTGGAGAAGGAATCTTTGGGCACCCAAGTTAGGCTATGACATGTTGTAAGAGAGATATGCTATATTTAGTCTTGTATGACAGATTCTCTTACAACATTTAAGGTTGTTATTTTTGGTAGATTTATGACAGCTGTAAGATGCATAAGAGCATCTGTCATAGCTATTTTTAGCTTGGAGCGCTCCATTCTTGGGAAATCAAATCTGCCATGTATGACAGATGTAAGAGAGGTAATTACAACTTGGACAAGTGTCCTTTGATGCAGGAAAATGGCCATGTGGCCAAGATGGATGCCCATCTCTAGAAACTTCCTATGTATGCCTTGTAACTCTATATAATGCATTGTTTTTGAGTAGTAGACATAAAGTGTTTGTATAGGTACTGTTATACTACTAGAATTACTCTAGAAATGACATTTGCAGACTCCTGGAAGAGCTTGCATTGCAAGTATTGTAATCCTTTCACATATTTGATAATACATTATGCAAGTTTTGGAGTGTGGGGTTTTGTTTACTTAAAAAGGTTTTCCCCATGATATATCTTATGTCACTTTGTTTATGTGGTGTTACTGCTATCATCTTTATATTATGTGTTTAACATTGCTTCAATTGTAAGGTTTAAAAAGAATTTGCATACTATTCCCCTCATTAGGTTAGTGTAGGAAGTGTGTTCCATGTACCTTGCTTCTTTTCAGTTGGTATCAGAGCTTGATCACCTGTGATCCTAGTTGTTGGGTAGGGGTTTTTTGAGATAATCTTCGATTGAGTGGGAGTCTATGCAGAGTATTCTGTAATCTTGTTACAACAATAGGATGGCAAGCACATCTAGAAGAATAGAGTTGGAAAAGTTTAATGGCAGCAATTTCAAGTTGTGGAAACTCAAAATGGAAGACATGCTTGTTGATAGAGATCTATGGGAAGCAATTTTTGGCACAAAACCAACAATAATGCCTCAAGATGAATGGGATCTCAAAGATCAAAATGATAAGGGTCTTGTGAGAATCTGTTTAGTTGATTCCGTCTTGTTGAATGTTCATGAAGAGAAGACTGCGAAAGAGATATGGAGGAAACTTGGTGATGTTTATTAGGCTAAAACCCTAGTAAACAAGCTATTCTTGAGGAAGAAGCTATATTCTCTGAGGATGAATGATGGAGGATTGGTTGCACATCACCTGAATGCTTTTAACATGCTAGTTGCACAGTTGACGTCCATTGGTGTAAAGATGGACTAGGAGGATCATTGCATGACCTTTCTTTGTTCTTTTCCAGACTCGTGGAACCACCTTGTCATGGCCATTGGGAGTACTACAACTACATTCAAGATGGATGAAGTGGTGTCTTCACTGTTATCTAAAGAGATGCAGAGAAAGTCTTCCAAATTGACAAAGGAGGCTTTTGTGGTTCATGGTAGACCCAAAGAGAAAGGGAAAAAGAAAAACAAGAAAGATGAAAAGGGAAAATCCAAATCCCATGGGAGATCCAAATCTCCTGGAAAGTCCAAGGTCGTGTGTTGGAACTATGGAAAAATTGGGCACTTCTGAAAGGAGTGCAAGGAGGAGAAGAAGAAAAAGAAGAAGAACATCTCTGATTCTAATTATAACAAGTCACAAGATGATGGTGATGTTTTTGTTTCAGCCTTGGCCACCCATGCATCAGAAGATGTGTGGTTGATTGACTTCGATGCTTCCTTCCACATGATCTCACATTGAGGTTGGTTTACAAAGTATGAAGAATACGATGGTGGGAATGTATACTTGGGCGATGACTCTCACCTGAAGATAGTTGGCTATGGAAGAGTCTTGATCTGATTCCCTGATGGATGAGTGAAGGGGATCAATGGGGTTATGTACATCCTTAGTTTAGCACAAAACCTGCTCTCTGTAAGTAAATTGAATGATGCAGGTGTGCAAGTTGTCTTCTTAGATGGAGGATGCAAGATGACGAGAGGAGCTATGGTGCTTACTAAGGGTACTCGGAGAGGTACTCTATTTTAGGTGGATGCATGCACTACTCATTGCAATAGTTCTTCTGTTTCGAAGAAAAGACCTTCAGATTCTTTATCCTCACCATTGGAACCTGCAGCAAAAAGGTGTATTGCTTCTACTTCTGATGGTAGTACTTTCTGGGTACCTAAGGGTGCTCATGCTCTCAAATTGAAACTTCCTGCTGAAAAGATAATGTTGTGGCATAAGAGACTTGGTCACATTGGTGAGAAGGGTCTTAGAGCCCTAAAAATAAAAACCTCATTAAGGGATTAAATGATTGTAATCTTGAGTTTGACTTTTGTGAACATTGTGTATATGGAAACAAAACCGTGTTTAGTTTTACTCAAGTTATCATAAGTCTTTAGGTGTGTTGGATCTTATTCATTTTGATGTGTTTGGTCATATGAATGTTCCTTCGACTTCCAAATCATTATATTTTGTATCATTCATTGATGATTATAGTAGGAGGACATGGATTTATTTTCTCAAAAGCAAATCTAAAGTCTTTAGCCGGTTCAAAGAGATTAAAGATTTTGTAGAGAATTAGACTGGTAAAAAGATTAAGTGTTTGAGAATGAATAATGATGGTGAGTTTTGTTCTATAGAGTTCGACAAGTTCTGTAAAGAACATGGGATTGAAAGACATAAGAAAACTCTGTTGCAAGTATGAGGTTAATCAGGGTTGTCATTGATGTCAACATACTCATATTGCTTTGACAAGAAGGATTGGATGAGCTGTGTGCTGAGGATATTGAGAAAATTAGTCTCAAACAGGAACAGTGAAGAACAGTGATGAGAAGAAGGCAAAAGTACTCAAT
This sequence comes from Cunninghamia lanceolata, assembly GCA_027924645.1. NCBI lineage: Eukaryota > Viridiplantae > Streptophyta > Pinopsida > Cupressales > Cupressaceae > Cunninghamia > Cunninghamia lanceolata. The sequence continues at coordinate 16,800,370 of BSBN01001567.1, read as the reverse complement.
AGGTTGAGATTTAGAGGATGCGGATTAAAGGGTTTGTAGATATGAGTCTTGAGATGATCTAGTTAAGATTTCAGAGGTCCGCATGAAGATGTGAAGAAGTTGTGATTGATCAAGTAGAACCAGTTCCGGGAGATGCTCCAAAGTGAGAGTATTACAAAAAGGTCCGGTGAGATCCGGAAGTGTATTGTCCTATTCTACGGATTGGACAGTGTTTGGGATGTCCTTGTGATGTGTCCTCTCGATTTGTTCATGGTTTGGAGGTCCGGAAGCACCTCTTACAGTATGACAGTGGCGTTAGATTGTGCTCTTGAAGTTTCAGATGAGGAAGAGAAGAGATTCCAGTAAGTAGAGGAAGTGCGGATGTACCTGGTCATTCAGGCAAGCTTGTGAAGGTTCTTGGATCATGTTGAGGTTGTGTTGTTGGTCCGCATTGGTGGTAGAGCCCAGAATTGAAGATATTCTTCCGAATGAAGTTCTTGTTCAGACTAGCTGACTGGATGAGTTGCTTATCTTGCAAATGTTTTTGTGATGGCCGACTGGATGTGTTATTTATCTTGTGAATGTTCCTGTGGTTGATTGCCGACTTAGATGATTGTTCCTAAGTCGATGTCATGTATAAATAAAGGTTTGTGAGTTCATTTCAAAGTGTGTGGTGTGGAGTGGATGAGTGTGGTATAGCGGAAGAGTGAAAGGCAGAGCAGGTGTGTCTCGGGCTTAAATGGAATTGATCCAGACATGGTGAAGATGTCATTCTCCAGTTCAAGTTTGTAATACTTATGATCTTGTAGACAGTGTGTCTCTTGTAGGCAATGTGCCTCTTTGTGAGCAGTGTGCTCGGGCAGTGAGCCCTGACTAGCATGTGCCATCCATTTTTCTTATTCTTCTAACAAAGAATAATCCTTGGGTTAATCACCCCGTGGTTTTTCCCTTAATCAAGTTTTCCACGTCAAAAATCTTGGTGTCAAATGTGTTGATGTTTATCTACTCCAGTGTTTATGCTTTGTGCTTTCATGAATGATTAATTGATATGCTGTTAACTAACAAGAAGAATCAAATGTTTGAAGTAGAAGCAAAGTTTTTGTACAACTGATTCACCCCCCCTCTCAATTGTGTGCCCTAGATCTAACAATTGGTATCAGAGCCAAGTTCCTCTGAAAGGAGCTTAATCGCTTGAGGAGATCCAGGATGTCATCATACAAGAAGGATAGCCTGAAGTTCGATGGAACTAATTTCTCACTCGGGAAAGGTCGCATGAGATGTCACTTGGAGTGTATGGGAAAAGCATACTTGTCCATGATCACAAAGGTGTATGTACCTCCACAGGGTGGTCTGACAACTCTGAATGAAATCACAGATGCTAAAAACAATCTGCAGACCAAAGAATCTCTTCTAAGCACATTGAATGATTCAGAGCTCTCAAATGTTATTGACCTACCAACTGCATATGAGATTTGGGTTAGACTGGAACTTCTGCATGAAGGAGATGAGTTTGTTAAGAGTGCAAGATTGCAAAGTCTGAAAGGGAAGTTTGAAAGATTGAAGATGAGAGATGATGAAAATATCACTACCTTTATGCCAAGAGTAAATGAGCTGGTGTGTGGAATCAGGAATGCTAGTGGAGTTCTAGATGAAAATGAGATTGTTTGCAAAATCCTCAGATCCCTTCCTGCTGCCTACAAAATCAAGGTTGCTGCCATTGATGAATTCAGAGCCCATACAACTGTCACAAGAGAACAATTGGCTGGCAAACTGGCTACATTTGAAATGACTGAGTTTGGAGATGATCACCCCAAGACTGAATCTGCATTCAAAGCCAGTGCCTATGTGAAAGGCAAACAAAGATTTGATCTGGGAGAGAACTCTTCAAGGAAGCTGTCATGGTATGATCAAGGAAAGACATGGAAGAGGAAGAAGCAGAAATAGCTCATCTTGAAGCCCTCATTGCAAAGAGACTGCCAAGAGGATCTGGTAAGTATTAAGGAAAATTACCCTTTAAGTGCTTCAATTGCAATAAGATTGGTCATTTTGCTTCAAGATGTCTAGAAAGATCTGCAAGGTCAAATGCTAATAGACAAAGGTTCCAAAAGAACTGTTATTATGTTCATGAAGAAGATGATAATGAAGGAGTAACAGATGATGAATCAAAATTAGGAAGCAAATCCATAAATGAATGGGTGTTTATTGCCATCAAGGAAGAAGATTCAATATCCTCTGAATCTGTCAATCATAAGGTTGTGGAAAGAGCTTTGGCTGCTCAAGTTGAAGAAAATGATGATTGGGTTATTGACAGTGGATGTTCTCACCACATGACAGGTGACAAGAACAAGTTCTTAGATTTGGAAAGGTATGAAGGAGGAATGGTAAAGTTTTGTGATAATTCTGCTGGTAGAATCAGAGGTAGGGGAACTATTTCTTTTGATGGAAAGAGCAAAACCGGTAATGTACTATATATTGAAAGATTAAAGCACAATCTTCTCAGTGTTGGTCAGTTGGTGGACAAAGGCTATGATCTTTGGTTCAAGAATGGAAGATGCAGGATCTTTGAAAGCTCTGGAACTGAGATTGCATCCGGTACTCAAACAAAAGGTAATATCTTCCATCTAGTTGGTTCTAATAAAAGTTGTCTATTTGTTCAAGTTGATCAGAGTTGGTTATGGCATAGAAGGATGTGTCATGTGAATTTTGATAACATCATCAAGATAAGCAATACTTAGGATGTAAGAGATCTTCCAAAATTGGTGAAACCTACAAATAGTTTGTGCAAAGGATGTCAGCTAGGTAAACAGAGCAGAGTCTCTTTCAAAAGCAAGGATCAGTCCTCTACCGGATTGTTGGAATTAGTTCATACTGATCTCTATGGTCCAACAAGAATCAAGGGTATGCAAGGTGATTGATATTTCATGTTGCTAATTGATGACCATTCCTGGATGATGTGGGTTACCTTCCTAAAAGAGAAATCATAAGCCCTTGAGAAGTTCAAAATCTTCAAGGCTATGGTAGAAAATCAAACCGGATTGAAACTAAAATGTCTAAGGTCTGATAGAGGTGGTGAATTCACATCCGGTGAATTCATAGATTTTTGTGAGAAACATGGTATAAAGAGACAGTTGTCTGCTCCTAGAACTCCATAGCAGAATGGAGTAGTTGAGAGAAAGAACCGGACCATCCAAGAAGTAGCCAGGACAATGATGATGGAAGAAAATGTTCCTCAGATGTTTTGGAGAGAAGCTGTCAGCACTGTAGTCTACACTCTTAATCAAGTTCAAATCAGAAGCAATACCGGTAAGACTCCTTATGAACTTTGGTTTGGTATAACTCCCACTGTGAGATATTTTAGATTATTTGGTAGCAAGTGTTACATTAAAAGAGATGAAGATCTAGGAAAGGTTGATGCTAGAAGTGATGAAGGAATTTTCTTGGGTTACTCCACTCAAAGCAAAGCATGCCGGTGTTACAATAAGAGATTGAGAAAGATGATAGAAAGTACAAATGTGAAGGTTGATGAAGGAATTGAGAAGCCCTCAAGGTTTTATGAATATGATGAAGATGATCAGAATGATTCTCTAGTGCAAGAAGCTTAATCCTCCCTTGAGATTCAGATTCAGACCGATCCGGTAAATCAAGAAGAAGAAGCTTGTTTGAATGAGCCTGATCAAGAAATAGTAGTGCAAGAAACACCCAAAGTTCCAAGGTATGTAATTCTAAATAATTCTGAAGATTAGATCATAGGTGACAAAAGCAAAGGGGTACAAACAAGGAGGAAAATTGCTCAAGATTCAAATGAATACTATCCGATTTCAAAGATTAAACCTAAGAAATTAATGAAGCTTGCAATGATGAAAATTGGACCAAAGCAATGGAGGAAGAGTTGATGCAAATTGAGAAAAATCACATTTGGGATCTTGTTCCCAGATCTAGAAACAAGAATGTGATTGGAACCAAATGGGTCTTCTAGAACAAACTAAATGAAGTTGGTGAAGTAATCAGAAACAAAGCTAGATTGGTCTGCAAAGGCTACTCTCAAACAAAAGGAATTGATTTTGAAGAAACTTTTGCTCCGGTGGCAAGAATTGAAGCAGTCAGATTATTTCTTGCATTTGCTGCCTTCAAAGACTTCAAGGTATATCAGATGGATGTCAAGTCTGCCTTCCTAAATGGTGATTTGGAAGAAGAAGTATGCATTGAACAACCGGATGGATTTCAATTGTCTGATCATGATGATATGGTCTGCAAGTTGAAGAAATCATTGTATGGATTGAAGCAAGCCCCAAGAGCATGGTATGAAATGTTGGATAAGCATCTTGTGCAGATTGGTTTCAACAAAGGTACTACTAATAAAAATCTATATTTCCAAATAGATAAGGAAAACATCTTGATTGTTGAAGTATTTGTTGATGATATCATCTTTGGAGGAAAAGACAATATGTGTAAAACTTTTGCAAATCAAATGAAAAGTGAGTTTGAAATGTCAATGCTTGGTGAAATGAATTTCTTCTTGGGTCTGCAAATTACTTAGACAAAGAAAGGCATCTTTATCTGTCAGACCAAATATGTAAAAGAATTGTTGAGGAAATTCGGAATGGAAGATTCAAAGCCAATGAACACCCCTATGGCAACCGGATGTAAGTTGAGCAAAGATGATGACTCTCCTAAGACAGATAAGACCAAGTACAGATCAATGATTGGAGGACTATTGTATCTCACTTAGACTAGACCAGATATAATGCAGGTTGTTGGTCTTGTGGCAAGATTTTAGGCTGATCCCAGAGAATCTCATGTCATGGCAATCAAAAGAATTTTTAGGTACTTGAAAGGAACAGTTGAGTATGGTCTATGGTACCCTAGAGATCAGGATTTCTCTCTTCATGCATACACAGATGCAGATTGGGTAGGAGATGTGGATGACTGAAAGAGTACAAGTGGAGGAGCATTCTTTTTGGGAAAAAGATTGGTTTCTTGGTTAAGCAAGAAACAAGAGGCAATATCTCTGTCTACAACTGAAGCAGAATACATTGTAGCAGCAAGTAGTTGCACTCAAATCTTATGGATGAAGCAGATGTTAAGAGACATTAAAGTAGAATATGAGGAGCATATCACAATTTTCTGTGATAATTCAAGTGCAATAAATATTTCTAAGAATCTAGTGTTGCATTCTAAGACCAAGCACATATCTATCAAGTTTCACTTTTTGAGAGAACAAGTGAACAAGGAAGAAGTCAGATTGGAGTATGTACCCTCCAAGGATCAGATTGCAGATATTTTTACCAAACCTCTTCCCAAGGACTCTTTTGAGTATCTCTGGGAGAAGTTAGGGGTCATGGCCCCTCCGGTGATGAACTAGGATGCACTGATGTGCATCATTCCGGTGGATATCACAGTCATATCTTGTGATCTGGATTGATGATGGGGAGCTGCTACTAAGGGGGAGCAGCTGGTATGGTTCTGATGTGTTAGAATTGCAAGTATGAGCCCTTTGCCATTGATATCAAAGGGGGAGAGAAGACATGTGAAAAATAAGTGGTTGATGATCAAAGGGGGAGCAGTAAGGGAAGAAAAGACATGTGAAGAGTTGTTGCTGATAGGGGGAGCTGTGATAGAAAGGAGAAGATCTTGTCTTGATGGTTTTTCACATCATATGTTGCCATCAATGACAAAGGGGGAAATTGTTGCAAGTATGAGGTTAATCAGGGTTGTCATTGATGTCAACATACTCATATTGCTTTGACAAGAAGGATTGGATGAGCTGTGTGCTAAGGATATTGAGAAAATTAGTCTCAAACATGAACAGTGAAGAACAGTGATGAGAAGAAGGCAAAAGTACTCAATAGGTTGAGATTCAGAGGATACAGATTAAAGGGTTTGTAGATATGAGTCTTGAGATGATCTAGTTAAGATTTCAGAGGTCCGCATGAAGATGTGAAGAAGTTGTGATTGATCAAGTAGAACCGGTTCCGGGAGATGCTCCAGAGTGACAGAGTATTACAAAAAGGTCTGGTGAGATCTGGAAGTGTATTGTCCTATTCTATGGATTGGATAGAGTGTTTGGGATGTCCTTGTGATGTGTCCTCTTGATTTGTTCATGGTTTGGAGGTCCAGAAGCACCTCTTACAGTATGACAGTGGCATTAGACTGTGTTCTTGAAGTTCCAGATGAGGAAGAGAAGAGATTCCAGTAAGTAGAGGAAGTGCGGATATACCTGGTCATTCAGGCAAGCTTGTGAAGGTTCTTGAATCATGTTGAGGTTGTGTTGTTGGTCTGCATTGGTGGTAGAGCCCGGAATTGAAGATATTCTTCCGGATGAAGTTCTTGTTCAGACTATCCGACCGGATGAGTTGTTCATCTTGTGAATGTTCTTGTGATGGTCGACCGAATGTGTTATTTATCTTGCGAATGTTCCTGTGGTTGATTGTCGACTTAGATGATTGTTCCTAAGTCAATGCCATGTATAAATAAAGGTTTGTGAGTTCATTTCAAAGTGTGTGGTGTGGAGCAGATGAGTTTGGTATAGCGGAAGAGTGAAAGGTAGAGTAGGTGTGTCTTGGGCTTAAATAGAACTGATCCAGACATGGTGAAGATGTCATTCTCCAATTCAAGTTTGTAATACTTATGATCTTGTAGACAATGTGTCTCTTGTAGGCAGTGTGCCTCTTTGTGAGCAATGTGCTCAGGAAGTGAGCCCTGATTGGCATGTGCCATCCATTTTTCTTATTCTTCTAACAGAGAATAATCCTTGGGTTAATCACCCTGTGGTTTTTCCCTTAACTGGGTTTTCCATGTCAAAAATCTTGGTGTCAGATGTGTTGATGTTTATCTGCTCCAGTGTTTATGCTTTGTGCTTTCATGAATGATTAATTGATATGTTGTTAACTAACAAGAATAATCAAATGTTTGAAGTAGAAGCAAAGTTTTTCTACAACTAATCCACCCCCCCTCTCAGTTGTGTGCCCTAGATCTAACAAACTCCATACACCCCACAGAAAAATGGAGTTGTAAAGAGGATGAATAGAACATTGATGGAGAGGGCTAGGAGTATACTTAGTGGTTCTATCCTTGAAATTTTTTTTTTGGGTTAAAGTTGTAGCCACTGCTTGCTACCTAGTTAATAGGTCTCCTACTTTAGTGCTCGTTGATAAGACACCCATTAAGGTGTGGTCTAGTAAGAATCCTTCACTGAGACATCTTTGTGTTTTTGGTTGTGAGGCATATGCACATTTACCTAAGGAGAAGAGGTCAAAATTGGAGGACAAGGGACTTAAGTGTATCTTCATTGGCTATGGTGTCAATGTGAAAGGGTACAAGCTTTGGGATCCTATGGCTGAGAAAGTATTATATAGAAGAAGTGTTATTTTCAAAGAGGTATCTCCTTCTCCTATTGTTTTACAGCCAAAAAAAAAAGAAAAGAATGAGGATGTGGTTTAGTTTCCTACTACCTCTGAGAAGACTGAACTGACAGATGTTGTTGGACCTGATGATGAGGAGAGCTCTAGCAGCTCTGAAAGTTTAGAAGAAGAAGTAGAACCTCCACCTCAACCCTTGAGGAGGTCCACATGAATCAAGAAGCAATGTGACTAGTTTGGTTATTCATTGCTTGATTCTAGTTGTGCTTTTTCCTTGATTTCTAACATTGATGGGCCTAGAACTATGAAAGAGGATATGAGTATGAAAGATGTAGGTTCCTGGAAGGAGGCCATGGAAGATGAGATGGATTCTTTGGAAAAGAATAAAACTTGGGACTTGGTGCCTTTGCCTGATGGATGGAAACTTGTTGGATGCAAATGGGTGTTCAAGAAGAAATTTGGTGTAGATGGCAGTGTTGAGAAAAATAAGGCCAGATTGTTGCGAAGGGGTATTCACAAGTGGAGGGAATTGATTATGGTGAGATTTTCTGCCCCATTGCAAAGTTGACATCTATTCGGTTCTTGTTATCTCTTGTAGCAGCTTATGATTTAGAAGTGGAACAAATGGATGTGAAGACAACTTTCCTTCACAGTGACTTGGAGGAAGAAATTTACATATCACAGCCAGAGCACTACATAGTGAAAGGTAAAGAAAATTTGATTTGCAAGTTAAAGAAGTTTTTGTATGGATTGAAACAATCTCCTAGGATGTGGTACTTGAAGTTTGATGCCTTTGTGTTTTCTATTGGATTTCTAAGATCAAAATCAGATCATTGTGTGTATTACAAGTTTGACAATGATCGTATTCTTATTATTGCACTATATGTTGATGATATGTTGCTAATTGGGAATGGTAAGAATATGATTTTTTATTTGAAGTCTCAATTGTTAGCACAGTTTGAAATAAAAAACTTAGGGGCAGCCAAGTACATTTTGGGGATGGAGATCAAAAGAGAGAGCAAACAGAAAACTTTGGCTAGGCCAGAGTAAGTATGTTAACACTGTGTTGGAGATATTCAGTATGGTGGATTGCAGACCATTGACTATTCCTGTTATGATGGAGACTAAGTTATCTGTTGATGATTATCCAAAGTCTCTTTCTAAGATAGAGGATATGAGTAGAGTACCTTATGCTAGTGCAGTTGGCAGCTTGATGTATGCTATGGTCTGTACAAGACCAGACATTGCCCAAGCAATGGGAGTCCTTAGTCAGTTTATGGCTAATCCTAGATGGGTACATTGGGATGTAGTGAAGAGAGTGTTTAGATATTTGAGGGGTACTTTCAAGTATTCCTTATGTTAACATGGTTATCCTATTGGACCTCAACATTCTGTGAGTATTCATGGATTTGTGGATTCTGATTGGGCAGGTGACATTAACAGCAGGAGATCCACCAGTGCTTATGTGTTTACCATGTTTGGTGGTGCTATTAGTTGGATGAGTAAATGACAACCAGTGGTTGCTTTGTCCATGACAAAAGTAGAGTACATGGAAGCAACTCATGCTTGTAAAGAAGCCATATGTCTTAAGAGGTTGTGTTTAGATGTTGGTTTTGATGCAAGACAAATTACTATCCATTGTGACAGCCAGAGTACGATTTGCCTAGCAAAGAATCCTACTTTCCATTTTAGAACAAAGCATATTGATGTTTAGTTTCATTTTGTTTGAGATATGGTAGAATATGGGAAGGTGATATTGGAAAAGGTTGACACTTTGAAGAATGTTGTAGATGCATTGACTAAACTTGTGGGCACATATAAGTTCAGATGGTGTTTAGAATCTATGGACCTTTTAGCCCCGAGTAGTTAAAATCTTGTCTTTCTATTGGCTCTTACAAGGTGTTCAACAAGTGGGAGAATGTTGGGAATTAAGGTGTCTCAACCTTGCAATTCCTAGAATTGATTATTAATTAATTATTTATTTTTTTACCTATGATGTAATTTATGTTGCACATCTTGTTTTGTCATTTAGTGTGAAGTGGCATGGTGAGTTGTCACTCAACTTGGAAGGTGACTAGGATGGTCAACTCATCGCATGTGGATATAGGCATCCCATTTGAGGTGGCACTAATATGCCATGTCTCGGCATCTTGTGGTATGATAGATGTGTTATTTTGTATGACAGAATCTATGATGTGTAAGAGCCAAGTATAGAGATTCTTGGGACAAGTGAAGAAAAGTGTCATAAAGTATCTTTGCATGTGGAGAAGGCATCTTTGGGCACCCAAGTTGGGCTATGACATGTTGTAAGAGGAATGTGCTATATTTATTCTTGTATGATGGATTCTCTTACAACATTTAAGGTTGTTATGTTGGGCAGATTTTATGATAGCTGTAAGATGCGTACGAGCATCTGTCATAGCTATTTTTAGCCTAGAGTGCTCCATTCTTGGGAAGTCAAATATGCCATGTATGACAGATGTAAGAGAGGTAATTGCATCTTGGACAAGTGTCCTTTGATGTGGGAAAATAGCCATGTGGCCAAGATGGATGCCCATCTCTAGAATCTTTTTGTTTATGCCTTGTAACTCTATATAATGCATTGTTTTGGAGTAGTAGACATATAGTGTTTGTACAGGTATTGTTATGCTGCCAGAATTACTCCAGAAATGACATTTGCAGACTCCTAGAAGAACTTGCATTGCAAGTGTATTGTAATCCTTTCACAGATTTGATAATACATTGTGCATGTTTTGGAGTGTGGGTTTTTTTACCTGAAAGGTTTTCCCCATGATATATCTTGTGTCACTTTCTTTATGTGTTGTGTTGCTACTGTAATCTTTATGTTATGTGTTTAACATTGCTACAATTGTAAGGTTTAAAAAGAATTTGCATACTATTCCCCTCATTAGGTTAGTGTAGGAAGTGTGTTCCATGTGCCTTGCTTCCTTTTAGCATGTAATACACATCCCTGAACATGTCCACTAAACTGCATAGGCAATTCTTCTCTTCCAGAGGAATGCGGAGCATTTCAACAAGCCTTCAACATTACTTTTCTTAGACAAAATCTAGACTGGAACTCCAGCACTTATAACTTTCACTCTTGAGGGTGTAGAGACACAAACCTTTGGATATCACACGTCCATCAGACACTGAACTTAAATTTTGAACTACAAGACCTTATCTTCAAATGTGGAGAAATGCGGAGCTAAATATTATAGTACTGTGAATACCTTCTTTAGGAACAACACTGTCTCCAAACTATCAACTGCAAAACACTCTTCTGGTAGTCCAAACAATATGAAACTTGGATCATACATGATTTGACACTACATGAAGCTATCTTCCAATCCGTAGAGATAGAACATCAAAAGCATGAAAATGTGGAGCAATCTCCTAGATAGTCTTCAAAATAGTCTTCCTAGAGAAAAAAATTTCACCAACATCCAGAGGCCAATACTTCTTTGTATCAACACATACATTCTTAGGAACAATAGGAGAGAACATACAATATACTTTAGACCATCAGTAATATCTTTGCATCATCATCATAGCTTAATGTATCATCATTAATCTTAGTGCTTCTAATTCCATCTTAATATTTCATCATTCATCTTTGTGCTTCTAATTCCCATCTTAATATTTCATCATTCCTCTTTGTGCTTCTAATTCCCATATTAATATTTCATTATTCATCTTAGTGCTTCTAATCCCCATCTTAATATCTCATAATGAAAGTAATAACTTGAATTGACATTGATCAGGACTTGACATAGGAACATCACTGCATCTCATTGCTTTGTTGACCACAAGCGTGCTCAATACACCTTGTCATGACATTAATCAGGGCACGATATCCAACCATCAATATCAACAACCCACTATGAACATCAGGAACATCACTAAGTATCAGTAACCCTAAACATCAGCATCACCACTATATCTCACTGCATCTCTATATCTCACTGGTATATCATCATCACAAAGTGAGTGCTGACCTTACTCTAAGTGTTGACATCAATGACAACACATATTGCCATCATGGTAAAGTTTTTTGAAATCTATTTTTGGTTGATGTTGATCGCCAGTACGCCTAGATGCTCCTACATCAGACACACTGGGTGGAAAGATTTGTGAGCATACACTGTAGTGCCCCTCTATTTTCACCTTGGATGTCCAGATGGTCTGGCTAAGGAGCATAAAGATGAAGGTAAAATAATAGGAATATTTAGGGTATGTTAGATAGTTGATGTTGTACATTATATAATTTTGGTAAATGCTAGATTCATGTTAATGACATTCCTGATTATGCTTATGTGTGGTTCATATAACAGTCAGTATGTTTTATCGATAATCTTTGTTGCGACAGTGATAATTCATATGCTCTAACATTGTTTTACATTTAGGTGATTATGATGTTGATCTTACTATGATTGCCATATGTTAGAATTGATTTTTATGCGACTAATTCTGTATTATAGGATGTTCCAATTATTGTGTGGTGTGAAAAGAGACAATGTTGTACAACTCATTCATGAGCACCTGGCAACGTTGCAGTTCTCTTTCACTTCGTGACTACTTTATATTTATTATACTTGTGCATAGACCATGTTTTGTGCTGTAGGTTACAGGTATCAGGCATCAACTCCACCTGAATTGACAGGTCTAAGCGTGCCTTAAAACTAATGGAAACTGTTGAACAAAGATAACATATGGTCCCCTAGTTAGTCATCATCCTTGAAAAGGATGAGTATCCAGTTTTGCACCCAGTCAGTGTTGTCTGTATGGGCGTGATAGTTAGTCACTATCATTGTGGTCATGCTTTTCGATCATGCATAGTGTCAGGTATTGTTTGGCATTTAGGTTATTTAGTTTGGAATTGTTTGATTAATGCTTTGGTTAATTATTGCATTAAAATAAAATTATTAATTCAAGAGGGCACTTTGATAAATAAATGCTTTTATGTAAATTTAAGTTATGGGAAAATATACTATATTGTAATCCAAGGTCAATAAATAATAATTATTATTATGAGTTGTCATAAAACTTATTTATAGCAAATACTAAAATAAATAAAAAATAGTAAGAAATAATATTGTCTAGTTGAAAATAAATTAAATAGAAAACTGTAAGAAAGTAATAAAGGAGAGTTTATTACCATTAATGGGAGAAATCTTCTAGAAGATATTGGGGGATTTCTCTCACTAAAAAGGGGATGGCAGGACTGTGGAAAAAAAGAAGAAGAAAGGTGAGAAAAAGTAGGAAAAAGTAGTTAAGCCTTGAATCTGGGTATGCCTTATATCAAAAATGTGGTTCTATGGATTTTGCTTTGGTTTTGATATTGTCTGTGCATTTCATTAGATGTGGTCTTTTGAACAAATAGGTTCTCTAGATCTCTACTTTGGATTTTAATTATATTACCTAAACAAGATTAGTTTTGTTTGAAATCAGTTTTGCATGTGTATTATCTAAAAGAAAAATAATGATCTTCTGAGAAATGAATTTGAGCAGTATATTTGTATTTGATTGCTTAAAATTTTTGTGTTTACTTTAGTCCATTCGTAGCACCTTCCTTGACTGGGAATTTATATGATTAAACTCTCTCTTATGTTGAACCATGATCTTGTCCTTATTCGCTTTCAGTGAACCTTTTATTTTGTTTACCTATTATCCATCTTTAGTGTACCCAGATGCACCATGGAATTAAATGTTTAATGATCTTGCATTCAATCTCAACTTGGAAAGCTTGAGTTTTTTCTAGAAATATAAAACTGCCTTCACTCATTCTTCCTGTAGACTCATTTGGCTATAGAATCTTCTTAAAGGAAACCTAGTAATTATTTTTCTATGTCATACTAGGTGAATGTTTGACTATGTTCATTGAAATTGTAACCCTCCTTCATTCTTGATATTTCTTTTGAGTTTAGTTTCATTTATTTTTAAATAAAATAGTGAGGAGATCCCTCAAGGGGTGACAACCAGTGAAGGATGCCGTGCCTCTCACAGGCTATTCAAATTACCTTTAAACAAAAATTCTTACCTATAATATATGTTTTAGTCTCCTAAGCATGATATACGCCTCGGGTTCTTGGATCTTGATTGCCTAAAAACTAGACATGAAATAATTTGTGCTCCTGTGATAATATCGGTGCAATAGACATGTCTTGATCTTTATTTCTTATGCCTTAGGTTTTTTATTGACCCTCAAATGTGATAGTTAAATATGTGCCAAGATGTAAAAAAACTAGATTCTCTTGTTCCCGTATCTATTCTTCTACCAGCATATCTATTTTCCTGAGTCTAAATCCTCGTGCAGGTCTTGCAAACCATGGATAAACCTCTACCTAGGCATGAGTGTCTTTATTCAAATCCTATCTTATTTTTTTGAAGTTTCTAAAAATACTACCTTTGTCCCATTCTTAGGCGCTAAGTTGGTTTATGACCAGAGAAAAGGTGCCTCAAAACAGGTCAATTGCATTTAGAAATTACTTATCATATCTGAGAAATGAAATTTTATAATCATAAAATATATTCCTTTATTTCCATGAATTTTTACTTTCAAAAGTATGCTCATATGAAATTAGTTTAATATTAAAAAAAAATTAGGGATAGAATATCCTTGTATATTTAGCTTGATAATACTCTAGTATTGAAATCAAGTATTTGTTTACCCGTAGATATTGAAATCAAGTATATGTTTTATGGTTGTTAAAATGTCATGGAATAGAGAATACCATCTGCATTTGTTGAGTACTTCTCCCCAATATCATCTACATTTACTGAGCACTTCTAAAGCCTTTTCTACATATCTATTTTATGCACATTCTACAATCATTGTATACGGTTAGAAGATATATCTTTGAGGCTTTCTATCAAAAAGATTGCGTCCCTGATCTATCCTTCCACGTTTTGCATTTTCAGAGTATTTCAAACTATAAAATCTAATAAAATATTTCCCCTTTCATTTTTCTACAATAGATATCCATACCCTGTTCCAAAGCTCCCATTTTGGTGCAGGTTGTTAGGATGCTGGCAAAAGTTGCTGATCTGGTTTTAAACCTGCCAATCACATTGTATGAAAGTTTCTAAAGTATTTTCATCAAATCCAATTTGTGCTTCACCTCTAATATTTCCTTGGGATAGAATTAGACTATTCACTTGCGGAAAACTTCTGCAAATAAGTTTGAGTTATTCATGTTACCTCAATCATTCTATGTCTTCTACTATCTATGTGTTCTTAAATAAATTTGTGTATGGTTTTGTTTCCTTCGACCTCCTGAGGTGTCTTAATAGCATTTTCTTATAAGTGTCTAAAACCCTTTTAACAAATCCTTTCTGTGCATATCCTTCAATCCTCACATTCCATGAGACCGCATGCCTTTTGCATGCACCTACGTTTCACGTACCTATCTAGCAAGGCCATTGCAACTACAATATCTGACAGAATTTGCTTATTAGAAAGTTTCATTATTAGAAAGTTTCTTGAAATCTACAAGTTTATATAGTAATCAAGGTATAAATTATATATATATATATATATTGCATGAAGTATAAATCATATATTATAGTTAAGTTACTAGATTCATTTAGATTGAATTATTGAAATTTATTTGAATAGATTATTTGATTGATTGAACTTTATATTAAAAAAGGAATAAGATAAGTAGATAGAACTATGATGTAAGTGCTTTTGTTATAGTAGAAGTTAAGTATTGGATTGAACCATTAGCTATTTAGTAACTATTTGATTTAGAAATTTATTTGATTAAAGGTTTTAGTTGGAAAAGTAATTGTACATAATGACATTATTCGATATCATCGATTAGTATTTAAAATAAACATAAATCAATTATAAGTTGGGTTGATGCAAATGATTGCATTTTTTTAAATTGTATGTTATAGTAAGCATGCCTTTAGGGTTATTTGCATGTTGTTCGCAATCACTTTAATTAGATGCAACTAAATAAAACTTGGGAGCTTTTGCATTAAATATTGTTACTTGTGGGCACTTATATCATATGATCGTATTAGTAACTGCTACTAGTAGTAAGAATAATATTGTCCTGCATTGTTGAGATAGATTCACTTTATGTTGTTAGATGATTGATCATGATTGGATTAATGTTACATTCTTTAAGACCCATAATTAGTGCATCATATCATATGTTGCATTTGTGGTATTGTAATTGAAATATTGATGAAGGATCTTAGTTTATGATGTGCATTTGAGAGTGAATGTGATGTGAGATGGTGTCAAGTGTTTGTGTCATTTGGGGAAGATGATTCCAGAAGCCTAGGAGGGTGTGATTGTGTGGTGGTTGGCTATGTGTGCATCATGTGAGTTGAGTGAAATGCAATCCTAGAATGTTGCCTCCTATTCATGTTGGTATGATATATGTACAAGATGGATAATACCTTGCTCAGTGTACCTATTCATGTGGTTATGATGACTATGCAAGATGGGTAATGCCTTTCTTTGTGTGATGTGAAATGATGTGTATTTTGTGTTGTAAATACATCATGATGAGAATGTGATAGTTCATGCTTGGTTTATGTCTTGGACTTTGTGAATCTAAATGCTGTGAAGGGGGAGTAGCTTTCAATGTGGAGCCAAGGCCCAAAGTGGTTGCCAGGGTAACCCATTGGAAGTTTTTAATCCAGTGATAACTTAATAATAAATTTAGAGGGTTGGGTAGTTTTCACACTAATCAAGATAATTGAATTCCTCACTCATGCCTGTAGTGCTAGTTTAGACTAAGGATGAGATGAGAAGGCCTGGTTGACAAAATCAACTTCCTTGTCCTCACGAAAGGAATGTTGGTTCCGCATGTGTCACCCTATGGGGCCGGTGTCTAGTGAGAGGCTATCAGGGTAACCATAGATGGGGGCTGATGTCTAGTGAGAGACTATCAAGGTAACCCATGTCAGGGCCATGCGATGACACTCTTCCCTATTGTAGCGTAGCATTCCCTAATTGTGTTTCCCCTTTCGTTGTGTGATTGCCTCTAGAAGTGATGTTTGAGTTACTAGTGATGTTCATATTAACCCGTGTTGTATTTGAGTCATGAGTAGTCCTTGCACCTGTTAGCCTATTGTCTTCTTGATTGTTTGCTTAGTGGGACCTTATTGTTATCTCCTAGCACGGGGGTTGGACCTTAGGGTTCCACATGGTCGGGTGGTTGTGGTTTTATCTCCATTGGTTTCCCTTGCTGTTGTTCGTGTACGAGAATGATGTATCTCTTATATCAGATTTAAGATCTTGTACCCGTTTTGAGGAGATAGTTACTTATGCTCATGTTCTAGTTTGGTATCTCAGTTGGATCCTATACTGTTATCTTGATGTATACTTCCCAATGCATTCGAAAAAGGATATTGTAAACAATATAATGTTGTACTTTCATGTAAAAGAAATTATTTATGTACTTGTAATCTTATATGTAGGATCTTGATGTTTACTTATCTGATGATATAATATGGAAATGTATGTGTTTATTCAATTGATGCAATTAGACTTAGAATGAACTGTGGTTGTTAGTTAATTCATAATGTTGCTTAGATCTTGTTAATATTTAGATAGTAATGCAGCCATGTAACCCTAGAGGATATATCTTAACTTAAATGTTATGAATAAATATGAATTATATTTCTTTGTGATTTCTTTCTTTAAAAAAAAAAATTGTCCTTTTGTATAGCATAGTTGTGCTGTCCTCTGGGGTTTTTTGGCGAAGAGTTACATTTGGTATCAGAGCCATGTTTGCAACACTAGGACCTATGGATTATTGTTGTTACTCTAGGTTAAGCATTTTTTTCCCTTGTGGTGAGTTGATAATAGTACCTCTCACCTATGTGCCTTAGTATGACGTTAGAGGGTTGATAAATTTACAGACTTATTCTTTGATTCTGGAAGAAATAAATTCTTTATGCCTTGTTTTGCTTATGTGTCTGCTATGTGTTCTCTCTCCTTTTCTGAAAATGTGATGTTATATCTGAAAATAGGTGTTTCTTAAATGTTTTGCTTGCTGATTTGTTGAGGCCTTGAGTTCCTCTTGTGGTTTCTAGTGCTATAGAAGAAAGAAGCATGGTTACTATTAGTGCATGTAATTAGGAGTGTGGTATTTGCCCCCTCTAGTGATGTGAATGTTCTGTACCCATTCTATGTGGGGTATTGCGAGAGGCCAGTGGTGTTTTGTGTTCCCTGGTTTGGTGAAGTAATCATGCTTGGGGGTTTTTTTAACTTTGGGTGTGGGAGCACCATACCATCTTTATGTTAATTGCATTATTTTTGTACAAGTGTAAGTATTGGAATGATTTAATCATTTGGTGGCATCATCCATCGCAAGTCATGTGGTTATGTGGTGTTGTCATGTGTGGGGTATCTTTATGTGGTTGCTTGATAATCTAATATCTATCTCCTAGTTGGCTATGACCTCATGTGGAAGTTTTGTTGTGGTTTATGAAAGTTATCATTGTGTATGCCTGTGTAAGAATCGTGTGCAAGAAATCAAATTGGAGCTTGTGTTGGACCCATGAATGTGATATTGTAAGTCAATTAGAGCTTTGAATTATTCTTGTGTGTGATATCCTACATTCCCTCTATAAATATCTTCTTGCATAAGGAAGTAATTGCATATGTTCATAGCTTGGTAAAAAGAAATTGCACTACATTAAAGATAGAAATTTTTGTACATAAGTAGCGACTGTGTTGCCTTAAATTCTTGTATAAAAGTTTCTTAGATATGAGGATATAGAAGACTTAGTTGTCCGTGTGTTTGGTGTACATTCTCTAATGCATTTTGGACCTTGTGTTCTTGGGTGTTGTGTAGTGGATACTTCCTTTTGTGGCTAAAATTAGTCACACTGTGATGTGGATTTGTTTGTAATTTGGTTGTTATGGAATTTTTGATAGTTGTTTCATGTGTTGTTGGTGGGTTAGCAGGGAATTTGTTTTCTTCGACCTCTCTTATGATAGGAGTGTCTACCAAAACTCTTTTCTTTATACTTGATTTATTGTTGAAAATTGTCGGCATTTTGTGACTTAAGATTGAATTTGATTATTCCCCCACTTGGGTTTGCACCTTTTTAAAATTTCTATGGTGGCTATTCTGAATGTTTGTTTCTTTTGGCCCCATTTCGTGTTAAGTGTTATTTTTATCATGTTCATTCGAGCCTCTGATAGTATGTACAAGGGAAGACTCCATGGAGAATTATACTTTGCATGTTTGGTAATTAGTTGGAACCATAGTGGAAATAAGAGATGAGATGTATTTTTCCTTGTTAATATGTGAATGCAATTCTCTAGATCGTATGAAATTCTCAAAATATGTGTGATTGGTCATAAGTAGATCGCATGATACACCTTAAAGGTAAGGAATTGATGTTCTTCTTATCTTTATTGAGTGATTGTGCTTACCTTATAAACAATTATTTAATATGGATGCGTATGTTGGCAATAGAAAATTGCAATACTAATATGTTATGTTTCCACCCTAGTTAGTGACTTCAAGGAGTAAGTCAAGTTTTATGGGGGGGGGGGGAGGATGTAGTGCCCCTCTATTTTCACCTTGGATGTGTAGATGGTCTGGCTAAGGATCATGAAGATGAAGGTAAAATAATAGGAATATTTAGGGTATGTTAGACAGTTGATGTTGTACATTATATGATGTTGGTAGATGCTACATTCATGTTGATGACATTCTTGATTATGCTCATGTGTGGTTTCATATGATAGTATGTTTTATCGATAATGTTTGTTGCGACACTGATAATTCATATGCTCTGACATTGATTTACATTCAGGTGATTATGATGTTGATCTTACTATGATTGTCATATGTTATAATTGATTTCATGCAACTGATTCTCTATTATAGGATGATCCGATTATTGTGTGGTGTGAAAAGAGACAATGTCGTACCACTCATTCGTGAGCATCCGGTGACATTACAATTCTCTTTCACTCCGTAACCATTTTATATTTATTATACTTGTGCATAGATTGTGTTGTGTGATATAGGTTGCAAGTATCAGGCATCAACTCCACCTAAATTGACAGGTTTGAGTATGCTTTAAAACCAATAGAAACTGTTGAACGGAGATAACATATGGTCCCCTAGTTAGTCATCATCCTTGAAAAGGATGAGGATCCATTTTTGCACCCAGTCAGTGTTGTCTGTATGGGCATGATAGTTAGCCACTATCATTGTGGTCATGCTTTTTGATCGTGCATAGTGTCAGGTATTGTTTGGCATTTAGGTTATTTAGTTTGGAATTGTTTGATTAATGCTTTAGTTAATTGTTGCATTAAAATAAAATTATTAAGTCAAGAGGGCACTTTGATAAATAAATGCTTTTATGTAAATTTAAGTTATGGGAAAATATACTATATTGTAATCCAAGGTCAATAAATAATAATTATTATTATGAGCTATCATAAAACTTATTTATAGTAAATACTAAAATAAATAAAAAATAGTAAGAAATTATATTGTCTAGTTGAAAATGCATTAAATAGAAAACTATAAGAAAGTAATAAAGGAGAGTTTATTGCCATTAATGGGAGGGATCTTCTGGAAGAAATTGGGGGATTTATCTCGCTAAAAAGGGGATGGAAGGACTGTGGAAAAAAAAAAAACTAAGAAAGGTGAGAGAAAAAGCAGGAAAAAGTAGGAAAAAGCAGTTAAGCCTTGAATCTGGGTATGCCTTATATAAAAAATGTGGTTCTATGGATTTTGCTTTGGTTTTAATATTGTCTGTGCATTTCATTAGATGTGGTCTTCTAAACAAATAGGTTCTCTGGATCTCTACTTTGGATTTTAATTACATTACCTAAACAAGATTAGTTTTGTTTGAAATCAGTTTTGCATGTGTATTATCTAAAAGAAAAATAATGATCTTCTGAGAAATGAATTTGAGTAGTA
This sequence comes from Cunninghamia lanceolata, assembly GCA_027924645.1. Taxonomy (NCBI): domain Eukaryota; kingdom Viridiplantae; phylum Streptophyta; class Pinopsida; order Cupressales; family Cupressaceae; genus Cunninghamia; species Cunninghamia lanceolata. Next base: position 16,780,116 of record BSBN01001567.1, on the reverse strand, counting down.
TATTTGTATTTGATTTCTTAAAATTTTTGTGTTTACTTTAGTCCATTCGTAGCACCTTCCTTGACTAGGAATTTATATGATTAAACCCTCTCTTATGTTGAACCAGGATCTTGTATTATCTGCCTTCAGTGAACCTTTTATTTTTTTAACCTATTATCCATCTTTAGTGTACCCAGATGCACCGTGGAATTAAATGTTTAATGATCTTGCATTCACTCTCAACTTGGAAAGCTTGAGTTTATTCCAGAAATATAAAACTACCTTCACTCTTTTTTCCTATAGAATCATTTGGCTATAGAATCTTCTTAAAGGAAACCTAGTAATTATTTTTCTATGCCATACTAGGTGAATGTTTGACTGTGTTCATTGAAATTGTAACCCTCCTTCATTCCTAATATTTCTTTTGAGTTTAGTTCTATTTTTTTTAAATAAAATAGTGAGGAGATCCCTCAAGGGGCCATGACCTATGAAGGTTGCCACGCCTCTCACAGGCTATTCAAATTGCCTTTAAAAAAATTCTTACCTATAATATATGTTTTAGTCTCCTAAGCATGATATATGCCTCAGGTTATTGGATCTTGATTGCCTAAAAACCAGACATGAAATAATTTGTGTTCCTATGATAGTATCAGTGCAATAGATATGTCTTGATCTTTATTTCTTATGCCTTAGGTTTTTTATTGACCCTCAAATGTGATAGTTAAATATGTGCCAAGATGTAAAAAAACTAGATTCTCTTGCTCTCGTATCTATTCTTTTGCCACCATATCTATTTTCTGAGTCTAAATCCTCATGCAGATCTCGCAAACCATAGATAAACCTTTACCTAGGTGCGAGTGCCTTTATTTCAAATTCTATCTTCTTATTTTTGAAGTTTCTAAAAATACTACCTTTGTCCCATTCTTAGGCGCTAGGTTGGTTTATGACCAAAGAAAAAGTGCCTCAAAATAGGTTGATTGCATTTACAAAGTGCTTATCATATCTGAGAAATGAAATGTTATAATCATAAAATATATTCCATTATTTCCATGAATTTTTACTTTCAAAAGTATGCTCATATGAAATTAGTTTAATATTAAAAAAATTAGGGATAGAATATCCTTGTATATTTAGCTTGATAATACTCTAGTATTGAAATCAAGTATTTGTTTACTGGCAGCTATTGAAATCAAGAATATGTTTTATGGTTGTTAAAATATCATGGAATAGAGAATATTGTTTTCATTTACTAAGTGCTTCTCACCAATATCATCTACATTTAGTGAGCACTTCTAAATCCTTTTCTACAAATCTATTTTATGCACATCCTGCAACCATTGTATACGGTTAGAAGATATCTCTTTGAGGCTTTCTATCAAGCAGATCATGTGCCTAATCTATCCTTCCACATTTTGCATTTTTAGAGCATTTCAAACTATAAAATCTAATAAAATCTTTCCCCTTTCATTTTGCTACAATAGATATCCATACCCTGTTCCAAAGCTCCCATTTTGGCGCAGGCTGTTAGGAGGCTGGCAAAGGTTGCTGATCTGGTGTTAAACCTACCAATCACATTGTATGAAAGTTTCTAAAGTCTTTTCATCAAATCTAATTTGTTCTTCACCTCTAATATTTCCTTGGCACATAATTAGACTATTCACTTGCGAAAAACTTCTGCAAATAAGTTTGAGTCATTCCTGTTACCTCAATCATTCTATGTCTTCTACTATCTATGTGTTCTTAAATAAATTTGTGTATGGTTTTGTTTCCTTCGACCTCCTGAGGTGTCTTAATAGCATTTTATTATAAGTGTCTAAAACCCTTTTAACAAATCCTTTCTGTGCATATCCTTTAATCCTCGCATTCCACGAGACCGCATGCCTTGTGCATGTGCCTACGTTTTAGATACCTGTCTAGCAAGGTCGTTACAACTACAATATCTGACATAATTCATTTATTAGAAAGTTTCATTATTAGAATTTCATTTATTAGAAAGTTTCTTCAAATCTACAAGTTTATATAGTAATCAAGGTATATATATATATTGCATTAAGTATAAAACATATATATAGTTAAGTGACTAGATTCATTTAGATTAAATTATTGAAATTTATTTGAATAGATTATTTGATTTATTGAACTTTATATTAAAAAGGAATAAGATAAGTAGATAGAACTATGATGTAAGTGCTTTTGTTATAGTAGAAGTTAAGTATTGGATTAAACCATTAGCTATTTAGTAATTATTTGATTAAAGGTTTTAGTTGGAAAAGGAATTGTACATAATGACATTATTCAATATCATCAATTAGTCTTTAAAATAAACATAAATCAATTATAAGTTGGGTTGATGCTAATGATTGCATTTTTATAAATTGTATGTTATAGTAAGCATGCCTTTAGGGTTATTTGCATGTTGTTTGCAATCACTTTAATTTGATGAAACTAAATAAATCTTGGGATCTTTTGGGTTAAATATTGTTACTTGTGGGCACTTATATCATATGATCATATTAGTAACTACTACAAGTAGTAAGAATAATATTATTCTGCATTGTTGAGATAGATTCACTTTATGTTGTTAGATGATTGATCATGATTGGATTAATGTTACAGTCTTTAAGACCCATAATTAGTACATCATATCGTATGTTACATTTGTGGTATTGTAATTGAAATATTGATGAAGGATCTTAGTTTATGATGTGCATTTGAGAGTGAATGTGATGCGAGATGGTGCCAAGTGTTTGTGTCATTTGGGGAAGATGATTCCAGAGGCCTAGGAGGGTGTGATTGTGTGGTGGTTGGCTATGTGTGCATCATGTGAGCTAAGTGAAATGCAATCATGGAATGTTGCCTCCTATTCATGTTGGTATGATACATGTGCGAGATGGATAATGCCTTGCTCAGTGTACCTATTCATGTGGTTATGATGACTATGCAAGATGGGTAATGCCTTGCTCTGTGTGGTGTGAAATGATGTGTATTTAGTGTTGTAAATGCATCATGATGAGAATGTGATAGTTCATGCTTGGTTTATGTCTTGGGCTTTGTGAATCTAGATGCAGTGAAGGGGGAATGGCTTTCAATGTTGGGTCAGGGCCCAAAGTGGCTGCCAGGGTAACCCATTGGAAGTTTTTAATCCAGTGATAACTTAATAATAAATTTAGAGGGTTGGGTAGTTTTCACACTAATCAAAATAATTGGATTCCTCACTCATGCCTATAGTGCTAGTTCAGACTAAGGATGAGATGAGAAGGCCTGGTTGGCAAAATCAACTTCCTTGTCCTCACAAAAGGAATGTTGGTTCTGCATGTGTCACCCTATGGGGCCGGCGTCTAGTGAGAGACTGTCAAGGTAACCATAGAGGGGGTCTGGCATCTAGAGACTATCAGGGTAACCCATGTCAGGGGCATGCGATGGCACTCTTCCCTATTGTATCCTAGCATTCCCTAATTGTGTTTCCCCTTTCGTTGTGTGATTGCCTCTAGAAGTGATGTTTGAGTTACTGGTGATGTTCATATTAACCCATGTTGTATTTGAGTCATGAGTAGTCTTTGCACCTGTTAGCCTATTATCTTCGTGACTATTTGCTTAGTGGGACCTTATTGTTATCTCCTAGCACAAGGGGTGGACCTTAGGGTTCCACATGGTCGGGTGGTTGTGGTTTTATCTCCATTGGTTTCCCTTGCTATTGTTCATGTGTGAGAATGATGTATCTCTTATATCAGATTTTAGATCTTATACTATTTTTGAGGAGACAGTTACTTATGTTCATGTTCTAGTCTGGTATCTCAATTGGATCCTATACTATTATCTTGATGTATACTTCGCAATGTATTCGAAAAGGGATATTGTAAATGATGTAATGTTGTACTTTCATGTAAAGGAAATTATTTATGTAATTGTAATCCTATATGTAGGATCTTGATGTTTACTTATCTGATGATATAATATGGAAATGTATGTGTTTATTCAACTGATGTAATTAAAGTTAGAATGAACTGTGGTTGTTAGTTAATTCATGATGTTGCTTAGATCTTGTTAATATTTAGATAGTAATGCAACTGTGGAGCCCTAGAGGATATAGCTTAACTTAAATGTTATGAATAAATATGAATTACATTTCTTTATGATTTCTTTCTTTAAAAAAAAATTGTCCTTTTGTATAGCATAGTTATGCCATCCTTTGGGGTTTCTTGGTGGGGCGTTACATACACTCACAAATGTGGAGTTGACTAGTCGAACTACTCTTCCATGTTACAACCGACCTATTGTGAACTCCATCACTGAATCATGTTCACAAAGTTATTTCTTCTTCCTCTTTTTCTGGCACCTTGCCAGAGCAAGTGTCATCCTCCTCCCGCAACTCTACTCACCACTCTTCTCTCCTCTCATGGATTTGCATCCACCATGTGTTGTCGGCCTCCGCCATATACTCTCTTCTCTCCTCTCCTTCTTTGTGGGATCCAACCCACCACTTGAACCAACCACCTCCACCAAAATCTTCATGCCCACTCATCTATACATAAGTCGATATGAATGACTTTATGGAAATTAAAGATTTCCATATCCTCCCCTATCTTCCCCTCATCATACTCTTCAATTTCTCCTCTTATAAATTAAGGTAAACAAAAATCATGACTGAATTCACAAATTTTAGAAAATACCTCATCCTTCTTTGTTGTTGTGATATCTTCCTCTACGTCCTTCGCTACAATGTTTTCTTCAACTATTGCAACATATTTCTCTCCTTCATTCACTACAACCTCTTTCTCAACTGCACTTTCATCTGCTAAGGCTTTCATGTCCTCCAAAGGACACTCAACCGCTACTATAAATTCACTCTCTCCCTCTTTTTCCATGCTCTCATCCAAGCATACTGCTGCAACCTCATGCTTATCTTCATCATGCTTGACCAATTCCTCCCATTGCCTTGCTTCCAATCTATCCACTCTCATGGTTATTCAACCATCATCAAGGACATCTTCCTCTTTTCATATTTCCTCCAACCATTCCACATCATAGGTTTTCTCACAAATATTCTCATGCTGCTACAACCTTCCACACATCACACTCTCAATCTACAAGACAAATTCTTTCACGGATTCCTAGCCCTCAATTGTTTAGGACTCTCTCCCACCTACAACAATCCTTTTGATCTTCCCACAACTGCTTCCTCTTCTCTACTCACAAGTCCTGGTGGATCCTCTCCACTCTCAGGATTATAGACTTCAATACCATATGACACTGAAGAAAACTCTTTGCTACAACAACACACAATTTCTTTAAATGCAAACACACAAATTTATGATTTATTTGGTACAGGAAGTAATCCCTCCCACTATAAAATCAACAACACAGATATTTTAACACAATAGAAACCAAAAACCACTCAAACATTTTATTGAAATCTCATATGTAAATGATCTACAACAAAACTGCAACAAACTATAGAATCTTGGCCTCTCATGGCCTCACAAATCTATAGGGAAAACTCCTCATTCCCTCACATTCACTCAGAAATTTATCTACTTCACAAGCCTCCACACGATCTAAGATCCCTCATCCAATACTACCTGAGAAATTTGCCTCCTTTGTGCAAAAATATTGCTTTTAAATAACATAATATTTGCAACCTTTGGCCTTTCATTTCTACCATGTTTTGACATGCCTTCTCCTTTGCAAACATGTAAGTTGTGGAGCCTCAAAAGAGGTGTTTGATCTTCCCTCCATGTGAGAGGAAAGATATATAATGCTCTAATTAATTGTGACGCCTCTATCTTATTATATACTAAAGTATTTAACTTCACATCTAGCACCTCAGGAGATTTGGAGGAGGAGGCTTTAATGTCATCTTGTCATCTAAACTATTCTCCACAATAAACCATGCTCAATCCCCATGTCAAGTGATCATCGTAATGATAGTGCATATACCACACCCCTAGATTGTCAACTTTGAATCTTATTGCAACCCATTTGCTGAGAGGCACTGCTATTGTATTTTGCAATGGATGATTAGTGAGATTGAAATTAAGTGGGTTGATTTGAGCATCATAGTTTCCAAACCCTTGTCCAACAATGTAAAAGTTGTAACCATGAAGGTGCATTGGGTGGTCCTCTACAAATAAAATGCTTGTTCCCTATAAAATTAGTTGCACTATAGAATTGAACTTGAGAACCTTCACTTGGTTCATTGCAAGAACATGCATCCAAATGCTGGAGGATATGTTTTTCCTCGTATAATTGAACTCAATGGGTGGTTTTGAAGGAAAGTCTAATGTGAAGACTCATGTTATGTGAAATTAATAATCTTGGAGAATGGTAATGCTAGGATTCACAAATGATATGTTGTTCATGCTTGCAGTGAGCTTGAATCCATTTGGGCCTGCACAAGTGTGATTTAGCTAGAAAGGAAGTAATTCCAATCCCAATGTGGTCACCACATTATCTTATTTTTAGAGGAACTTCAATTGGGTATTTTGGTGTGGTGAGGCTTCAAAGAGATCCACTAAACTAGAGGCAGTAGCTATGTCATTGTATGACAAAAGAGAAGGGAGGATGGGGCTGACAAAGATGACATTACATCTTCATATTGTAGAATAGCTATAGTTGTGGTGTTGTTAATATTAGCTGATCCCAAAGAAGTATATGAGTTGGCTTCCATGAAGTACTTTCTTGGAGGCTGGTTTGCAGTGACAAGTATATTAGCACTCTAGCCTGGTGTAATCATCATAACATCTATATTGTATGGATTTGTGTATGCATCATCCACATTCACCACTATGAAGTTATGAATTGATATCTAGAAAAATAGTTCATTGTTCAGGGCAGCATTGACAATCCTTACAAGATAATTTTCCCCGGCCTTAACATGAATGGTAAAGTTTTCTGAAATTTGTTTTTGGTTCATGTTGATTGCCAGTTCACCCCAATGCTCCTGCATTAATGACAAAAAAATATTAAAAAAATTAAAACAACCCAATATGTCGTTCCCAACAGTGTAATATGTTCATAAAGGATTGGGGATTGGGAAAATTAAAGACTCAAAACTCAAAAGGTAATAAAAGTTGGCAAGGCTAAACCTGCAATTCTAAAGGACTTAGGAGTTCAAAGCCTTGGAGATCAGGAATTGGGAACAACGTCAAACTTATGCTCAAAAGAGAAGGAACACAATATGGCCCAACACCTTGACCTTGAAGGACTTAGTGAATATCAATCATTGGGGTCAGGGATTGGGATGAAACCAAATTGCATGCCCAATAAAGAAAGAATTAAAATAATGGAAACTTTGAAAGGGCAACATGACGTTATTGAAAACAACCTCAAAAACTGTACCAAAACAAAAATGGATTGAAACAACTAGGGTTACAAAAAATGAAAGGGAAAAAATATGAAAACCTAAGTAAAACGAGATTTAATACTTGAGAGCATGAAAGGGCACAAACAAAAATGACATATGAACCTAAAGAAAGGCCAAACAAGTAGGTGAATTCATGAAACATCATTAAACATAGAGAAGGCATAGGAACCCTACCTAGAGAAACAACGAATGGTGAGATTATCCAAGCAAACATGGTGACAAACAATGCAACTAGCAGATCACGAGCACCAACTCGAATGCACCAGCATCTTTGGCTCTACGTCACAGGGTTTGCAACATGCTCAAAATTACCAGAGATTTGGGAGAAAATGTAAAAATTAAAAGTGAAAATAGAATTGAAAAAATGACAATAAAATGCTCCTTGACACACGCATGGGAAACTACAATAAATGCATGTCTGAGGGTAGGTAGGGATGAGGTCACATCCTTTATCTGTCGAGATATCGAAGATGCTTTTATTGTCATGCCAAAATGATAAACTCCAAAGATTTGACAAAGATGATGCATGAAGCCATCACTAGTATCCACAGACCTCGAGGTGTTGGGGGTACTTCTATTGCCATGCCAAAATGACAAACCCTAATAGGATGAAAACTCATCCATGCAAACATACAAGGAAAACTATTAGGTTTTTGGGGGTGATTTCATTGTCATGCTAAAATGAGAAACCCTGGTACCTGACAAGGTAGGAAATGTATAAAACTTAGTGAAAATGCCAAAATTAGAAATTCAAAACCCAAAAGAAGGGGTAGAAACATTAAGAAAAACTAGAATAAGCCAAAGGGAAGAAAATGATTCTATGTAAAGGTACCAAAATGAAACTTGACATTATACCACAAGAAAAAGAGACAATCAAAGAAGAAGAAAAAGGGGGATGTCCTCATTTGCCTAAAATGGGGCATGTTGTGTAAGGCACAACAAAATGCCAACCAAAACAAGAAAAATGCTTGAGAAGAATAAGGAACCCCAAAATCAAAAGAAAAACAAGAGACAACAAGACACTGAAGTACAAACATCCAACAAATTTAGTTGGAAGACTAATAAAAAATAGAAAGGGAAAGGGAGACTGGCACACACCCACACCTAATAGGAAAAACTAAAAGCAACCTAACCTAACCAATCTATAAACAACTGGCCATTAGAGCTCAAAGAAAACTAGCTAACTAGATACCTATCTAACTAAACACAACCCAGACTATGTACAAAGAACTCAAAACAATGATCACATGGGCTACCTCTCAATTGATTTTTCATTATGTACAGTAGTAATAACCCATCCCATATGGTTCTAAGGAAATAAAAATCATCTTTGTACTCAAAGATATAGAAGCTAAGTGGGTTGGGTTCAAATTCTAGGTACAGTTCATGCAAAATTAGAAGTTGCACGGATCTTCTCTGTGATCATGATCAATGGACACAAACATATTTTATTATCTCTAGTAAATTGAATGTTATCAATAGACAAAGGAGCATGAAAAGATACAATTGGATTTACTTGATTTCCAACTGTAGGTGTAAGTCCATGCAATGTGGTCTCTCCTTCTAGAGGTCTCAACTCATGATACACCACTCCATTTTGTTCAAGTACTTCTAGATGTGGATCAAAAGAATGGATTTTGTTAATCTATGTAGCCTAAGGGTCCTTTACCTCATGAGATAAGTAGTTGTACTTGTCAAACCCTTGCATATCATTGTTGAAGACATGTGAGTCTAGTTGAAGATCATCATCAATAGGGTTAGAACCATCGAAATATGATAAGCCACCATATGCCCTAGACAATTCATTTGAATGCATTGGATTAGCAATATCTAAATTAGAAAGTTACTCCCTTAATTAACTTTGTTGTTCATGTTGAAGTGATTTAGGCTCTAGGATAGCCTCGACATGGTCTTCTATGTCTTCTTTTATCTCCTCAAGCTAAGTTTCATCATGCATCTCTAACTACAACAAAAAAAATAGTCTCATTTTCGTCAACACATGCCTTTAGTATCATTACTACATGTCATGAAAGAATCTATGAATGCATTTATAAACTCACTTTCTACATCTAGTGGATCTAAACAAGTTTGAAGCTTTTGATAGACAAGGAAACCACTTCAATATTTCATGTAGGATATTCATGAAATGATGATGGATTATATGTTACCTCATGAAATTGCTCATAATTTGGAATAGGCTCATCACCAACTTATTGCAGACTAAACAATCTATCCACTTCCTTGGGTGATTGTAAAACCTCTTGTGCCTCACCATGATGAAGTTGATCATGTCCATCCTCTTCCTTGTTTGATTGAATAGCCCAATGATCTACTTCAGGAATGAATACATCTTAAATTAGAATGAGTCTCTTTAGGTAGGCATCAAACCTTGTGATAAAAACCTTGCAATTTCTCTAAAGGTGTTGATCTATGAGGTGTATTCTACATCCATCCGGTTGTGTAAAATTTGATAATGACATTGAAACACCCAACTCTTACAATTTATTTTTCAATTTATCTTGCATAATGTAGCCTTCATAATTTATACTCATACTCATACACAATTTCACACTCTACTTGGTACTCACTTTAGCATTCCCTTCTCTAACCTTGCTTTTAGTCTGCATTAATGCCTTTTAACCTCTGTGGTGACTGCTTTCTACTTGCCTAAACCTAAATCTACAAAAGTACCTTAATCCTAGCAATGTACCAAGCCAGCATGACCTTTTAAGACTTGAAGTTGCTTGGACTAAAGTGTTAGGCATGGACGTCTACACCAAGCCCTAGCATCCGATAGCGTCTTCCAGTTCGACACTCCTTTTTAGAAGGTACTTTTTGCTTGCGTGACATTCTGATCTTTCTTGTATGTTTATCCTAAATGGTTCTTTGTCCAACTTTTTTCCCTCCTTCCTATTCTATATAAACCCTTTCACTTTTCTCATTCAAAGGATCATAAATTTTCATAGCGAAGCTCTATCGAATTCATGATGCAATTTCAAATACTTGACTAACCACAATGTTTTTTAACCATGTAAGTGTCTTGATAAAACATATCAATAACCCCCCATCAAAAATCTAAATCATTTCATAACATTAGTTAGATCATCAACTATCATAAATACAACATAATCAAAATTCCAACAGTAGCATGGTCATAATGAAAGATTTACCATAATAATAAAGACTATTTAAATTTACACCATGCATATTACCATCCAATCCATTTCCCACTCATGCCATATTTCTTTATTATCCAAATCAACTCTAACAATAATGAATAAAAATTCCATCTATGAAGGTTTGAACGATATTCAAGGACTCATTTGCTGCATTCTGCGTTCCATGGCTTTTTAGGATTTTTAGGGTTTCTTATTGCTTTTCTGTGATAATGGAGGCTACTGCCTTGGGCAGTGCCTCTGGGAACCAGAACTTAGTGGGGGAGGATCCTTTCAAAGGATGGAAAGGGGTGTTAACAAGGAAGAAGATTTGTTCCCCTAAAGCGCGTCGAGGCTTCTAATCCAAAAGGATTCAGCTGAAGGAATGGCTCTGGATATTCTGGATGATCTGGTTGAAGAGATAGTGGAGGCCATGGATCTTGCACTGGTCGGTAAGTTTTTTTCTCTCCATCCTAATATTGAGATGGTAAAGAAGTGGGTGGCCACTCAGTGGAGGATCAAAGGTAGTGTGTCGGTCATTGCTATGGCAAGAGGATTGTTTTTATTCAAGTTTACGAATAGGGAGGATATGCTAGTTGTTCTTGCAGGAGGACCCTAGCTCTATGGTACCCATTCACTTACATTGTGCCCTTGGAAACCTGGGTTTGATCCTAGTACGGATCTCAACAGGTCCACCCCCTATTTGGGTAAGATTGTCGGGGTTCCCCTTGGAATTTCAGGACAAAAGATATTTTCTTCTATTGGCAATACCTTTGGGCAGTATGTTACTGTGGATAATACCACTCACACTAAGTCCCGGTGTGTGTATGCTCAATTTTGTGTTAATGTCAAGATTCACCAAACCCTTCCCATGTCCATAGAGTTAAACTCTAAATATGGGATTTGGACTCAGTCGATTCTCTATGAGAATGCCTACTACCTTCTGTCAGATTTGTAAGAAGAAGGGCCATTTAATGACCCCACTATAAGATGAAGCAAATGGAAGGTAATGCTGACCTTCCGTAATGAGGCTGAGGAGAACTCATCTAAAGAAGTTACCCCTGTTAATCAGGGAATGGGGGGTAATGAGGAAAATTTTATCCCAAAAGATTATACTGAGAAGGATATGGAGAAAGATTGTCAAAAATTTGTTCCAGACACAAATAACTATCAGGAACAACAAAACAAGCTGATTGAGGAGGGTGAGATATGCTCTCCAGTCGGTGGATGCTTCTGTTGAGGAGATGAGGCCCTTAGGTGATGACCAGAAGGCCCAACCCCCCAAAAATGGTTGGCATGATGGGGTGGTTACCTCTCGACCACCTTCAATGCAGGATCCACCCCTTACCATGGAAGAGGGGAGACCAGACAGTTAATCCATCATTGACAGTTGATATAGGACCAAGTGGCAGTGCTAATGACCAAGAGGATTGGATTACCCCTAAGAAAAAGAACTGTAGGGCTAAAAAGTCTACAGATGTAGGCACTGACTCAAAACAAGGGAGACTGACCCTCAGAGAAATAAGGCAAAGAGAGATTGCCAGTGGTAAGCAAAAAACACTGGAGATCCAATCTCTTAAACCTTTTAAAAGAGAATTCTATCCTAGAATTTGAGGGGCTTCAATAGTCCCACCAAATAGTTTGAAGTAAAAAACTGTGTTCTGGACAATAAGTTAGATATTTTGTTACTTCAAGAGGTTAAGATGAATGAAGAGATATTTAAGAAGATAGCTGATTATATATGGCCCAAGGCTGTTTTCTGCATTAGCTCAGCTACGGGAGCCTCTGGTGGGATTGTCACAATGTGGAATGATGCTAAAATCTAGGGCTCACTTATTGTTTGTAGTAAGCATTTTCTGGTTGTTAACTTCTCTTTGCCTTCCTTAAATTGGTCCTTAATCAATATTTATGCCCCTAATACTAGAGCTCTGAGGAAAACTTTGTAGACTGATTTGAGTACCACTCTTTCCAATTCCCCCGTGCTCTTGTTGGATGTTGGCTAGTGATTTTAATACTCCCTTATATCCTTCTGAGAAATCTGGGGGGATTCTTGATTATTCTAATAGCATGTTTGACTTTACAGAATTTATCAATGCTTTTGGTTTACTGGATATGGAGCTGTAGAGTTAGAACTTCACCTGGTCCAACAGAAGAAGAGGAGATCAGATGATCCAGGTTAAATTGGGTAGATTTATTATTTCTAACAATTGGGATAACCATCATAATATGAGTTTGTAGGATCTTCCTAGAACCATGTCTGACCATTGCCCTATTTTATTCAATTGGAAGGATCAGTGCAAACGTGGTCCTTTCCCCTTCCGATTTGAAGCTATGTGGATTAAACATAGAGATTTTAGAAACCTTGTGGCTCAATGGTGGAAAATTCCCATTTAGGGTACTCCTATGTTCAGGTTGGTCAAAAAGCTCCTTCACATTAAACAGGAAGTTCGTGGGTGGAACATATATAGTTTTGGCAATATGTTTATTCAGAAGAAAAATATCTCTGGGAGATTAGCAGAACTTCAACAACTAATGGATCAAGGAGATGCTCCCAAGGATATTATTTAGGAGGAATGCGATCTAATTTATGACTGGAAGAATCTTATGAGTAGAGAAGAGGTTTTCTGGAAACAAAAGTCCAGGGTTCAGTGGATCAAAGAGGGAGATAGGAATACATCTTTTTTCCATCTCTCAGCCATGAAACATAGGAAGGCTAATTCCATATCAAAATTATGCTTGGAAAAATGGCAATATTATCATAGAGGGATACTGAGATTGGAGACCAAGCTGTGTTATTTTTTCAGAATTTGTTGTCTGACCAAGGTAGCAATGCTGGGAATGGAAGAGTTATGGACCAGTTCATTGATAAAATCCCCTGCTTGATAACTAAAGAAGACAACTCAAAAATGCTAAAACCTATTTCTGAGGAGGAGGTTCATGTTGTCTTATTTTCTATGGGCCCTTTCAAAGCTCCTGGCCCTGATGGCTTTCCTCCAATATTTTTTCAGGAATATTCAGATATCGTGGGGGCTGATCTCACTGCTGTTGTTAGAGACTTTTTCAGAACCGGTAAACTTCTAAAGTAGATTAATAATACTTTTATTGTCCTTGTCCCTAAAAATACGAAGCCTACTCATCTCTCTGATTTTAGACCCATTAGCTTGTGCAATACCATCTATAAGCTGTGCACTAAAGTGATTGTCCTGAGATTTTAACCTTTTTTGGATAAAATTATTTCCCCTTCTCAGAAAGGCTTTGTCCCTAGTCATCAAATTCTTGATGCTGTGATCTCCACTCACGAAACTATTCATTCCATGGACAAGAGTAGAATACCTGGCATGGCCCTTAAATTAGATATCTCTAAAGCCTATGATAGAGTTTCATGGAAATTCCTATTTGAAGCCATTAGAAAATTTGGTTTTAATGATAAAATTTCTCTTCTCATCCATGAGGCTATTTCTACTGCTAAATTCTTGGTTCTGGTCAATGGGGTCCCTAGGGTTTTTTTCTCTTCTTCGAGGGGAATTAGACAGGGGGATCCCCTCTCACCTTACTTGTTTATCATGATGGCGGAGGCCCTTGGGAGATTTGTTCACTCTAAGATTTACTCTAAAGAAATTATGGGCATTAAACCTGCTTCCTCCCTTCCTCCTATGTCTGTGTAGCAGTTTGTGGATGATACCATCCTCTTTGGCATCTCTTCTGTGGTCGAAGCTCATAGCTGGAAGAATATTTTAAATGACTATGCCAAAGCTTCTGGTCAAAGCATAAACTTTCAAAAGAGCAATGTGTATTTTTTTAATACTCCAAATGATCTCCAATGAAAAATTATTAATATTATTGGCTGTGCTAAAGTTGAACTTCCTGCTATTTATCTTGGCCTCCCCCTTATGGTCAAAGAGGTGTCTCAAGGATTTTGGAATGGAGTTTTGGAAAGAACTTAGAAGAAGCTGGTTGGCTGGAAGGGGAAATTATTCAGTAGTGCAGGCAAATTACAGCTACTACGTGCTTCCTTGCAAGGTATTCCTACTTACTTCCTATCCCTTTTTAAAATACCTAGTTTTTTTGCTGACAAATTGGAACAGATTCAAAGAAAATTCTTATGGACGAGGGTGGAAGACAAATAGAGAATGTCTTTGGTTAGTTGGGAGAAAGTTTGTCTTCCCAAATCTCATGGTGGTCTTAACATTAGATCTATCAGGAATATGAATAAAGCCCTCCTTTCCAAAATCAACTGGAATTTGCTCCACAACCATAAAGAATGGGGGCCCATTATGCAAGCCAAGTATCTTCATGGAACTGATCACTTCAGTTTTCTCCATCAGGAAGGGATCCCCCAGGGATCTGTTATCTGGAACAAAATGTTGAAGTCGAGAAGTCTTCTCAAACATGGGCTTAGATGGAAACTGGGGAATGGAAATTCTATTAACTTCTGGAAAGATATCTGGATGAGTGATAAGGCTCTTGTTACTCAAGGGGATTATGGAGTTATAGCTAGCATTGCTACTTAGTTTTTTGGGGATAAAGTTTGCCATTATATGTATAATAATAATGGTATTAGGAGCTAGAAAAACTTATTGGATTGCTGTACTCATCATCCTGATCTCACTCCTAGGATATGGTCTGTTCAATATTTGATACAGGGGGTCAGAATTTCTCTTTTCCCTAGAGAAGATGAGCAGTATTGGTGGCTGGATAAACAAGGTCATTTTTTTGTCAAGACTGCTTACCATCTACTAGTTCTTGAGGTGCATAGAAATGAGATTTGGAGGAAAGTTTGGAACCGCAAACTTATTCCTAAAATCAACATGTTTTGGTGGGCTGTTGTTCATAACAAAATTCTAACCCAAGATAACTTAAAGAGGAGGGGATTTACTTTGGTCAATAGGTGTTGTTTGTGCCTAAAAGAGGAGGAAACAGTCTCTCATTTAATTATTCACTGTGATTTTGCCAAGGAAGTCTGGAATATGATCTTAAGGAATTTTGGCATTCAGTGGGTTTATAATTCAGATATTAAGGAAGTCATTACCAGTTGGTGTCCCACCTTCTCTCATCCCTAGCTTGTTGAGCTATGGAACCAAACTCTGCCCTGTCTTGGTTGGACCTTATGGAAAGAACACAATAATCAAATATTTAGGGATGCTGCTAGGGACACCTCTTAGGTTCTTCATTCCTTTGCTAAGATCCTCATGGAAAGTGTGACTAATTCCCACATCAAAATTATGGAGAAACCTCTTTCTCATGAAGAGGAGCAGATTGCGACTAATTGGAAGATCCTAAACCAAATTCTGGCTCATAATAATTCCAAACAGTTGCAGAGATTAAATACTAGATGGATTCCTCCGAGGCCTAATTGGCTCAAACTAAACTTTGATGGGGCATTTAAGGTGGATAGCAAGGCTACTGGTGGCGGGATTATAAGGGATGATAAAGGGTGGATGGTTACTGCTTATGCTGGTAGGATGGGCTGTCAAAGCAACAATTATGTTGAAGACACTACTCTTCTATGGGGGATGAAGTTGGCTATTTCTCTTGGTATTAGGCAATTGTATGTTTAGAGGGATTCCAAACTGGTTATTGATGCGGTTAATAATGTGTTGACTTGTGGTTGGAAGCTGAAAGATCTTATAGTGGATATCCAGTCCTTCTGCAGAGGATTCCCAGTGTGGATATATCTCATATATATAGAGAGGGTAATGGGGTTGCAGACGCCTTTTCTGACCTTGGCCAACAATTTTCAAATTGGCGTTGTTGGCGTCAAGTTAATCAAATCCCTTTATTCATAAGGGACTTAATTCAAAAAGAGGTGACATGTTGATGAGTCAGTATTCTTGGAAAGATAGCTCTCTTCGTCAGCTTTGTTGGAAGATGCTGATGTGTATCTTGAAGTACGTGATTTTTTGTACTTCTTTGCTTAATGTCACTTCTATCTTATTACTCCCTCCTGGTAAGGTGAGTTGCTTACCTGTTAATTATAGCAAATGCAAAAAAATCATGATCGAGCATGGGAAGAGTAGGCATCAAGTTCGTAAGGCAACTCTCATTAATGATAATGCATGCAAATTTATTACCACTATCATTATCCTTGATCAAGCTGCTAATGTTACCCTGTACACTCACTTTGTGAAGTTTTGGAGTTTCTGTGCTTTTGTCTGGAAGGCTAATATGGGTGGTGATAGAATCCGAACAGAACCCATTTCCTGTTGTGAGTTTAAAGATAATCCTGTGGTCTGGTACTGCTATAAGGAAGGCAGTATCAACCCTTATTTGGAACATCTTAATGGTTATGATGAAAATCTATTTGAGCAATTTGCTAGGTCTTGGAAAAATAGGCGTGTCACTGTGGGGGGAATTGGGTTTGAGATTTCTGAGAATGTTATTGCTATGGCATCTGGCATGTTAACTCAGGGGACCAAACTACAGAGGAAAGCTAAAGTGGTGGACCATTCTAACTAGAAGTTATTCCTTGGGGATGGTGAAGAACTCATTCCATATGAGGGAGGATTCGAACGTGCTAAGCTGCCTGAGCCGTGGGACAGGGTGTGTTTTCTCCTTATGAAGTACTTCACTCTGGAGGGGCACTTCACCAGGTTCTACAATTATCATCTTCCCCTTCTGAATAACTTTAGATGCATTGCTCATATTATTTTTCCATTTTATTTACTGTCTTCCCTTGAGCATTCGGTTCTTAGGGTTAGAGCTAAGTTGGCCAAGAAACCTTCCAAGAAACCCATTCCCCTGCACCAGGTTCTCATCCTCTACTTATACAATTTTCACCTAGCCTTGGAGCTGTCTAAGCCTATCCAGTCTCATAGTGGGGAAATGTCTACCAACCCAGAGGATAGTGCTATTTTTGAAGAGCCGTGCCTTTCCCCTATTTCTCCTAAGATGAAAGGGGTTTCATTTTCTACTACTGAGGAGATTCCCCTGGAGACCAATACTAACACCCTGGTCTCTAAAGTTAGTGTGAAGAGTAAGAAGAGGAAGATAAGAGAAGTGAAAGAGGATACTGTGGGGGTTGCTGTGGGGACCCCTAAAAATCTTTGTAGTACCCCTGTGGGGCAGGGCAACAAATCTAATTTATATGCTAAGGATATTAAGGAGGGCTTTTCCTTAGGGGTTAGGCGATCGGGGAGGATTATTGGAAAACCTATTCCCAAAGCTAAGCTTATAGATTATTATGAGAGTGCGTCTGACGAGTCCACTCAGGGTGATGAGGCTAAGGTTATGGAAGTGCAGGAGATTTCTGAGGATGCTGATGGTAAGAATGGGAACAAACTATTGGAGGATACTGATGGGGCTGTTGGAGATTCTGAGGGTAATGCTAACAAAGTAGGAAAGATGTTTATGGAGGAAGTTGTTGATGAAATGGAGACAGATGCTGGTTACAAGAATGACATTGCTGCCCTGAGGGGTCGTGTTGAGAAGCTGGAGTAGTCCTTTTCCACTATGCTCAGGCGTGCTATTTTACTTAATCTTTTTGTGCTGCAGGATCTTGGGGCTACTGTTGCTGTTGACACAAATGAGAACTCTAAAAATTTGGATGATTTTATTGATTCCATGGCTAAAAGAGGAGAGAATCTTTCTCCTTAGGTCTAGTTTCTTTTATGCTGTCGCTACTTTGCTACTTCATATATACTGTCTTTAGATTGGTTTTGCTGTCTATGTTGTTTTTGCTGGTTAAGTAGGTTATGCTGTAACTGTTTCGAGGCTCTTTTGTGTTGATGCCTCTGGGGTTTCTTTTTTCTGTTTTGTAAGGGTTTGGCCCCTTGTTTTAGCCGCCTTATATTATCAAAAACAATTCCATCTGTTCAAAACAATCTTCTAGTCTAGGGTTGAAATGAGTAACTCCTTTTCAACTAACCATAAGATGCAGCCCTAATAAATGTCATCAAATTCATGCAAATGATGGATGATTAGATGCTCAATTCTTTCCTCCCAATCATATGTCCCTTCCTAAGAGATTACATCAACTTAACAATTAAATTAGATAATTAATGACCATTTCTTACCATAATCTTGTCCACTTTACCTCACTTAATTAATAGCAACTCACTTGATTCCAACACTCATACCAACAAGATTCCCTTAACACTGGATACTCTATGAATCTCTTGATCAATTAATAAATTTCTACACTTGAGCACAATGCACACACTATGTACATCATGCATAAACTCCATTTTTCAGAGAGATAAGATTAATCGAATAGGATGAAGAATCTGACCCCAACTAAATTTCTTTATCATTTAACTCAAAAATCAGAAAGTCCATAAACCTATTAGATTTGTGTAACATAACCTTAAAATCAAGAATATTGACATAAGCATAAAGATGTTTATTTTGAGATGATAATCCATCTTTATTTATTTGTCTTGCTAAGAATTCCAGATACACACTCATAATTTTATGACAAAATTTTAAGGAACAAGTATACTTGAAGATCTTGATCATAAAAACTACTTACCTCGCCAGAAGGGATACATACCAAAAAGTGTCATGCCTTCAAGCCTTTTTTCTTTGCCTTATGTCATACTTGAATATCCTTTTCTTATCTCTTGCATCCCATGTCTTCATACTATCACATTTTGTTCACACTAGATCAAGGATCAGTCTCTCTAGATAGATAAATAATCATGAATAAAACTATGAAAAAGTCACAGTAATAGGACCTAGGGGCCGGACTTATGCCTCGGGGGCTCATCCTCGATGGCCTTGCCTATGTATATGTAGGGGCTTCATATGTAACATAGCAACTCATACGACTTGGATTTACTCACAAAATTTACCAAGAAAGTAAATGAACATGTTTAACCAAGAGTGAATTTTTTTTAAACATTTGCATAATCACATAGAATTAAATGCATATCTTTTCTATTTTTTTTCAACCTTGAAAGTACAATATATTCAAAGATAAAATCATAGTGAAATCATTTCACTTTACATTTACAAATAATATGCACTTGACAATATGAATAAGTTTACATAAGTTTGACAATCATATGTCATAACATGAAGTAGACTGCATCTGAAATCTAATATCTATCTCACAAGTCTCGGTGAGTCTTCTACTATAGAAGGAGAGCATCATCTTAGTTCTTTTCCTACAACCACAGACTAGTGGTCCCTCGCTCATCTTCCATCTGGAAGTGGCCCTACCCTTCACGAAGAGTATAGACATAAGGAACCAACAGGTTTCCATCTAAGTCCTAGTGATGTGTCCTATGTAACTCAATCGACCATACAACTCTAGACAATCTTCTAATTATGTATGATCATTCTAACAGGTTACGCAATCTAGACACGGTGAACTGACTAATGCATGCAGAGACTAATGTATCACTTTGGCCAAAGTTTCTCTATAAATATATGTTTGAAATAAATATATTTGTGTGTTCACACACCTCTAACTTGACTTGGAAACTACCTCATCCTATAGTTTGACTTGCTTGACTAGTATCTATAAACATAGATTGTCTTGACTAAACTCAAATTCTAGTCAATCTAACTTAGAATTAATCCTTAATCTAGGATAAATGCAATATATGGGTTTAGGTGATTTTAACCTCTCAGAGAGTCCCTCTTTTCATACTTGCAAATACTAGGGTCTATGACTTCCTATCATTCTACTCAATGACCCAAAGATTGAACAATCTTGTGCAATATAACAAGTTTTGACTCTATCATGAAATCATTTATTTATCATAAGTTCTTAAGAGACTCTTCCTAAATTATACTTGTCTTGATCTATGGTTTTCTCAACTATCCCATGTTGACCATGATAAACAATAGACTGATTCATCATTAAAACCAATTTAAGAGTTTTCAAGTTTTCGTAACCCTTCTAGGTCAAATCTAGGTATTTAACTTCTCTATCCCATCACATTGAAATATCAAATACTCTGGTTTTCATAAGTAAGAATTTATAATAATATAACATGAAAGCAATAAACTCTAGTCTTCTCTTGACCACTTGGGCAACACATTTCTCATAACATGTATAAACATAGTACACGAGGCATATCCTCATTCATAAAAGATCTTAATGAAAACTATCATTATCATAACTAATCTTTTGACTAAGTCAATCTTTCAACCTATTCATGTTATACTCATTGTTTTCTCTAAACAATCAAGATTCTGACATTTAAACAATAGGGTTTTTATGATTTTCACTCTATCTATTTAGTCAAAAAATTTAGTCATTTGACTTATAATCAGACGAGAATAACTATAGTTTCATGTACCTCTAAATTGAATACACTTCCTCATGTATATCGAAATAGATACTATTTTGATAAAGAAAACAATATTACAACTTATCATTACTAAAGTGAGTATACTCCTCTACTACCATTTAGATAGTCTTAGCCTAAGATAGGTTAAAAGATCATTCTTTTATAAAATTAGAATAAGCATAGATTAAGATAACTCAAAATTAGCTTCTAAAAAAATTTCATTCTTCTTTATCTACTTAAATATAATAGTCTACATCTATAGTTCCTTCTCTAAGACTTTGAATCCGAACCAACTTCTATTAAAGATCTTCAAAATACTCTATATCTTCATGATTTTTACTGCTGTGGGTTAAATACTTATTTTCATAGAAAATGACCTATACTTAGGTCTTGTTTTAAGTATAGAATAACCCATAATAAAATTTCTATGACCAACTAGGTTCTTGTATAACAGTCAAGCACTTCTTTCTGACTTAATATTGACCTATCGGGCTCTAAGTGTCCTTGGCACACTTAGCCATTTCTTAAGGCACAATTGTCTACCATAAATATTACTCAAGATATATTATATATTACACTATCGGCCATGTATTAATTATACATTTGACCCTAATAAAGATTATACTATCATCTCTATATATTTACACACTCGGCCACTATATGACATCATAGTCAGCCATGTATGAAATCACAATCGGTCATGTATGATAACACATTCAACAATGTTTGGGTTTAATAAAAACAACACATTCGACCTTTCTGGAAAGCTACTGATAACCATGGTATTAATACAAAAACATAGTTGACCATGCATATTCAGCCTTTCAGGCAAGCTACTGCCAACCATGGTATAAATACAACCTTAAATAACAACATAGAGATCTTAGTATAAAATAGTGTAAGTTTAAGTATATAATACTCGGTGAGCTCTATTATAAATATTTCACAGTCAGCTTCCGTACTTATTTACTGAATGAAACTCAGTATTACATTTTCTTGGTTGTAATATGATTACTAATGGATCATTTGATACCAATAGAACTATTTAACAGTAAGATAATTTATTCAAAACGTAGTCACACAATTAGGCTTACCTATTGAATGATAATCCCAAATCTTGTCGGCAGTCCTTATTGCATTTCCCTTGCTCTTCCTCTATTTTTTATTTCCTGATGAGAACAAAGCTCTATGTTCTTCACCCTCTCTTCTCCTACATATCCCTTAATAGTAAAGCCTTTTTAACAGGCTTTACTTCTCTCCATCACCGCAGTTATCCATCCCACATTTGTGCCTACTTTCACTCTTTGGTGACACACATAGTTGATGGAGATAATTGTCATAAAGACCACTCCCAAAAACTATTGAAGACTCCTCCTTTCACTCCATATCAACGTGGAGGAAGGGATTCAAGTATCCACATAAAAACATGAAGTGGTTTTACTTAAATTGTAACAACACAGTCCCTAAAAATTCTCAACGACAACATACCAAGGGTTTAACTATTAGTTCATATAGAAATATATATATTTAACAACATAAAATCATTGTATAAAACATTTACTTACATTGTCTCTGACTCATGATATGATATGAGAATGGGGTCGAGGTATTCTCCCCCTCTTCATATTGTTTAAATGTCAAAAATAGGTAAAATAACATACTAGAATTCCAATCAAGAATTTCTGATGATAAAGTAGTTTAGCTACTAGTATTAGTTTGCTCAAGTAATATAAAATTATATTACTACTCACAAAGAAATAATGACTATTGACCATTTCCTTTTCAATGGTCATGTTCTAACTTGGCTTAGTTTTTGACAAAACCTTAGCTAAAAGGATCTAGTTGACTATCGATGATTTGTCGAGTCAAAACCAAACTTACACCAATTGGTCAAACATAACTTACCATACTCAATGAAGGTTCACTAAACTACGAAAGCATGAGACTTAAATGGCAACAATTCCATTCTTATCCACATGTCTGTTCTCCTCTCTCTGATGATTCTCTCCCTCTCTTTCTTAGAGGGCGTAAAACATGTTTCCTAGTTACAACTTGCAATCACCAAACTAGGATTAGTGTATTGTTAGTCAATCCATAAAACTTATGAATAAATAATCATAACTTCTTATTATCACATGCCTAAATTCTAATCATATAAACATAAACTCATGATATCATTGATTTATCCTGACATTTTCACATAATGTCAAATCAGTAATTCATGCATAATTAACTACTAATTACGTGCAAGTAAAAAGTAAACCATAATCAAAATTTGGGGTGTGACATATCTCCCCCCAAAAGATTCATCATCCTCGATGATCCAATGTATCATAAAATAATAAACTAAAGTTTTTGTTCAACTTTTAAAAACATGAAATAAATTAGGAAATCTTTGATAAAAATCATGGTAATCTTCCATGTGGCAATATTCTCTGCATATTGATCCCACTATACCTTGCACTGAGTAACCTCTCTATTATGTAAGCAGAGCCTGTAAACTTCAAGCACCTAAAGAGGCTTTATCATGACCACTCTTGGGTCCTGTACCTGTAAAGCATTCTAATCAAGAATATGATTATCACCTATTATATACTTTTTCAACTATGAAACATGAAAAATATTGTGCATCCTAGCAAGAGCTAGTGGTAGAGTGATTATGTAGGCAACTGGATTGATCACTTTGAGAACTTCAAAGGGTCCTACATATCGAGGAGCTAGTTTGGAAGACTTTCCAAACTTTATGGAACTCTTATGAGGTTTGACTCTTAAAATAACTTTTTCGCCAACTGAGAATTGCCTTGGTGTACACTTGGCATCAACATAACTTTTATGTCTATCATTTTCTTCTGCCAATCTATTTCTAATAAGCTTGATCTATTCCTTCAGTTCTAATAACATTTCTAGACCAATGCTAATCCTATCTTCTAGCTTATCCCAGGTTATAAGAGTTTGGTATCTTCTTCTGTACAATGCTTAAAATGGATCCATCTTGATAGAATAATGATAGGAGTTGTTATATGCAAAATCCACAAGCGGTAGATATTCTTTCCACTCATATTACTGATCCATGCAATACATCTGCAACAAATCTTCTAGAACTTGATTTACTCTCTTAGTCTGACCATTTGTCTCAGGGTGATAAGCCGATCTTATATTGAGTTGAGTTCCTAGAGCTGAGAATAAAGTTTGCCAAAATCTTGACATCATGCACAGATCTCTGTTTGTGATAATTTTCTCAGGAACTCCATGCAATCTAAACACTTCTTGCACAAACTTGCAAGCTAAAACTAGTACTGTATCTATTAGATTTCTAGGTATAAAATGAGCTATCTTGGTGATCTTGTCCACCACCACTAAAATAGTATCATGTCTATTCGATACATTGGGAGACCTTGCACAAAGTCCCTACTAACGACCTACCACTTCCACTCTGGAATATTGTGCGGATACAAAAGTCTTGTTAGATTTTGATGCTTAGCCTTGACTCTTTGGCACTGTAGGAAACTTGTTACAAAACTTGCAACATCATTCATTCCTTTCCAGAAATAAAGAGGCTTCACCTAGCTAGGAGTTTGGTTACTCTAGGGTGTCATAAATATGGTGTGGAATGAACTTCCTTCCACACATTTCTAGACCAATGCTAATCCTATCTTCTAGCTTAGCCTAGCTTATAGGAGTTTGATATCTTCTTCTATACAATGCTTAAAATGGAGCCATCTTGATAGAAGAATGATAGGAGTTGTTATATGCAAACTCCACAAGCGGTAGATATTCTTCCCACTCATATTACTGATCCATGCAATACATCTACAACAAATCTTCTAGAACTTGATTTACTCTCTTAGTCTAACCATTTGTCTTAGGGTGATAAGCCGATCTTATATTGAGTTGAGTTTCTAGAGCTGAGAATAAAGTTTGCCAAAATCTTGACGTCATGCACGCATCTCTGTTTGAGATAATTTTCTCAGGAACTCCATGCAATCTAAACATGTCTTGCACAAATTGCAATCTAAAACTGGTGCTCTACCTGTTAGATTTCCAGGTATAAAATGAGCTACCTTGGTGATCTTGTCCACCACCACTAAAATAGCATCATGTCTATTTTGATACATTGGGAGACCTTGCACAAAGTCCATACTAACGGCCTGCCACTTCCACTTTGGAATATTGTGCGGATACAAAAGTCTTACTAGATTTTAATGCTCATCCTTGACTCTCTAGAACTCTAGGGAACTTGCTACAAAACTTGCAGCATCAATCTTCATTCCTTTCCAGAAATAAATAGGCTTCACCTGGCTAGGAGTTTGGTTACTCTAGGGTGTCCTAAATATGGTGTGGAATGAACTTCCTTCCACACAAGGTTTCTGAATTCTATAAAGTTCAGAACATACATCCTTCCTCTATATCTTAAAAGTCTATTTGGTTCAAAATAGAACCCCTCATACCTTGATTCTTGAGGATTTACTGCAAGAGCCTGCTTAACTTGCTCATAGTACTCATCACCTACATAATTTTGTAATACTAAATCCTTGAAGTTTGAGTGGATAGAGATAATTGAAGAGATATGCCTCCATTGACTCAGAGAATCTACTACTTGGTTCTCTTTACCTTGAATATAACTTATCTCAAAGTCATAGTCAAATAGCAATTCCAACCATCTTCTTTGTTGAGCATTTAGATGAGGTTGGGAAAATATATAATTAAGACCTTGATGATCTGACTTTAGTTCAAAAGGCTTTCCTATCAAATAGTGTCACCACACTTGCAAAGCATGCACAACTACTGCTAACTCTAAGTCATGAGGAGCATAATTCTGCTCATATGCTCTCAAATTTCTAGATTCATAGGCTACCACTAGCCCATTCTGCATAAGCACTCCTCCTAAACCTTCTCCTGAGGCATCAGTGATTACAACAAATTGACTTTTAGGATTAGGAAATTTCAATATTGGTGCAATTGTCAACCTTTGTTTTAACTAATTAAATGCCTCCTGACATTTTTCTAACTAGTCAAAATGCTTTCCTTTTCTTTGAAGTGAAGTGATTGGGTTTGCAATCTTACAAAAGTTTAAAATGATCTTATTATAATATCCAGCTAACACCATAAAACTACACACTTCATGCACATTCTTTGGCACATGTACCATTCAAGTATAGCTTTGATCTTCATAGGATCTAAGGAAATCCTTTTAGCTGATATTATATGTGTAGACACCCTAAAATGACCAAGTCATCGCACTACTTGCATTTCGTCATCTGTCTAATCACTTGTATTTCAACGTTAATTAAATAATCAAATTATTTAATTAATTTCACCAAAATCACTAAATTCTTCTAAATCACAAAATTGTGACATTAATTAAATAAATTCTTATTATTTAATTAATTAAATCAAATTCTTCTATTATTCTTCCACAATTAAATAATTTTAATTATTTAATTAGATCATTATCTTCTATCCAAATCTCAAGTGTCCATTAATTAAATAAATCCAATTATTTAATTAATTCACCACAAATTCCCTCTTATCTACAATTAAATAATTTTTAAATTATTTAATTAAATCAAAATCATTCTTCCAAAATCATGCACAACAATTAAATAAATTTATTTATTTAATTTGCTTTCAAATCTTCTAAATTAAATAATTCTAATTATTTAATTATTTATTCCATAATATCTTCTCTAAATTTAAATAAATCAATTATTTATTTAAATTGTTTTTTCTTCTAAATTTGAGTTATCTCTAAAATAACTCAAGCTTTCTTGCTCATGCAATTAAATATTTCTAATATTTAATAAAGCAAAATATCTTCTTATTCTCATGCAAATCTCTTCTTCTTGTTTTAAATTACTTAACTGATCATTACATTCTGTTAATTGCTTTAATTCATTCTTCTATTCTTGATAACTCCTCTCATGCAAAAGAAAGCAAGACACTTGGCTTCTTCTTATTTGTTGCACATTCCTCAACTGTTCTCCTCCATTGATTCTTCTGAATTATCTGGACCGTTGATCGATCTCTGTTGAAACCTATATAAACCCCCCTCATCTCCTTCATTGAGCTCTCTCTTCAATCTTATTCTCAGGTATACTTAATAGCACTTTGAGCATACAAACGCATTGATTGAGCAACTTTACGATCTCTTAACATTGATCTCTTGAGCACACTACTTTCTTGTTGCAACTATGGTTTCACAACTTCCTTGAGCAATCTACACTTCTCCAAAGGGAACAATACAGATTTTGGTAAGAGCTTTCATTTTTCTTTGATTTGATGATAATGGCTTTTACTTAGATTGGTTCACTCTATGTGATTAGTTTTTAGTTTTATTAGTTTAGATTTAATTGATTTTTCTTCATACACATTCTGGCATGCCTGGTGGGACCCACTAATCCCTCTTTTTCTTTGAGAAATTGATTTTTTTTGAAGTTACAGTACGGTACAGCACAAAAGACATAGAAAATTGCTTCTAGAAGTATCCTAAAGTGCTTCTGGGGACACAGTGCAGCGCCCTCGGGTGATTCCACAACGCTTCTGGTAGCATAGAGAAGCACTTTTGGTAACATAGAATGGTGCTCTTGGTAGTATCATTAAGCGCTTTCAAATGTTTAGGTTTTTTGACTTCGATTGGTGTTTTTGCAAGGTTTTATTCACTACATACCTGATTAATTTGTCTAACAAGCTATTGTATTTGTCTTTCAACTGTCTTAATACTTCCTAAGTTGATTTATTTAGGGGCATTTTTGATATTGGAGTTAACCTATCTTGTTACTACACCTTCTTAGTTTTCTTGATTTCAGGATATAGCTCTATCAGATATTACTTCTTAGAACAATAGATCAATCATGAAGTCATATTTCGATCTGGTTATTTTGACAGAACCTAACTTTTTTGTGATCTGAGATAGCGCAACGCATTTGGCTTTACAGTATCACGCTTTCAGAAGCACAGTACAACACTTCTGGATCTGGTTCAGCGCTTCTAGAAGTATAGTATGACACTTCTGGTCTGCATCACATCGCTTTTAGAAATATAGTGCAACGCTTTTGGTATAGCAGTAACTCACTTTTGGTTAAATTGTTTTGTTTTTGCCAACTTGTGAATCTTTGTGGAACTAACTGACTTGCTACAGCCTCTTATCAGTCACACAGAGCAAATATGTGTTTTTAACATGTTCATGCAGGACAAACATTGAAGAAATCTTGATTTATCTCACTAAGTCTTGGAAACATATTGCCTCCTTAAGGGATAATTGAACAAATCATTTTGACAATCTAAGTCTTAGGAATATACTGCTTTTCTTAAGGGACAATGGACATGTATGCGAAAACACCTCAATTTTCTAAGGGACAATGGACATGAATGCCAAACACTTCAATTTCATAAGGGACAATTGATAACTACAAACGTGTGTGTGCCTAATTTAGTTGCACCTTATTTTTCTTATAATGGGACAATTGAACCTTTGTTTGACGTGCTTGCTCTTACATTTTTAATATCTCCTTTAGAAGGGCCTAGTTTTGGATTGCGTTTCATCCAAAAGGGACGACCCTAAGCAGAGTTTTCCTTTGAACCACTATATAAGAGGGATAAGGCGAAAGCTAAGTCCTAACCGACATCAGCCTTACCTTGTGGTGCTAAACTGAAAAGAGGTGTACTAGCTCTTTGTGGAAATGATTTTCACATTGAGTGAAGTGTTTGATACTCTTAGTAGGATTGGTTAAAGCTTTTAGTAGCTTGTTGCATTGCTCGTAAGGCATTGGTCCCTTAAAGTTACTAAGAACCATTCTAGATAGAGACTACCTGATTTACCTCTGAACATTGTGGTAATCATCAGTGCAAGGGGAATTGATTTATGCCCTTAAGATACTCACCATTGGCTCCTGTGAGAAGAGATAATATTCCCTTGGCCATAAAGCTCTTGTGAGCTACTTGAGCTTTCCAAGGGGAGGGTGAGATATCCCTACCTATTGTCTCTTGCAAAGATACTAAATATTCGACATCTTTATGGAATGATATTTTTATCGACGGAGTATTAAGCTGTGAGCTGATCTACTGCAATGAAACCTTGTCTCTAGGGATAAAAAGTGCTTGTTATTGATTTCAATTGTTTTATACCTGTGGAAACATTGGGCTTTTTTGAGCCTTGAACATACACTATCTGTTCTGTCAGTCTTTTTTTGACCACTTGTTTGCTATGTTTTCTCTTGCCAAAGACAAATCCAATCAAAACCATAACCAAATCTGTCAAAATTGCCTTTAAAAAACACCAAACACTACTTCAGCACCTCTGATATTACAGCAGCTCACCCTTGGTGGTATAGTAGCTCACTTTTGGTCATAGTAGCTTGCCTTTGGTATAACAATATCTCACCTTTGGTAGCTCAGTCCGTCGCCTTTGGTATAATAGTAGCACGCTTTTGGTTGCACAGTCCTGCGCCCTTGGTCAAAACAGTATAGTGCCTTTGGTCCAGTACATTGTGCATCAAAAGTTTGTCTTTTTCAAAGCACAAGCAGAAACCTAGCATCACCTTTTTTGTCCTAGTGTATTCCATGGTAACCACTAAGCTCCAGCAAACTATGAAGTCCAAGCAAGTTGTCCCTAGGAAGTGCAAGTCACCTCCTCACACACCGCAATCGGGCCGGCTCAACATTACTCCCAAGGTCACTCCTAGAACACCCACAGAAAGATCCACCAATTCTCCAAACACACTGTAGCTTGACCAACCTAACAATCCTCAAGAAGGTAGGATCCCTTTGATAAGTACACCTCAATACACCACCAACATGCCTCCAGATTTTGTCCCTCAAGGTTATACTATAGATCTAGCCCCATCTCAAGAAGAGTGACACTTTGAAATGGGTCAATCCTCTCAAGAAGATGGGCAAGATCTTGATGAATTCATACAAGAGCCTAGAGTCCTGGCTGCCTTTGACAAAATCCTTAGTGAGAACCAAGATCATTTCTTTCACTTACTTGCAGAGCAAGGAGCCAAGTTACCTCAAGATTTTGATCTATCCACTCTCAAGGAGACAAACAACACATTAAGTGCCATACAGGCGGTCCAAACCATGTCAACAGTGACCACGCCCTTACCTAAACAAAGCTCACAGTATAGGAATCCCCTTTATCAAAACCTGACAGGAAAGAGGACCATATCACTGCTTCTGACTCCTAAGGAGATCTACAAAAATCAGCAAGAAACTCTTCGACGTCAAGCGGAGCTAGCTAAGCAAGCCATCTTAGCTCGATCAAATATGCAACAACCTTGTAAAGTGTCCACACCAATTGCAAGTGGAATCTTGGTTAGTCCATCACGAATAGGTTTCCCACCAAATTACAATCCAGGGAACAACTATGTAGCCATGCAACAAGGGTCTCAACAAATACCACCTCCTATATCATCAAACCTTCATGTCTCTCAACTAACTAGAGTCATACAATCCCAACCACAACATTCTTCTATGCTCATCATCAATCCACCTCAACTGTCGCAAATCACTTCTACCTATGTCCATCGTCCCCTACATTCATCATCGCTCAATTTCTTCAACACCTTGCCTATCCACCCTCAACATTCCCAACATCAAGTTTCCCAAAGCTATGTGCCGCCATCGCAACCCAACCCAACGAACTTTAGCTTTCCTCCACGAAATTCTTTCCTTCAACCATCACAAAGCCAACACTCTTACCTAACACCACCTCCACCTCTGCCAAATCAAAGCATCCACTTTCAACCCAATCTCAACCCAACGTACAATGCGTATGACCCCAACCAATCTTACGACCCTTATAACGCCAGTGCTCATGGCTTACACTACAATCTTCCGTATGGGCAACAACAACCACTTCTAGGACAACAAGAGATGTTTTCAACCCCTCCCACAGCAATGGAGCTCAAGATCGTGGAAGTTCAACAACAACTATCTGATCTTACGTTTGGCCACACCAAAAAGACCTTCTCTTTAGAAGAAGTGTGTCCTTATCCTTTCAATCGGTCATTACCTATGATCCCTTTTCCCCAAAATTTTACTATTCCTAAGTTTGATAAATACAAAGGAAAAGGTGACCCAAAAGACCATCTCAGGGAATTCTATCTTGCTTGCTTTGAGGTCTCACATAACGACACATATCTTATGCGTCTCTTTCCTCGCAGTCTTGGAGGTCAAGCTATAGAATGGTTCTCACACTTACCCATAGGAATCAAGTCTTTTAAAGAGCTAGCAAAGAAATTTGCCACCCATTTTTCTTACAACGCAGAGCATGAGATTTCCATGACCGATCTATGCAACAATAAACAAAAAAATGGTGAAACTTTCATTTTTTTCCTTCAATGATGGAGACAAATGGCTAGCAAATTCCCTTTCAAGATTCCTGAGAAATAGCTTGTTAGCATATTTGTGTAGAACCTCAACCAAGAGTTAGGTTTCCATTTGCAAATTCTTAGTGCTACAAGCTTCGACGAAATCACATACAAGGGAATCAACATTGAAAAAGCCCTCATTGCTAAGGGTATGGTCAAAATCTTCAAAGAAATGAAAGAAAATGCTCCTCATCAACAATCGAGCGATAAACACAAATATTGGAACAAAAACAAAAACGTGGTAAACGATGGTGTGGTCGATTCTAAACATGTCCAAACATTGCAAATGCCACTGCAACTTTCTAAACCAAGTCAAGCTCCACCACAACAACAAAGGCAACCTTATCAAAACCAATAGCAATGATAACAAGAGCAGCCTCAACAAGATTACCCTCCGTGGCATCAATTCACTCCCTTGGGAGAGCCCATAGAGATAGTCTTACAAAAGATTTTACAGAAAGGACTCATCACCTTACCCGATGCTCCCCCGTATGGTGAACCTGTTTACAAAACTACGCGGTACAGAGAAAATGAATACTATGAATTTCATAGGAGCAAAGGGCATAGAACCGCCTCATGCATGAAACTCAAGCACCTAATCCAAAACCTCATTGAAGGCAATCAAATATCTCTACAAGAAGATCCACCAGCTCAACACACGAATAAAGATCTTAATATGTACAAGGAACCATTCCCTCATCATGGTCCACCTCCTCCTTAGGATAGAGGTAAAGGTATCAATCATGCTTCCACTTCCTTTGATTCCATTGTGGGTCATTTTGAAGAGAGTCGAGTATCTACCCTCACAATCAAAGGCAAATCTATGGATTGTGCTGTTACAACTTGTCATGGCCATGTCACCATTCATGGTCCTACACCCAGTCTTCCTGCTCAATCTGATTATAATCATGTCAAACATCTAGGGAAAATGCTGGTACAGATCTCTATCTTGGACCTTCTATGGTCATCACCTACACATAGAGTAGTGCTAGAAAAAGCCCTCCAAGAGTCTTCGATTCCTAACAACATAGCAGTTGCGGATTTCCAAGCTATAGTAGGTAACATTACTTCACCCTAAAACGTGGTCTTCTCTGAGAAAGATCTCCCATCCCATGATCCTTGTCACAATGATGCCCTTCATATTGAAGTTTTCATCCATAAGCACAAAATCAAACGCATCCTCATAGATGGTGGTGTTGGCCTCAACATCTGTTCTTTAAATTTACTTAAGCAATTGGGATAATCTGAGCATCATGTCAACTCTGATCATAGTATTACAATCAAGGGGTATGATGATGCTGAACGCCGCTCAAAAGGTGTTATCCACTTGCCTATACAACTGGGCCCTGTCATGCTTGAAACTAGGTGTCAAGTCCTTGATATTGAGCTGCCTTACAACATTATCCTAGGCTGCCCATGGATCCATGCAATGAAAGCTATTCCCTCCACGTACCATCAGTCTCTAAAGTTCCCATACAATGGTACAAAGATAACTATCCCAAGATACCCCAATCCTTTTGAATTCTGTCGTGTCTTGCAAGGCAGTTATAAGAATTGCAACCAGGTGCCTAACAATGAAAAAGCCCTTGAATCCCCACTATATGTTGACCCTGCAACACTGACTCTAGCCTCTACAAGTAACCCTAATCCTCTTCCTGAAATCAAAGCTCACATCTGTGATATAGGCTTTAGAACATATGATATGTCAAAATCTTCTTGTGTAGTGCAGATGCCTTTATCTCCAAAATCTTACGGCCAACCACCCATTGCCAAAGTAACTAAAAAAATGGCTATTCCTCCCCTAGCATTCCTAATCCAATTCCAATAGGGACAGTTATTGGAAGAGGAAACTATTGAGGACATTTCTTCTTGGCTCTATAAGGAGAAAGAACCAGTCATAATACCAGTCAAGCAATATGGAAATGGCTTAAGGATAGTAAAAAACATGGGCTATAAAGGCAAGGGTGGCCTTGGGAAATAGAATCAAGGAACTATGGAACCCATTGTTGTGACAAAGAAGCTAGACAAGAAGGGATTATGATTTGGTAAGAAGGTACCACACGCATTGGACATCGAGTATATCCTCGATGAGGTAGCTGACACTTTTCCTGCCGATTCGACATCTACAGAGGATATCATTGATGACTCTTCCCTCCATATGACCAACCTATTCATAGAATCCTCCATTTTTATGCTATCCTTTGTATCCTTAACCTCCACCACAAACACCCAGAATGTCACACTTGTCTACCCTGAACTTATCGATTGGGACCAACAAGGGTCCCTCGTTATAGATATATTTCAGAATGACGAAGCTTTAGCTGAGTTCATGGGACTTCAGGAAGGTATCCCCCTTGGTGGTCATAAAGCAGGTTTTGTAATGGAACTAGAGCCAATGGCTTTATTTTGGTGAGAACGCCAAATCCTCTAGTCGCAAAAATAAAAATAAAGAAAGATCTCTAGGTGAAAACCACACTGTGGCACCTCCGATCACAAAATAGTAAAAACAAAGGATGTATCCAAAGGTGAAAACCCAATTGTGGCACTTGAGGATGGAGGATTTTACCTTCCCCTACCATCTAAGTACCAAGAGAAGTCAGCTCTCCAAGTGGAAGATTCTACAGAGATAAACCTTGGCACAGAACAAAATCCAAAGACCACATTCCTAGCAGCATCATTATCTGAAGCAAAGCACAGGAATCTTAACAACTTCTTCTTGCGGCAAACCATCAACTTTGCATGGACCTATGCAGATATGCCAGGGCTAGATCTTAAGCTAGTAGTTCACTATCTTGTAGTTGACCCAAAAGTGAAACCAGTCAAGCAAAAGCTAAGAAAGATGCACCCATAGATAGCTCTCTTGGTAAAAGTGGAAATACAGAAGTTGTTAGATGCAAAGTTCATACGACCAATTGACTATTCAAATTGGGTATCAAATATTGTACCTGTCTCTAAACCCAATGGGCGCATCCGCATGTGTAATGATTTTATAGATCTCAATAAAGCATGTCCTAAAGATGACTTTCCATTACCGAACATTGACATTATAGTAGACTTGACAGCAGGGCACGAGATGCTTTCTCTCATGGATGGATTCTCTGGCTACAATTAGATAAGGATAGCAGAGGAAGATCAACATAAAACAACCTTTACTTGTCCATGGGGTAACTATTGTTGATGTGTCATGCCGTTTGGTCTAAAGAATGCAGGAGCAACCTATCAGAGAGCAATGATAGTGATATTCCATGATCTCTTTCATCATATCATGGAGGACTATGTGGATGACATACTAGCTAAATCTTCTAGGGTAGATCACATACAAGTTCTAGGACAGATCTTTGACAGGCTCGAGAAATATCAAGTGCACCTCAATCCAAAGAAGTGTGTCTTTGGTGTAACATCAGGGAAGCTATTGGGATATATTGTATCTCATCGAGGTATCAAAGTAGATCCAGCAAAATTAAAATCTATAATAGAGATACCTCCACCAAAGAACCTCAAAGCATTAAGGAGCCTTCAAGGAAGGCTGCAATCCATCAGGCATTTCATCTCACAGCTAGCAGATAAATGTCAACCATTTCAACACTTACTCTGAAAGGATGTCTCATTCCGATGGGATTATAAGTGTCAAGCAGTATTTGATCATCTTAAAGAGTATCTGGCTACACCTCCTGTATTGGTTCCAGCAATTGCTGATAAACCTTTGATATTATACATCTCAACTACAACTTCGGCCCTAGGGGCCTTGCTAGCACAACATGATGAATCAGAAAAAGAGCATGCAATTTATTATATTAGTAGAACCTTGGTGGGATATGAGCTCAATTATTCACTAATGAAAAGGGCTTGTTTAGCAGTAGTATTTGCTTCTCAAAAGTTGTGGCATTACATGTTGAACCAACACACAAATCTTATAGCCAAAATTGATCCCTTGAAATATCTACTAGCAAAAGTAGCTCTCACAGGCCGATTAACTAAATGGGTCATGATCCTTAGTGAGTTAGACATTGAGTACAAGGATCATAAAGCAATCAAAGGACAAGCCCTAGCAGATGAACTAGCAAAAGCACCCATGCAAGATACACACCCTATGGTAGCAGACTTTTTGGATGAGAATCTCTTCACTCTTTCCAACTGAATAATGTGGAAGTTGTACTTTGATGGTTCTTACACACAACATGGATCAGGGGCCAACATCTTATTCATCACCCCCTAGAATGACTATATTCCAAAGTCATATTGGCTTGCATTCCCTTGCACCAACAACATTGCCAAGTATGAAGCACTCCTCATAGGTCTCAACACATCAGTTCAATGGGACATCACAAAATTACAAGTATATGGAGACTCACAACTAGTCATTCACCAAGTCACAGATGAGTACCAAACAAAGGATGAAAAGTTGCTCCCTACAAGCAACTAGTGGACGCCTATAAACCACACTTCTCTAGCATCACATTTGAGAAAATTCCAAGAGAGCATAATAAGGCGGCAGATTCTATGGCTTCTGTAGGGTCACTGATTGATATGCCTACAAATACACAGAAATGCAAATTATTGATTGAGCAATTGTTGATACCAGCCGTCGAGGTTCCCGTTACTAAAATAATTTGCGAACTTGTTGGTCCCAATTCCCCATGGTACGAAGATATCTATGAATACCTTAAACACAAAACCTTTCCCCCTAACCTATCATCCACCCAACGCAAAACCTTTATCCATCTATCCTCATGTTACACCATTCTAGGTGATACATTATATCGTCGGAGTCTCAATTGTATCCTCTTACGATGTCTTAATGCGGAAGAAGCTGAAGCTACCTTACGAGACATACATAAAGGTGTCTACAACGCACATTCTACTGGTCCTAATCTTGCTAAGAAGATACTCAGAATAGGTTACTACTGGCCTACAATAGAGCAAGATGTTGTACAGTTTGCTAAGAAATGTCTACAATGCCAACAACATGGAGATTTAATTCATGCCCCAGCTCATGAACTACAGCCTGTGACTACTCCATGGCCCTTTTCTCAATGGGGTCTTGAACTCGTAGGACAGATCCACCCATCCTCTTCCAATGGCCACAAATTTATCATTACCGCCACTGAGTATTTCATGAAGTGGTTTGCAGCCATTCCCATGACCTATATCACCGGTAAGCAAATAGCCAAGTTTATCCTTAACTACCTCATATGTCGGTATGGTATCCCCCAAGCCATTGTCACTGATAATGGGAGACCATTCAAGAACCAAGATGTCCATGCCTTATGCATACAATACAACATCCAACATCGCTTTTCAACTCCCTACTATCCACAGAGTAACGGCCAAGCTAAGGCTTCCAATAAAACTATTCTCAAAATCCTCAAGAAAACTGTCAATGAAGCTGGTCATGATTGGCATTTACAACTGAATCTCGCCTTATGGGCCTATCGGACTAGTATCATAACACCAATTGGTGCCACACCTTATGCCTTGGTCTATGGCTCTGAAGCCATCCTACCTATAGAGGTCGAGATCCCATCCCTTAGAGTGTCGATGCAAGACCTGATTAATGGAGAGGAGTATCGCACTTCCAGACTAGCAGAGCTAGAACTACTAGATGAGAGGCGCCTTGCAGCGCTTAATCACCTCCATGTCTATCAAAACCATCTCCAGTGTAATTACAGCAAAAAGATCAAAGAAAGACAGTTCAAGTTGGTGATCTTGTCCTTAAAGAGAATCAGAGAAATCAAGCAAATCAAGAAAAGAATGGAAAGTTTGAGCCTAACTGGTTAGGTCCCTTTATTGTGACAGCAGTATATGGATCAGGGGCTTACACTTTAGCTACTTCTAATGGCATCCCTCTAGATGAGCCACTTAACAGTGTTCATCTCAAGAAGTTTTATGCCTGATCCTCAGAGTATCCAAAAAAAAAAAAAATCCGTCCTCTGGTGAAAACCTGGTAAACAGGTGCCTTGGATAAAGTACCATAGTGAAAACTTGGCAAACAGGTGCTATGTGTAGAGTCAACATCCGTCATCTATCAAGTCTTGTTCATCCCATTTCACAGCAAGCTTCATCCATCCATCCATAATAAAACCATTGACCTTGTTTGCATTTCCATCTCCCTATCTAGTATAGCTTGGAAATTTGTCAGTGTCCACCATCATCACCCCACGTCTAGGTCTATGTCTACAGTTAAAATTGTCATGTCCTAGGTCAAAGCTTTTTGTGTCTTCTCCATCAGTCATCCATGCAAATTCCTCTACTGAAATGGGGGCAACTCTTTCCTTAACCTAGGTCTAGGAGTGGTTCCTTGTTCGTGGTTCACAGCAAACACTTCAATCGTTTCTCCTTTCTACAGATAGCACCCTTTAAACGGACACATCACTCCTGCAATAAGGTTGTTATCTTCCCAATGCTTTTCCTACATCATCACATCAACCAGAACTACATATTATCATCATTTCAATCTTAAGGTACCTTGATCCCATGGATATGGGTATGTAGGCAGTCTGGAATACGAAGGATGTATCCAATACTTAGGTACATGAGATCTCCTCCTCACCACCTTGATCCATCTCATCACTCTATCTAGAACTACATATTTATCATTTTCATCTTTCATCGTAATGTGCCTTGATCCCGTGGATACAGGGTATGTAGGCAGTCTGGAATATGAAGGATGTATCCAATACTCAGGCACATACGATTCATCATTCTCCACTCGTTTCAATCCATCAAACACTGTCACCTTTCTAGTCTTCCGTTTTTCAAAATCTATTCACCTCGACTTAACTAACTCAAGCAGCAAGCTAGCACATCCTTTCAAAGCAAAGGTCCTTAACAAACCTGAAGCAAAGTAGCTTCCTTCCAGAGTCATCTACTGTCCTACTGTTCTGATTACCAACATCAGCTAGTTCCTGCTTAACCAAAGCCCTAGATCAACAAGCTTGTCTTTTGCAAAGTGGTCCATTATCGAGACCAACACATGCGTCTCCTGCAACATGTGGCATTTCCCACAGCACGACATTGTCTTTTTAGGTTGATAGCCCCCTTTAACAGACACAGAGCTCCTACGATAAGGTTGTTATCTTTCCTATCCAATCTACCCTGAGCAACCTCTTTAGCAAGAGAATATGTTGGCTGTATGTTTAATTTGTAAGTTAGTCAATTTGCTTTATGGTTTATCTTTTGTTCCTTTTCTATTACCTATTCAAGACTACCTTGATTTATCTATAATCTTGGTATGTTGCGATACAGTATGGATTGGGGGCATAGTCATTGCTTTTGTGTGCCGTGTTTGAGGAATGATCTTTAGTATCTTTCTTAGCATTCTATTTATCTTGTGTGTGTTGTGACCTAGCCTCTTACATATTAATATTTCTTCTTGCATTCACATGTATTGAAGTTTATTTTATGTTCAAGACTATGGCTCATTCACATGTTCCAACAAGGTTATATTATGTCTAAGGGATCTAAGTTCAAACCGCTTGCTTGCAGAGTCAACGTTCATGCACTCAGATATTACAGCACCTTGGTCTTTTATACCTTGGTGGTAAACTATCCATGTGCTATATCAAAAATAAGGATTACTCTTTATATACAAATTGCGAAACCAATGCAACAAACTCGTCACTCATCCATTCACACAACCTTTATATCATCTTCATTGTAAGGATCAATCAATAGTCCCTGACTTCCATCTCCTCCATTTTCTTCTCTCTGGTACATATCTGCAAAACCCACATGTTAGATATCACTAGTCATGCATCTATATCATCATACACCATACATCTCTAAGCATCATATAAGCAATATACATCATCACATAAATCCATAATCCTACATACATATCATCACATCCATGACATCAAGAAGTGCAAATATGCAAGCATTCATCTATATCATCATACATCATACATCTATAAGCAATATACATCATCACATAAATCCATAATCCTACATACATATCATCACATCCATGACATCAAGAAGTGCAGATATGCAAGCATGAACAACCATGAGTAGAATAGATCATCATATATCTCATGTGAAGGTCATCATAATACAAAAATGTGTGTGTCTACATCAATAGTCTATATATACATCAATAGTCCAAATATACATCAGGATGCACAAAGGCATCAGTCCACAATGATACAAAATGATACAAAATGGTGCAATATACAGGTGTCCATGCTCTAGTGGGTAGAGCTTCCCTCCTGCTATGGTCCCTCATCTCCACCTATGCTCGGTGCAGGTCCCCTTGCTGGTCCTCCTCCTGGTGGCACCCCTGGTCCTCTAACTGAGGATAGTGACTGTCCTGTCCTGCGGGACTCAGATGCTCCAGAGCTGCTTCTGTCTCAATAGATTAGCTCTTGTTGTGTTGCTAGCATCGCACCCGCGTAGAGACCCCTGTAATACTTAGCCTCTCTACCTGCTGATACTAGCTTTCCCTGCACCCAGACGAGCTCACTGTATAGGGTCCTCTGATCGGCACCCAGTGCATGGCGTACCTCATCTCTCTCCTGTCTAACTCTGTGTAGTGTGACCTCTACTATCAATCGTAATTGTGCCTCTGCATCCCTCTCCCATAGCCTGGGCTAGTTGCCCATCATCCCCTGCCAGTGCGGGTGCTACCTGTGCCTGGGCCTATACCACTGCTTGCACCACTACCTGTACCTGTGCCTGCACCTGGGCCTATACCTGTGCCTACATGTCTACCTGTAAGTATGCCAGGGTTGTCTATGCTGCTACTGCCACCTATGTCTGCACCTGTGCTAAGACCTCAGCTTGTCTCACCTCCGCCCTAGTTGTATCCCTATCTCTCCTCAGCCGCACCATCTAGAGCTCAAATCAAGTCCTCTGAGCTGTCTCCTCCTATAATAACCACTCAGCCCTCTCCAAATCAGTCTCTACCGCTGGCTCCACCTCCTCTTCCATCTCTACATCTACCTACGGGTCGCTAGCCTCTCCCACTGCCTACTATCTGGCCGCTCTAGCCTGGCGTCTAATCCTAGCCTCTGCACCCGGGACTAGTACCTCCCCCACTGCCCCTGCCACACCTGGTGTAGTCAATCTCACTGGCCTGTGTGTCTGCCAGTACCTGTCATACTCTGGCAGTGTACCTAGATCTGCTAGTCCTGTATCCCAATCCCATCTCATGGGGACAAGTCCCCGTACCTCTACCAAGGCTGTAGCCACTAGAATCTCTGCATCCCAATCCTTGACCTCCTGTTGTGTCCTAGCATGTGTCACCTCACCCACTGGTAGCCCTTGTGGTAATCCAAACTGTCTCAATACCCGCTCTGGCAGGTACCTCTCGATCGTGTCAGTCTGTCTCCTAAACAGATACTGAGCCTGTTTGTAGTACATCAGCTGCTCATGCTCGTCCTCCCATTCCTCACATAGTAACCATGGCCTCCACACGAAAAGGTCCATCTCGTTGATCTGTCACCTCCAATGGCTAACAGATCCCAGCCTCCGATGTGTAATCACTCCCTCATAGAGGAATGCGTATGGCTCTCCCCTATCCTGATGGCACTGTGTCATGGGTCGGATCACTGGGATATGCTCCCATGCCCACACCTGTAGCAAAGTCACCCCTACTGAGAGACTTCTGCCTCTCCTGTACATGCAGTGGTGCATGTCTTGGTATAACTATCCTAGCACGCATGTGCTCCATGCATACTGTCTGCCATGTGTAAACATCCTAGATAGTACAGTACCCCAGCCAACTGATAATCCTCTAGATCTCCTATCTGGACAGAGGAAGCCGCCAATCAATGAAGCTACTATCCACCTGATCCTGTCACAGAGTCTCAGGATGTCTGCCCACCGAATCTCTCCGTCATCTATCCGCAAATCATCTGTGCAAAATACCTCTACCATGCCTACCTCTCCCTGCGTCAGGTCAAAATCTACTCTGTCCCCATCAATCCGAATCCTTAGGATGCGATACACATCCTCCAGCGTCATTGTCGCCTCCCCTGTTGGGAAGTGAAACGATGCTCTCTCACTGTGAAACCTCTCTAACACTGTTGTCACTAGGGTGAGATCGCCCTAATGTGTGTCAAGTGTGCAATGTACCACAATCCCGCGTGCTCTAGAAATGAGTCCTCCTCCCATGTCAACTGTACTACCTCATGTGCTATCGAGTGGTGTCACTCTCGTGACATCAACGGCGACATAATCCTTTGCATACATAAGCAAACCACTTGTCAATTCTTCTATACCATATCCCCCAAACTCCTATCTTCTATTCTATCCAACCCCTTTTCTAAACTAGGGTAGTCAACCCTTCGGTCAACCTTAACTAGGCTCCCTTCTTTTTTTTATCTAACCAAAAGCGCCTTGTTTCACACAATAGCGCGGTCCTATTTTACCAAAAGTGCCTAACTGCTTCTGCAATAGTGCCGAGCTAGCTCATACCAATAGTGACTTGGTTTACAACCGCACCTCACTCTGCTACCAAAAGCACCTAATTATGCTACCAGGGGTGACCCAATTTCTTCTCTCCCTCCCTACCGTGCTACTCTTATCTACCAAAAGTGCTACACTACCTAGCCATTTGCGCTGTGGCATCCTACCAAAAGCGCTGCGGTGCTAACCCCAAAAGCCAACCGCGTTGCGGTGCTAACCAGTAGCACTATCCTAACCTAAAGCACTTTTGGCTGACCTAAAAACCCTACCTAGACCTAGCCCTAAACCACCCTAAAACACCAAATCACAGTAGTTTTTTGAGCACTTACCACTGCCGGAGCTCCTGCTAGCCTCCTGTATGTCTGCACTAACTCCACCTGATGCCCATGCACTGGAATCAGCATCTCTCCTCGCTGTCAGCTCCTTCCACTCAACTCTCTCACCCTAAAGCTAGGAGGCTCTACACTCTAAATTTAGAAGCTCCTAGTGTGCAAAATGAGGATTGTGGTCCCCATGAGACCTATTTATAGCCTCCCTCCCTCATTTCTTTTCTTCCCACCCCATTCCTTTTTCTACTACCTAGTCACACAATCTTCTAGTCAAGTGTCAACATAGTTCTTCTGTCGCTTCCATGTCTTTTCACTCGAGGGGGCATATGCTGGGGCAACTACATACACTGGGGCATTAAAATTGTATCATGTCTTCAACAATCATTTTTTTTGATGCAACGCTATAAACTGCATCACATCAAAGAGGGGCAAAATGTAGACACCCTAAAATGACCAAGTCGTCGCACTACTTGCATTTCTTCATCTGTCTAATCACTTGTATTTCAACGTTAATTAAATAATCAAATTATTTAATTAATTTCACCAAAATCACTAAATTCTTCTAAATCACAAAATCATGACATTAATTATATAAATTCTCTTTATTTAATTAATTAAATCAAATTCCTCTATTATTCTTCCACAATTAAATAATTTTAATTATTTAATTAGATCATTATCTTCTGTCCAAATCTCAAGTCTCCATTAATTAAATAAATCCAATTATTTAATTAATTCACCACAAATTCCCTCTTATCTACAATTAAATGATTTTAAAATTATTTAATTAAATCAAAATCATTCTTCCAAAATCATGCACAACAATTAAATAAATTTATTTATTTAATTTGCTTTCAAATCTTCTAAATTAAATAATTCTAATTATTTAATTATTTCTTCCATAATATCTTCTCTAAATTTAAATAAATCAATTATTTATTTAAATTGCTTTTTCTTCTAAATTTGAGTTATCTCTAAAATAACTCAAGCTTTCTTGCTCATGCAATTAAATATTTCTAATATTTAATAAAGCAAAATATCTTCTTATTCTCATGCAAATCTCTTCTTCTTGTTTTAAATTACTTAACTGATCATTACATTCTGTTAATTGCTTTAACTCATTCTTCTATTCTTGATAACTCCTCTCATGCAAAAGAAAGCAAGACACTTGGCTTCTTCTTATTTGTTGCACATTCCTCAACTCTTCTCCTCCATTGATTCTTCTGAATTATCTGGACCGTTGATCGATCTATGTTGAAACCTATATAAACCCTCCTCATCTCCTTCATTG
The DNA here is from genome assembly GCA_027924645.1 of Cunninghamia lanceolata. NCBI lineage: Eukaryota > Viridiplantae > Streptophyta > Pinopsida > Cupressales > Cupressaceae > Cunninghamia > Cunninghamia lanceolata. The sequence continues at coordinate 16,736,984 of BSBN01001567.1, read as the reverse complement.
AGCTCTCTCTTCGATCTTATTGTCAGGCATACTTAACAGCACATTGAGCATACAAATGCGTTGATTGAGCAACTTTATGATCTCTTAACATTGATCTCTTGAGCACACTACTTGCTTGTTGCAGCTATGGCTTCGTAACTTCCTTGAGCAATCTACACTTCTCCAAAGGGAACAATACAGATTTTGGTAAGAGCTTTCATTTTTCTTTGATTTGATGATAATGGCTTTTACTTAGATTGGTTCACTTTATGTGATTGGTTTTTGGTTTTATTAGTTTGGATTTAATCAATTTTTCCTCATACACAATATGTCCCAAATATTGTATCTTTTTACATGTTTTATCTTCTAGAGATCTCCACAATTACTGGGATCAACTAGGTCGGCCAAGACTGGTTACACGCTACATTATCTTCACACACCATCTCAATTTATTAACATGGACCAAAGTCTAGATAGGAACATGATTAGGAGACATCGACAAGCACGCTATAATCATTAGGAGGAACTGTACAAACCTCAACCACTTTATCTATAGGAATCTTCTCACTAGAATACATGAACTTCACTGTCTTCAACTATTCATAAAAGAAAGATAGTGTGCAGACCACCAAACTGCGAACCATTGCTACTATAAGGACTTATCATCATCCCAGACTTCCCTCTAGAACTACAGATCCAAATACTTTATTACAGAGGAATGCAGAGAAGAATACTTTCCTCCTGTCCCAACTGAACTTATAGAAAAAGTAGGTTTCACTCTGGTGAATACACCTCAGTTAGATCTTCATATGAATTCCTCAAACCCAGAATGTAGCATCCTCAGACATACCTCTAACTTACTTCCAATCCGCAGACCATGATCTTCAAGTAGAAATAAATGCGGAGTAGTTTATCAGACTATTCTTCAGCATACAACTCACTGTCTATACTGGACTTCTTTGTAACTCACTTGTTTCTTTTGGAGAGGCTAATTTTCTCAATAGATGCTCAACATAAAAGTCCTATAAACAAGTAATAGAATATGATACAGTTGACACCAATGACAACAACGATATGTTGACATCAATGACATCATCGATTAGGCACATACTTTCGACAATCTCCCCCTTTGTCATTGATGGCAACATATGATGTGAAAAACTACAGCCATCAAGACAAGATTTTCCCCCTTTCTCTTTACACACATGCACTCTTTATTTCTCAAAATTCTCCCCCTTTTTCTTACACATCTACATTCTAAGTTTTTCACATGACTTCTCTCCCCCTTTGACATCAATGGAAAAGGGCACATACTTGTGCTCATCTATTCTGATCTAATCTCTCTTCTAAACTCTCTGACTACTCCCCCCGGGAAATATCCCTAACAACATCAATCTAAACCTCTGAACACCTCCGGACTGATGCACTATTGTGCATCTTAGTTTAGAGTAGGAGGGGTGATGAACCCTAACTTTTCTCTAAGATACTCAAAAGTATCCTTGGGCAAACGCTTGGTAAAAATGTCTGCAATCTGATCTTTGGTAGAAACATACTCCAACTTGACTTCATTCTCTGTCACTTTTTCTCTTAGAAAATGATACCTAATGGATATGTTCTTGGTCCTTGAATGCATCACTGGGTTCTTTGATATGTTTATGGCACTTGTGTTGTCACAAAGGATTGCAATAGGTTTTTCATACACAACTTTGATGTCCTTCAAAGTCTGCTTCATCCATAACACTTGAGTACAACTGCATGTTGTTGCAATGTATTCTACCTCTACAGTAGACAGGGACATTGAATCCCATTTCTTGCTTAGCCAAGATACTAATCATTTTCCCAAGAAGAATGCACCTCCACTTGTACTTTTTCTGTCATCCACATCTCTGGCCCAATCTGCATCAATATATCCATTGAGAATAAAGTCACCATCCTTAAGGTACCACAAACCATAATCTATTTTTCCTTTTAAATATCTCACAATTCTTTTGATTGCCATCACATGTGATTCGTTGGGTTCTACTTGAAATCTTACCACAAGACACACTGCATGCATTATGTCAGGTCTAGTTTGAGTCAGATAAAGTAATCCTCCAATCATAGATCTATACTTTTTCTTGTCTGCCATAGGTGATTTATCATCTTTGCTCAACCTACAACCAGTTATCATAGGTGTGCATACTGGTTTAGAGTCTTCCATCCTAAATTTCTTTAAAAACTCTTTCACATACTTAGACTAAGAAATGAAGATACCCTTAAGTGATTGACTTATTTGTAGACCTAAAAAAAAGTTCATCTCTCCAAACATAGACATTTCAAATTCACTTTGTATTTATCCAGTAAAAACTGAGCACATACCTTCATTGCCTCCAAAAATAATATCATCAACAAAAACTACAACAATCAGGGTTTGTTCATCATTGATCTTGAAGTAGAGATTACTATCTATAGTACCTTTATTGAACCCTATCTGTATCAGGTACCTGTCCAACCGTGCATACCATGCCTTGAGAGCTTGTTTTATTCCATACAATGCTTTCTTCAATCTGCATACCATGTCTCCTTGTTCTAATGACTGAAATCCTTCTGGTTGTTCAATATAGACTTCCTCTTCCAACTCTCCATTTAAAAAGGCAAACTTCACGTCCATTTGATAAAACTTGAAATATTTGTATGCTGCAAAAGCTAAAAACATTCTTATTGCTTCAATCCTTGCTACTAGAGCAAAAGTTTCTTCAAAGTCTATTCCTTCAACCTGAGCGTATCCTTTGCATACCAACCTTGCTTTGTTTCTTACCACTTCACCATTCTCATTCATTTTGTTTCTAAAGACCCACTTTGTACCAATTACATTCTTGTCTAATGGTCTGGGAACAAGATCCCAAGTCTGATTCTTCTCTATTTGCATCAATCCCTCTTCCATAGCCTTTATCCAATTCTCATCTTTGCAAGCCTCATCCATAGTTTTAGGTTCAATCTTTGAAATTAGACATAAATTTACTTATTCTTCTGCATCTTTTCTTCTGGTTAACATCCTTTTGCTCTTATCTCCTATGATTTGATTTTTAGAATGACTGATTCTTACATATCTTGGAGTTTTGATACCACTTACCAGAGCTTGTTCTTCTTCATCTATGCTATCTTCATGCTGCACCACTTCTGAAACATCTGGATCATCTGACTCATATCCACTTGATTCTGAAGACCTTTCCTTACATTCATCAACTTTAACATTTGCACTTTCAATTATCTTATTATAGCACTGGTAGGCCTTACTCTTGGTGAAGTAACCAAGGAAGATTCTTTCATCACAACTAGCATCAAACTTGCCTAAATCTTCTTCTCTTTTGATATAACATTTGCTACAAAAAAATTTGAAATATTTCATAGTAGGAACTCTACCATGCCACAATTCATAGGGAGTTTTTGAACTTTTACCTTTTACTTGAACTCTATTTAGGATATACATTGCGGTGTAAATTGCCTCTCTCCAATATGCTTTTGGAAGATGAGCTTCCTTCATCATGGTTCTAGCAGCTTCTTGAATTGTTCTCTTTTTCCTTTCAACAACTCCATTTTGTTGTGGAGTTCTAGGCATAGATAGTTGTCTCTTTATTCCATGTTCTTCACAAAAGAAATTAAATTCATTTGATGTGAACTCTCCTCCTTTATTAGACCTCAAGCATTTGATTTTCAAATCCATCTCATTTTCAACCATTGCCTTAAATGCCTTGAATTTATCTAGAGCTTCAGCTTTCTCTTTCAAAAAGGTGACCCAAGTTATTCTAGAATAATCATCAATGAGTAGCATGAAATACATGTCTCCTTGCAAATTTCTTACTCTGGTAGGTCCACATAAATCTGTTTACACTAGCTCAAGTAGTCCTCCAATTGATTGGTCCTTGCTTTTGAAATTTGTTCTTGTTTGTTTCCCAAATTGACACTCCTTACAAACAAGATTAGGAGGCTTCACAAGCTTGGAAAAATCACTAACAATTTGTCCAGTACTTATCTTCATGATATTATCAAAATTTATGTGACACAACCTTCTATGCCATAACCAACTCTCATCAATCTGAGTCAATAAACAATAGTTCTTAGTTCCTTTCAAGTGATAGATATCACCTCTGGTCTTCTTACTAGTTGTAATGACTATTCCGGAGCTTTCCCTGATCTTGCATCCATTGTCCTTGAAGGTTAAGTCATAGCCCTTGTCACACATCTAACCCACACTCAGATGATTGTGCTTTAATCCTTTCACATACAAGACATCTTCAGTATTATGCTTGCCATCAAAAGAAATGGATCCTTTTCTACAAATCCTACTAGCTGTATCATCTCCAAACCTAACCAGTCCACCATCATATCTTTCCAAACTTACAAACTTACTTTTGTCACCATTCATGTGGTGAGAGAAACCACTATCAATAATCCATTCATCCTTGTCCTTAATGACCTAAGAAGCCAAAGCACTTTCCACTAGTTTTTCTTCCTTCCCACAACCAGGAGAATTAGTAGACACGGGATCTTCCTTAATAGCAATGAACAAGCATTCATTTATAGGGGAACTAGCATTATCTGGTTCACCATTATCTAAAACTCCATCATCATCAAAATCTTCAACATAATAACACTTCTTTTGGGTCCTAGGCCTATTCTCATATCTTCTTCCACTTCTTTCAATTCTTTTAGGACATCTGGAAGCAAAATGACCTACTTTACCATAGGAAAAACATTTGAAAGGAAGTTTGCCTTTATACTTACTGGATCCTCTTTGCAGTCTAACCACAAAGTTGGCTTCAGCTTCATCTAATTCATCATCAAATTCTACCTTATACTTTTTTGATCTGGAAGTACTTCTAGGAGTATTGGCTTTGAAGGCTATCTCAACTTTTGGCAGAGCATCATCTAACTCCCTCATTTCAAAAGCAGTGAGCTTACCAATCAATTGATCACTGTTAACAGTTTTAACTTGCATGAATTCTTTAGTCATAGCTACAGTAGGACTTGGGCAGAGATCTAAGAATTTTCATAACAATTTCCTTTTCTTCGAGGGTTTCACCTATGGCTTTTATCCCTGTAACAAGTTCATCAACTCTTTGCATAAAAGTTGATATGTTTTCATCATTATTCATCTTCAAGATTTCATATTTCACTTTCAGACTTTTTAACTTGGCTTCCTTCACAGAATCATCTACTTCATACATATTTTTCAACTTTTCCCATACCTTATTTATAGTTTCAAGATCCACCATTTTCTTCAATATTGAGTTAGATAATGAGCTTAGCAGAGCATCCTTTGCCTTGATATCTATCTCATATTCATTGATTTCATCTTCAGTTGTCAGACCATTTGGAAGTATGGTGTATTCTATTTCTGCAGCTTTCCAAACTTTGAAACCAAGAGAAAGAAGATGGTTTTTCATCCGAGCCTTCCAGAGAACATAATTTGTTCCATCAAAATGTGGCACTTCCTTCTTGTAAGACATTTTGGATCTTCCTCAAGTTGTTAAACTTTCTTCAGAGGAACTTGGCTCTGATACCAATTGTTGATATAGAATAGACAACTGAGAGGGGTTTTGAATCAGTTGTCACAAAACTTAAACATTTTCTGCAATTTAAACATTCATCACTTATCCATAATTATTATGATTTAACAATGAGAGCATGAAATTAGAAACTTAACCACAGATACAACATCAAACACAAGAGACACCAAATTTACGTGGAAAACCCCAAGGTGAGGAAAAAACACAAAGAGGATTAGCTCTTAATATATATTGTAATCTTGAAACAATGATGTTTAGGCTTGGTCACTCCACGGGCGTAAACATATTGGCTTACTGCCATGAAGAACAACTAGGTCTAGCAGACTCACTACCTCAACCCTAAACCTAGAAATATTATAATAAGACTGTTAAACCCTACTAGCAGATTACTGCTAGACTCATTACCACGATCAACACCTTTCCATACTGTGAATAACAATTCCTCTACTCTGCTCTTCCTCTTCTCTTCTCTTTCTCTATTCTACTCTTCCTCTACTCTACTCTTCCTCTTCTTTCCTCTGCCTCTTCTATGCTCTGTCTTTGGACCTTTCTTAATATCTTCTTATTTTCTCTCAAGGACACCTTTTCCACAGTTCAACTACAAGTATTTATACACTACATCAACCTTGAAATGATCATCAAGGTCAACATCACAATCATCAACCATTGGAACAATCACCAAGGTCGGTATTACAAACATTTACAAAATAGGTCCTGACCTATTACAACATCATGCAAAGGGAATGAAATGCGGGTCATGCCATGCCTTAGCTAGGACTCAAACATGATCTTCCATGCCACAACATTCTTCAACAATCTTCTAGAGATCTCCACAATTACTGGGATCAACTAGGCTAGCCAAGACTGGTTACAGGCTACATTATCTGGGAACAATCTTCACACACCATCTCAATTTCTTAACGTGGACCAAAGTCTAGATAGGAACATGATTAGGAGACATCCAAAAGCATGCTATAATCATTAAGAGCAACTGCACGAACCTAACCACTTTATCCATAGGAATCTTCTCATCAAAACACATGAACTTCACTATCTTTAACTATTCATAAAAGAAAGATAGCTTATGGACCACCAAACCATGAACCATTGATACTGTAAGTAGTTATCATCATCCCAGACTTCCATGTAGAACCACAGAGCCAAATACTTTATTGCAGAGGAATGCAGAGAAGAATACTTTCCTCCTGTCCCAACTAAACTTACAGAAAAAATAGGTTTCACTCTAGTGAATACAACTCACTCAGATCTTCATGCAAATCACTCAAACCTAGAATGTAGCATCCTCACACATACCTCTAACTTACTTCCAATCCGCAGACCATGATCTTCAAGCAAAAATAAATGTAGAGTAGTTTACCAGACTGTTCTTTAGCATACAACTCACTGTCTGTACTGCACTTCTATGTAACCCACTTGTTTCTTTTAGAGAAGCTAATTTTCTCAATATCCTCAACATACAAGTCTTCTAAACAAGTAATAGAATAGGATACAATTGACACCAATGACAACAAGGATATATTGACATTAATGACAACACCGATTAGGCACATACTTGAAACAACTACCTTGGTTATCTCAGAGTAGTTTTTGATCTCAAAATAGTTTTCCATCTCTATCAACCAAGCTTCTGTAGTGTTAGTTAATAGATTTATCCTTCAAGAATAAATGTAGAAAATGACTCAAGATGCCCAAGAAGAACAAACAATACTAATAGTTGGAGAAGTTGTCATTGGATTAACAACTTTCCTCTGAATTTTAGAGGTATAACTCCCTCTTAAGATATGCAAAGAATAAAAACATGGGGTGTGCTTTTAACCAGAAAGCAGAAAAGGTGTATTAACATCTACCCATCACCATGAAATAGATGTGCATGACTGATTATGGACAGAAATGAATGTAGATAAATGATACATAGCCCACTTATCCAACATTCATAAACAAGGATAAATTAATTGAGATACAATTATATTCCACCTTAACACATGTCAACATAAAAGAAACAATATTGAAGACATATTACTAATTGACATAAGAACAATTGCAATCATAGAAGACATTTGGAGACACAAAGTTCTGTAAGTAATTCTTCATTCCTTCAATATAACCAAAACTCAAAGTTTCTGTAATGATTCTATACATAAATAGAGTTAAGAAAAGTATAACTAAGAATTAATACAAAATAAACTTGCTCTTCTTCCCCACTATTCATAGACAGCCACTAGAAAAAGATGCCTTCCATTGGAATTCCCCTCTCCTTATATAACTTCCTGAAAATTATAACTATTCAAAAACGGTCCTTTTTGAGTAACTGTAATCAAGAAAGTGACTTCTCAAAATAGAAATGGTTACATTATACCAAAATTTTAGTAATCATCACTAAATATAAAAAGACTTCAAATATGCAAGACAGGTGGCATTAATCTTCCCCCAATTCTAGGTATATCTCCATAAAAAGCTGGCGTAGCTCAGCACACTCTTCTTCCTTTTCCAGGACGTCAATTGTCTTGTAGTATTCAACATAACTGGTTTTCTCCTTCCAAGCGACTATGTGCAGCTGAGAGATGATATCGATCTACTCCTCCTCAGGCCATTGTAAATCAGGTTGCAGAATAGGCATAGGTTCATCGTCCTAGATTTCATTATTTGTTGGAAGTCCCATTCTAAAGAATAGCTTGGCTAGAAAGAAAAATGAAACATAGAGAGCACTACCACCTTCACCTAATTATGTCAGTAGGTAATGATGTCTTTCAAACTTATTAACTCCGTGCCACCATCTTAATGAGCTTCATTACACTTGTCATTAATGCATCATTAATTTTATATCTTGAGAAATGGGTCTCAAGATTTGAACTTGCACTCCACAGCCTCTAAAAAGACATTCTCATCGCATACCACATGAGCAACCTGATGAGCTAGCAATACCTTGAAAAATGGGCACCGCAAAGATGCTGACTAGTCGGTAGTCAGAGTAGACCTAGAACTTTGAGCTTAGAGCAGGATTTCACAAAACTTGCAAGTTCCCAACAATGAAAGAGATTCTTCAAACTATTAGAGTAATGTTCAAAAGTTTTGAACTTCCCCGACACAAAGGAGAAGTCAGGAAGTTGGCCATTTCTCGAAATTGAGAACATGAGTTGGGTAAACAAAAGATTCATGAATTTGAAAACCACCCGATGACAAAGACTTAGAGAAAAGTTTTCAAGACTTCAAAATTTTTGGGACAGGAAAATGACTGGACTGGGGCAAAATGATGATTGTATCAGTCAGGTGCAAAAATTTGAAAATTTTTGGGTTAAATTTTTTGGGGTAACATGCAGCATCACCACTTACTATTCCATCGAACTTGGGTGGCGTGACTTTCTTCATATCTCTTGGCAACTTTAAGGCAAATCTATTTCTCTTTCATCTTGAGACTTAGTTTTATCAACATCTTCCCTTCATTCATTATGAGAACTGGGTTCATGGACATAATCATCATCCCCTTGATGCAAGTCCTCTTTTCCTCCTTCAGGTATACCTTGGCCCCTAACTTCCTGTTCTAAGTTTCCAAGCCTTTCCTTAGTTTCATCCAGCATGGTCAATATTTGATCTAGCTTAGTCATTGGGTTTTTGGAAGGATTCGACTTCCCTGACTATCTCTAAGATTTGTTTGAGTTTGAACCATGTTGATACTCTATATAACACCTGATATTTGTATTAAGTTATAGATTAGATTTTAGAAATACTGCATCTCATTAGTTTAAAAAATCATCAATAAATCTATTCACAAAACTCAGATTTGTACAAAACAATCTCATATTTATTATAGTTAATTCTTGGCATAAATACATCCTTATTTAGATAGATAACACAAAAAGAATACATGTCACTATTGGTTAAAGGACATTCCTCAGGTTCCTCTTCCCATCAAAATCTAGTAAAAAAAACTTAGAGGGTGGATGTACACGCAAGTACTCCTCCAACACATCTTTTCCTAAGGTAGGGGCATCATGACCACACCCAAATGGCATGTCATGACTAGCAAACGATTTACTTAGTTTAACTACACAAGTAGGGACAATGGGTTTCTTAGCCAGTTTGATGTGTTGTTTCTTTTCTAGTAAAATACGCTTAAGAACATCAACCAATGTTTCAGAGTCTTCCAGCCATGCACTCTCAACATAGTTAATATGTTCTTGGAGTTTTACCTACTCAGTTGGTTCTTTCTTAACCACTATCTTGGGTAAGTTTTGAGGATTATACTTGGCAGTTTTCTTGGTTCTTCTCCATGCCATTTTGGCATAAACTAATTTTCAAACATTAGCCAGGCTGCTGAATGTTGACAAGTTTTCTTATAATGAGCTCCTACGTCCATGTGTTGAACCTGGTAGCTCTGATACCACATGTAACATACCAACTCATACAACTTGGATTTACTCACAAAATTTACTAAGAAAGTAAATGAACATGTTTAACCAAGAGTGAATTTTTTTTTAACATTTGCATAATCACATAGAACTAAATGCATATCTTTTTTGAATATTTTTCAACCTTGAAAATACAATATATTCAAAGATAAAATCATAGTGAAATCATTTCACTTTACATTTACAAATAATCTGCACTTGTCAATATGTATAGTTTATATAAGTTTGGCAATCATATGCCATAACATGAAGTATACTACATTTAAAATCTGATATCTGTCTCACAAGTCTCAGTGAGTCTTTTGCTACAGAGGGAGAGCATCATCCGAGTGCTTTTCCTCCAACCACAAACTGGCGGTCCCCTACTCATCTTCCATCTGGAAGTAGACCTACCCTTCATGAAAAGTATAGACATAAGGAACCAATAGGTTTCCATCTGAGTCTTAGTATTGTGTCCTAGGTAACTCAATCGACCATACAACTCTAGACAATCTTCTAGCTAAGTATGATCATTCTGACAGGTTATACAATCTAGACATGGTGAACCGACTAATGCATACAGAGACTAATGCATCACTTTGGCAAAAGTTTCTCTACAAATAGACATTTGCAATAAATGTAGTCACATGTTCAGACACCTCTAACTCGACTTGGAAACTACCTCATCCTATAGTTTGACTTGCTTGTGTTACATCCCCAACTTATAACTAGACCTAATCTTAACGTTGTATGGTAATTAGGAGGATTAATCATAGTTAGCTGATTCGATATTGTGGATATATATGATTTAATCTTTGATTATGAGGTTAATGATTAGTGATAGTTAGTTATGAATTAGTTTTTCATATGAATGTTTAATTAGTTGAACTAAAAAATAAATGATGATGATACACTAATCATGGTTTTATGGTCCTGAGTGTGAACAGGAAATTTCAACATCCTTCGAAGAAGGAAGGAGAGTATCATCTAGGAGGAAGAGATAGATGTCAGGAAATGGGTCCAATTGCCATCTAGGTATCAAACTTTACGTCATTGTGAACGTTTGTAAGTTGGTGTAAGTACATCTCCTTGGATAGTTAATTTTCTTCCGTTGTGTCGTCTTGTCGATTTAAGTCATTGCAACAATGTCATATTAACTCGACCCAATGACATTCTTAGAATGTCAATTTGAGTCAAGCAATAGTCTTGTCATGCGTCTGAGTATCTCCTTTTTTCCTTGAAATATCCCTAATTAGGGATTGTGAACCTTTGTTTCTCATATGTTTTACTTTTAGAGTTTAGCGAAGAAGGGGGAGTGATGCTCAACCCCTAAATCACATGGTTGATCCAATCACCATGAAGGTGATGATGTCAAAAAACATGTTGATTAAAATAAGTATTTCCATACACCAAGTAGATGCATGGATCAATATTATGCAAATATTATATAAGACTATTACAAAATTAATTACTAACTATTATGTTTTCTCCTTAGGATGGCTGCCATCACCCTTGAAAGGGGATTGATTTAATATTTAGTTAAATTGGCAACTTTGAGCTCAATCAAGACTTGTCGATAGCAAGTATGGGCATGAAGGGCCCTATGTTTTAGGGAGGATAGCTGAGTGGGGGAAACCACCCACTACATTTTGGTGGGGTGTTAGTTCCCATTAAGCTCGACATGTTGAGCTTGGAAAGGGGAAGCTTTGTTATCTTTTGCCATCGCGAGCTTTGGAAAGAGGGCCTTTTTGGATTTTGAAATTCTAGAGAGTGTGCTCTTAACGCTAGGGAAAAAGGAGTGGAGCAAGAAAGTATGGGGAAATGAGTTGCTTAAGATAGTAGCGAGTAGTATTATTCAGGTAGAATAATAATTTGTGATAACCAAGACATTTCTTACTAGCTTTTGAAACTGTGAATATCAACTGTGTCGATAAATAATAGCATGTTTGTTATATTATATGTTGAAGCTTCCATTGTTTTCTGTGGCTCACGGCTGGAAAGGCAAAGCCATTAACCTTAAAAATTTCATCACTCTATGGCTCGAGGCCTATAAAGGCTGAGCTTTTTCATGGAAATGCATTTACCCAGTGGTGCATGACTGAAAGGTCAAGTCTATATTTATTTAAAGGCTTTTTTAGAGTAATGCAGTAGCTTAAGGTTGAAATGTCGAGCATAACTCATTTAATCTTTTATTAATATTGTGGTTCTATGTTGAAAGGCTAAGTGTAATTAAATGAAACCCTTGTCTTAACTGTTATTCATGGCCTCTAGGCCAAGTTCTACTAAATACATTGGAGACTTTGTTAAACTGTTGCTCAAGGCCGATAAGGCCGACCATGTGCCACTATATCTTTTGCATGTTAGTTATCGATGTGATTTTTGTTCACCATAGTGATAGATTGCTTAATACGGTGAGCTGATAGTGCTTAGGGTATGAGAATGGCAAACCTTTAATATTATTGACATGGTTGATGGTATGACCTGCATGTGGTCAAGATAGTCACAATAAATTTTGGTGAAAGGTGGTAAGTCATAACTTTGACTTGTGCATAAAGCACACCCGAGTCTTGAAGTATTATATATAAGAAATCTGATTATTGCATAATGGGCTATTAAGATACCCAAACAATACTACTTCTAATCCTCGATTGAGGAATAAGTATGGCATACGAAGGCCACTATGTAGTTGGTGGTACCATAAAGTGCTCACCAAACCATTAGTAAAGATTCTCTTTTTACTTTTGATAACATGTGAAAATGGGAAGTTTGGATACCCCAAGTATTATATAGAAACTATTGCAACAATCAAACCTCTTTTGTTTATTTGTGAATGAACCTTATGGGAAGAGAGTTATCATTAAAAACTCATTACGGAGAATTGAGTTAACTTTTATTTATGAAACCATTCTAATTAGATAAGGCAAGATTTACCTATGGTACCATGATTGTGACTCTAACCTATATGATAGTTCATAATGGACTTGTGAACCAAGAGAGACCTAGGATGGTGAATTTGGTTTGATCTTCAGTATGACTAGAAAGTGGGACAAAGTGATGAGGAGTCACAAGTCTCTCATTACGACAAAAAACCATTAAGTTGATACAATCCTATGATGGGAGTCGATTGTCCTGGTATGGACTATGAATCGAATTGATCATGACTATAATAGTCCTAGAGAGAGAGGTCAAATTAAACTTATTGTAAAACATGACAACTTATAAGTCGAGTTGAGGTGGTGGACATATGACAACATTCATTGCATAATGTTTATGTATGTAAATCTTTGGCCAAAGTAATTCATCCTTCTCTGCATGCATTATCAGTCCACAGTACTCCAAATGGCATAATGTCTCTAGTAGTGTCATACATAGTTAGAGTGGATCTATAGTTGTGTGACTGAGAGGCATTATGAAGGACACAACACTAGATACTTAGATGGCCTACCTAACGGTTTCTTATATCTATTCCTTTTGTGAAGGGTAGGACCACTTCCAGGTAGGAAGAGGGACGGCTGGTTTGTGGTTGGTGGAAAAGCACCGGGATGATGCTCTCCTTCCCAAGCATGAGACAAGCCAAGGCATATGAAGATAAATGTCACATGTGCCAGATACAATGCTTTTCATTTTATGACTTGAGTGTCAGCAACTATGTATAATTTGATATTTGATGCCTTGAGCATAGCTTTGTACATGCATAGTGAGAGTATTTCATTGATGATATGTAATTGGATGTTGTAATTGTAAGCTTTGTTATATTATGTTTAGAATAACATGCTTAATTGATGAAATGATAGTGAATCATTATTGTTTAATTTAAAATGGATAATCATGTTGTTATCTAATTTGTTAATTATGATGAATGTTTATGTTAAATTTTTAGTATTATGGAATGGGATGTTACATATGGTATCAAAGCAACTGGGTTCAATACATGGACCTATGAGCTCACTACTTGATGATTACTTTACCCAACATTAAGAATGATAATGTTTGGATGTTCTATGCCATAATGGTAAGAACTAGAACAACAACTCGAAAGAAGGTAATGGATAAAGGGCATTACTTTAAGTTCTGGAAGGAAAAAGCAAGAGCCTCAAGGATGATAAAACTTGAACACATTGGCTTCCTTGTAGGAGCATGGTTAACTGGTGAGGAAACCTTCACTGATGCTATGAAATGCATCAAGTAGGAGTTAAGGAAATTAGAAAGGATGACTGCCCCTACCTCTACCAATTCATCAACAGAACCCTCTACACCTAAAGCACTAGCTGTGGAAAATAGTCCTAGGTATTATGATGTACCCAAGGAGATTGTGAAGGAGTACCTGCGTGTACCCTCACCTCCTAAAACTGAAATGATAAATCTCAAGATTGAGAAATGAATATGGGAAGTTATCCCAAATTGTAAATGACTTGCAGTAGCAAGGAGTAAACAAAATTTTTGTAATTTTGATGAATTATATGTAATCCACTAAAAACTACAATGCAATGGCAAATTCTTACAATCTTTCCTTTCTTATTAAAGATTACATGAATGAGAATAGATTTGCATAATGAATGAATTAAATGACATGAAAAAACTAATATGTGCTTAATCTACAAACTTTAAGAAGTAGATTGCAGCAAAGGTTTATATTAGAACTAGGATGGGAGATATCCAGGAAGAAGGATATCCTTTAGGGCACTCTGAATCTAAGTTAGACTAGATCCTAAATTTATTGAAAGAAATAAGAACAAGGGTAGAAACTCTCGAACAGGAGGTCAGGGGCTGACAAGGACCCATGTGGGATGCCTATGATGGGGGTGATGGAGAGGAACACCATAATGACACCATCCAAAGTGATCATGGAGAGAATAACTCTGAGGCTAGGGAAGAAGAGGATAGGAGGAGCCATATGGCTTTGGAACTATCCTGAGGCATGAAGAAGGTCATGCCTTCTAAATTTGATGGATTTGTAAGAAGAGATGTGTTGTGTGGTTACACAACATGCCCCATTTTGACTTGGCAAAACAGGGACCTAATTTTTGGTTTGGCTTGTGCGTCTGCTTCTGGGCGGTTTGGTAAGAGTAAGTCGAGTGCATCATCATGCAAAATCATGATGAGGTAAGTCACCATGAGGTTAGTTTGTGAAAGTTTGTATTTCATCTCTGGGACCTCATATTTTGAAAGAGCATTGAAATTCAGGCAGGTTTGCCTTTTACATCACCTTGATATTCGTCAGGATATAAGAGTTATGAACAGTCAAAGTTTCGGTCAAACCTGATATTCATAAGAGGAAGGTCATATTGTTGAAGTTCATCATCATATTTGAAACATTCCCTCCGATATGTCATGCGGTTCAAATATTCAGACGTCAACTTTAAATGGTAGCAAACTCTTCCCGTCAAACAGTTTTATCTATCGCGAGTGTCATACTTCGCATATAACCCGATGTGTCTTTATATCCTCCGGACGCAAATATCACCCTTAACATACATCCTGATGACATCATCCTAATACGATAAATGGAGGAACATACATCCTGATGACATCATCATCACATTTACATTGCCGTAGGATTTTCTCTAAAACATGATCATGTTAGCCTAATATGATGATGACGTTGATGCACTTCCGATACAGAGAGCGAATATCAGGATGACGTCATCCCAATATTCCAAAAGAGAGAGAGATGTAAGTTTGTCTCGTCATCATCATATTTTGAAACATCACCCAATACACTGAAATATCCTCCTGATGTACTACGCAGAAATAAAAGTGCTTTTGTCACCCGAATCTTGTCGCGATAACAATGTCAATACGAGGAGGATGATATTGAAACTCAACCCAATATTTGTGAATATCATCCTGCCCTCATGATATCCTGTCATAGGGATATTCCCCCGCTCCCTTAGCTGCCATTATCATTTAATGCGCGCAGACATGGTAGGTGGTTCCCGCTGACCCCGAAACCCAATGAAACACCTGGCGAGATCCTACATTTTTCACACGGATAAGCAAGGAACATGATCTAATCTATCAGAGTTGCCCTAAATGCACCCTAAATGCGAGGTTAAAAGGTAATTCAACCGCCATTTTCACATTTACCTTGTGATAAACTTATTTTATAGAGCACCAGCTTCCATATCTGCATACCAGCTACCGTTGCGCGATTTGAGCTCACGAGCAGAAAGAAGAAGGCGATCATCCGCTGAATTGGGAACGTCTCGGCAATCTACTGGTATAAAAGGAAATCTGCACAACCAGGTAGGTGAATAAAACCCTCATCATATTGTTTCTATTCTGGTACGATGATGTAAGTTCTGGTTTATGCACCCGTATGATTAAGTAATGTTGGAATTCATACAGTAGGCATAATGATTTATAAATTCAATTGTAGTATGCATGCATATATGTACCTGTTGTGAGATAGAATTATCGTTAATTGTAGGCACTCATGGCTGAGAAGCAATTGGTCAAATGTCAGGAAGAATTCAGCAAGCCCATGTTCTCTGCTCAGAGGGGGGTCCTATTTAAATATGGAGCAATCACAGACACCCATCAGGGAAGCACTAATTTGGAAGCCTGGTCAGCCAAGCTAAACAATGGGCATGACAAGAGTCCTGTGCTAGACGCAGTGTTCATATCGGGATTGTGGAATCCTGCTAGTTTTCCATACTCCATGGAATCTCTAGAGCTTGTCATTGAGTGTGCCCAGAATTATAACCCTCAAACAAGACAAGTAGTGAAGCATGGGAGGGTATATGCAGACCTCTCCATCAAAGGTCTCTCCCAGACATTTGGATTGCCACTGGGCAGTAAGGTCAAAAGTGTAGACTTGAAGAAGTCTGAAAGGGAGTATGAGGCCAATAAGAAATCGGCCAGGAAGAATATGTATCCATGGCGGGCTGAGAATAGCACATATAATGCAGCCACCAAGCTTCTTGTGCACCTGTTCAAGTATGATTTCAATGAGGAGTATCAGTACATGATCGCACTCCTGAACAGAGTAACTGGCCAACCTGATACTGGCAGTTTCAGGGATTGGATGTACGAGATAATAATGATGTGTCTATATTCAGACACCAAGCCACTGTGGGGCCAAATTATAAGTGATGCTCTGCATGAGCAACTGATGAACCTGGGAGGTTCGAATTGTGCATTTTTCATGTCCTCATTTATTGTTTATTCTTGTGCCTATAGAGGCACTTTTGATGCCTTGGTTACAGATGGGAAGCTCACAAGCACAAATGTGGCATATATCTGGGATCATCATCCCCAGCTGCAGAGGACCAACTACTTGAAAGATTACAAACTGGTCAATGATGCATTCTCTATGCATCTAGTAAGGACCATGGAAGAAGACAGAACAAAGAGATTGAGCATGGAAGCTCAAGAGGCAGTCTACAGGCATGGGGCTTGGTACATACAATTTGCAACCTTTTCTTATATAAGGGTTGAAGATTTCAAGGGGCATCCCCTGATGCTGCCAAGGTATCCTACCGACGCCGTGGTATTGATGGAATTCATCAGGCAGGGCTCCACCATGATACAGATGTACAAGGATGCCAAGAAGTTGCCACCAATTTTGTTCCCAGTCAGCATTGGCAATTATATGTGCCCTGACTCTGATAATATCAAGAAGGTGATGGTCACCCTGAATAAGATGAATCTGCAGCTGTTTCCAATAACAAGACCATATGATCCTTACGACAGGATACAGAAGGTGCTAGGAAACCTTGTTCACCAAAGGCACCTAGAGGATTTTTGGGCTGACTGTGAGGATGAGGCAGAAGCCAGGAGAAGGAGGTATCAGAGGTTAACTCTGAACCAAGTCAGAACTTTTGATTGCATCTCCCTTCCTCAACAATTAAAGAAGGATGATGGCAGGACCATGGCAGACGAGTATGAGGAGAAAAAGATATATAATGACACCATCTCTGCACTTGACCTCACTATGCAGGAGGATATATCCTTGGACCCATTCATTGCCAGGACCCTACGCCTAACCCAAGCTTGGGTTGATGAACAGATAGAGGCATTGAAGAAGAAGGGTGTTGCCATTACGGTGGACAGCAAGAAAAAGGGGCAGGATATCACCGCAGATGAATATGATGACTTCCTGTTGGAGAAAAGGAAGACCAAGGGAGATAGGGTCCCTCCACCACAACAGCAGAGCAAAAGACCCCCAAGGGGCAAGAAGGTGGAACAGGGACCAAAGGGGATTTTGATTGAAAGGGCAGTGTTTGCAGCTGAGCAGGCGACAGGGTCAGGATCAGAATCAGCCTCCCCTCCAGAGAAGGACAGGCCCAAGAAAAGTAAGACAGTAGAGGCTGGAATCACTGAGACCCAAGAAGTGGGTCAATCCTCTAAACAACCAGGTGTAGAGGGTACCCTCATAGAAGAAGAGCCTGAGGAGGAGGAGGCTCCATTGATAATAAGAAGGAAGAGGAGAGCTCCACAGGTGCTGGTGTCTTCTCCACCTAAGAAACAAAGAACCTCCATGAGAGGTGGAATAAGCCAACCCCCTACTTCATTACAAGGGGAAGCTAGTGAAGGGCACAAGGAACTTCAACACAATGTTCCACTTCCTACCATTGTCAAGTTTAAGACCGAACTTGTTGAGGAGCAGTTGAAAGAGACCTCCCAGACACAAGCATAAGGGCATGTCTCGCTAGACGAGACAATAAATTTGTCTGATGATGAGGTGGTGCAGGATGTGGCTGCACAGGAGATGGAAACACTTGCTGCTGATGTAAGTGTGACTCCTCACAAGCCTCCAATGGTTCAAACTGTGCTTGAGGAGATGAAACAAGTGGAAGAGGAGCAAGAAAAGAGCCCAGAGCAAATAGCTCAGGAAATAGGGCTAGATACATTAACCACAGAGGTGACCAGTCCTATAGTGGTGGATCTGACAGAGAAACAGGATGCAAGTCCTGAATAGCCAGCAGGATCACCTGATAAGGGTCACCTAACAGAAGAGATAGAGATGGCAAAGTCAGAAGGCCATGCTCTTGAGACCAGCCAACAAAGTCCATAGGATACAACGAAGGAACCTGCTATAGTAGAGGTTTAGGAAGCGAAGGCTGGTGAGAAAGAAACACTAGAGGACCTAGCTGCCAAAGTACAAGAAGTGGGTGGTGCAGGCTCAGAAGAAGTAGTAGCTGCAGAGCAATCGCCAGCACATCAGGCAGAGTCCCCAATATCTGGTGCAGTGGATAAACCACAAGAAGAAGAAGAAGTGGGAACAGATGAAATAATGACAGAGGCAGGTCATGATCATCATGATCAGCATCTAGCTACTCCTTAGGGTTCCCCACAGCATGAAGATGCTCCTCCAGAAAAGGAAATCCCTCAACAGGAGGAGGTGCTGCAAGATCAACAACAAAGGGAACATCAAGAAGAAGAAATGAGAAAGTCACCATCTACACAACACTTGTTGACAGAAACGGGAGATATAGGTGAACATCAGGATGATGTTGAAAAACATGATCAGGTGCCTCCGTGGTTGGCAAAAGAGGTAAGTGCTGAGGAGGAGCTTGAAATTTAGGAATTCAATGTCTCCACCCTATTCTCTGCAGACATAATGAAGCCAAGGAGGAAGGCCAGAATGACTTCGGCCATCAAGAGAGATCCGACAACAGGGAGAAGGACCGCGCAAATTGCCATACCTACGGTGGAGAAGGAAAAAGGTAAAATCACTATCGATGAATTTTAGATCAGTACAGTAGATTTGGGCTTTGCCAATGAGGACCAAGAAGGTCAGGAAGGCAAAGATATCATTGACTCTCTAATTCAGAAAGTGAAAAGAGAGAAGGAGAAAAATAAGCAACATAAAGAGCACATTGCTCAGTTGCATGCCTATATCAAAGGGCTGACCAATCCTGATGATACCGCAACTGAACATGCAGTCCCATTGACTGCCATTTCTCAGGAGGAGGTAAATAAATTGGACATCATGAAGCATGAGGCGTCCGTAATAAGGAGATGGATGTCATCCACATTGGATGATGCTGTAGAAATAATGAAGGCCTCTTTGAAGAGGTGGAGCACCCTAAGTGACTCTAAGGCCAAAGTGGATAAATTATAGATGCAGACCGGAAAGAGGTCTTACAAGCTGGAGAGAGTCCTGACCCTGTTAGGGGAAATAAGAAATATAAATCCACAACTGCTTATCAGTAAGCAGGTACTGAGTAATAATACCGCATTATTAATTGATATTTGGTATAAAGACACTCAGTTTGAGTGCGCAGTCCTCAAAAGGTGTAATAATAAGCTGAGGGATATCAGCATGAGGCTGCGAGATTTAATGGCTGAAGAGGCGGTGATACTGGAGGCTTTGGAAGGCAAGGTAGAAGGAAAAATAGAGAATCAAGATGAAGATTCTGCCATTAAAGTTGTACACAGCAACTTCCAAGTAGAGACAGATAGTCCACCTGTCCCTTTGAAAGAGGAATTGATAGATAAAATAATGAGGATCAAGGTCCAGATGGAGAAATACAGAGAGACATTGCAGGACAGGAAAAATAAGCTTGACAATAGCAGAGACAAATATGAAGCACATAAGCACGCCATTGTCAAAGCAAAACTCAAGATGGCGGAGGGATAGATCAGGTTGTGCATTCATATGAGCAGGTCCGCAGTAGTATGCAGCCCCATATGCAGCCGCGTCATCATCAGGATAGTGAAAGTTCGGAGAGTGAGGCACATGATGATGACCCGCATGAATCAGCTGAGGAGCATGATGAAGATACATCATGAAGGGGATAATAACATAAGTAGTATAGATAGTTGCCAGCTGGCAACTTGTGCCATTTTTGTAAAGATTTACAAAATCAAGTGAATCAGGACCGTAGATGTGTATTGGTAAATCTAGATCATAGATCTTTTGTAACGGATTCCTCACCTTATTCTATAAAAGGTGGTGGAATGCCTTGTTGAAACATTTGAAACTTAATTGAAATCTGTTTGCTGAAATATTTAGGGCTTATTTCAAAGTTATTGCATATGTACATGTCTTTTGCATACTTAATGAAAGAGAAGAGTTTTTTCGATTACAAATCTTCGTAAATCTTGAGTAATCTGTGTCTGAATTCTGGATATGTGCTTTGATCTACTGCGTCCCTTGGAGTGCTCATCATGTTGCATGTATTGTTTTCATTCATCATCCTCTGAAGTTTGCATCAACTGTATCTAGCTGTGGAATATCCTGGTGAACATATGGTTTGATTTCTTCTCGTCATGACAGTATCGAGTATGTATGTGGATCAATAGCTGAAGATTCAACTTTAAATTGTAGTATTCCTTTAATGTCTTTCAATTTCAGAACGTTTCATTATCACAATAGCGAATAATTGATAATCCTAAGTAAATAACGCAAATATGCAGACATCTCGTAGGTAATCACAAATATTTAGCATATTTGAATGCAAAGCATGCACAATTGAAAATATCATGCAAAGATTGAGGTATTTCTACATCTTTTCATCTAATAATTGCATAATATGACTTCTCTGTAAAGAATTTCTGCAGGAATGTCATGATGATGGCACAATTTCACGTAAGGCCCCAAAATGGAAACAGCAACACACATTAACCTCTAAGTAACGTCAGATGATTAAGACCTAATCACCGGAGACTTGGGATCCTGAATTCCTTGAATTCACAGTATCTTTCAAGATGAATAAAGCTTAATGTGTACTTTTATTCTATGCTTGCTTATGACTAACATCATGACCAACAAGATGTCACAAAGGCATGGCTTACGGAAATGGAAACTTATTTTGAAATCAGAAACCATAATGAGGTCACTAAAGATGTGTGGGGAGCATTCTAGCTAGGAGGTGAAGCATCCACATGGTGGATGAACAAAAAGATGAAACTAGGCTTGAGGTCTACAAGCCTTACATGGGACAGGTTCTTAGAACTTTTTTAGGCAAAGATGGTTGCCTCAACTGTTCTATGATTAGAAAGAATCTAAAATAGATTGATATGAATGTGAATGAATATTGGGAAAAATTCACCTGACTGCTGAAGTATGTGTTGCAGTACCAATAGGATGAGAAATTATGCATTTGGAAGTTCATAATGGGGTTGAATGCCCAGATTGGGGGCTAGGTTGATGTTCACGGTCCTACTACAATGGACAAGGTCTATGAAAAGGTCATCAAATAGGAATAGAAACTAAAGGCTATGTCAGCTTATAGAGAGAGGAACTGAAAGAGATATAATTGGTCGCAATCCTTACAATCCTCTAAGAAAAAGGAGAAGAAATAGGATTATCCTGAGAAAAATGATAAGGGGACCAAACATAGGCAAACTGAGTCCAAGGGAGACAAAAAGGGGAATAACCACTCCAAGAAGAATGGAGACAATTCTGGAAAACCTCTAGAGAGGCGAGGACCAGTGGGAGGGTGCAACAATTGTGGCAGATATCATTACGCCAACCAGTATCCTAAAAAGACATAGGGAGCACAACCAAGAGGAAACCCTCTACCCTCTCAACAAGCGGCATTCTAACAACACATTCATGTAGCCTTGGACAAAAGTCAAGCCGAATACCAAATAACTCCCACTGAGACAACAAGTATTTTATTTAGACTTTCAATTTCAGTTTTGATTGATACTGGTGCTACTAAATACTTTGTTTCCCCTAAAATTGCTATTAAAATTCTTAGAAAAGCTAGATTCATGGCAAACACATGGTCTGTAGAGTATGCAAATCACACCAAGGCTTAGGTAGAGCAATGCCTATTTGAGGCTAGGGTTGAACTTCTAAGCTTTTTTATGGAAGTAAATCTTTATGTAGCACCACTAGGCTCGTACGATGTTATCCTAGGGATAAATTGGTTATGGAGACATCGAGCCAAACTAGACTATTATGCCAAAATAGTAGAGTGTCTAGATGATTTAGGAAGCAAAGTCTTTTTGCAAGGGAAATCTAGGGAAGTCAAACTAAGAGAAATTTTTTCTCTGAAAATGAAAAGAGCTCAAAGAAAAGGATGCCAACTTTTTGTAGTCAAAATGGAAAAACTAAATGAGACCAAGGAAACTTATTTCTAAGATGACTTAATGTTTTATGAATCTCAAAAACTTAATGAAGTTGGGAAGAAGGATTCCATAGGTTAGGAAAGATCAGATATGGATAGGTATCCCTTCCTTAGAGATTTAAGGATGTATTTCCAGATGAACTACCAGGATTACCTCCTAAAAGAGACTTTGATTTTGCCATTGATATAATTCCTGGATCGGAACCTATTTCTAAAGCCCCCTACAAAATGACTACTGTAGAACTAATGGAGCTAAAAGCTCAATTATAGGAGTTGTTAGGCAAAGGGTTGATTAGACCCAGTGTATCGCCATGGGGAGCCCCAATTATTTTTGTGAAAAAGAAATATGACACTTTGCCATTGTACATCGATTACCACATGTTGAATAAATCAACCATTAAGAATAAATACCCATTACCTTGCATCGATGATCTTTTCAATCAGATGAGGGGAGCAACTGTGTTTTCCAAGATCGATCTTTAGTCTAGATATCACCAATTGAGGTTGAAGGATGAGGACATCCATAAGACAACCTTTAGAACCAGGTATGGACATTATGAATTCACTGTCCTACCTTTTGGATTGACAAATGCACCGACAACATTTATGAATCTTATGAACAGTGTGTTCAGGGATTGTTTGGACAAGTTCGTCCTACTATTCCTTGATAACATTCTAATATATTCCAAGAATGAGGAAGAGCATCTGTAACATTTAAGAATTATTCTTTAGAGGTTGAGAGAGCATAAACTATATGCAAGCTCTCCAAATGTACTTTCTTTCAAAAAGAGGTACAATACTTGGGCCACATAATTTCAGCTAAGGGGATAGTTGTGGACCTAGCTAAGATCAAGGCTATTTTAGAATGGCCGATACCAAAAAATGTTCATGAGGTCTGAAGTTTCATGGGCCTTGCTAGTTATTATAGGAAGTTCGTGAAAAACTTCTTTAAGATTGCATATCCTATAACTTCCTTGTAGAGAAAAGGATAAAGATTTGAGTGGTTAGATAAGTACCAAGAGGCCTTTGACCTACTAAAGGAAAAATTGACTTCAACACCAATTTTGAAAGTACTTGACCCAGAGGGTCAATTTATAGTCATTACCGATGCCTCAAGAGAAGGCTTAGGTAGTGTACTAGTCCAGGATGAATAGGTCATCGCGTATGAATCACACAAACTATAAAACTATGAAAAAAATTATTCCCCACATGACTTGGAACTTGCAACAGTTACTCATGAACTTCAAATGTGGAGGCACTATTTACTTGGGAAACCTTTTGAGCTGAAAATAGATCATCAGGTACTCAAATATTTGGTCACTCAAGCACATCTTAATGCACAAAAAAGAGATGGCTGGAATTTATCTCAGATTATGATTTTGAGATTAAATATATTCAAGAAAAAGAAAATCAAGTGGCAAATGCTTTGAGTAGGAGAAGACACATCTCCTCCATGATCTCTATACATTCTGATTTTAGGAATTAGGTGTTATAGAAAACTAAGGGAGTTTTACGAGCAGGTAAAACAAGCCCTTGAAGATAACCCCCAAAATCCAAGATATGAAGGATTCAACCTTGAACCAGATGGGTTATTAAGGTTTAAAGGAAGAATGTATGTACCTAACTCAGTAGAGTTATAGAATATGGTATAGAAAGAGGTTCATTCTGCACCATATTCTGGGCATCCTGGAGTAACAAAGTTACTTGCTGATGTGAAACCCCTATATTTCTAGAAAGGAATGAAGAGGGATGCTGCAAATTTTTGTAACTACGTATTTTGAATACCAGAAGGTGAAGGTGGAACACCATCACTTGGTAGAGCTCTTGTACCCTCATGAAATTCCTGAGTAGAAATGGCAAATTATAAGCATGAACTTTGTGTAAGGGCTTCCCATGTCAAGGAATGGGCACAATGCTATCTTCATTATGGTGGATGGACTCACCAAAGTGACTCGTTTTATACCTAGAAACTTGATGGATGGAGCACCTGTCATTGCTTAAAAATTGGTTCAAGAGATTTTCAGATTGCATGACATTCCTGAGAAAATCATCTCAGATAGGGATGCACGAATGACATTGAGGTTTTGGCAAACCTTATTCTCTTCACTTGGAACCCATTTAAATATAAGCTCTACTTATCATCCTAAAACTGATGGACAAACTAAGAGGGTAAACCAAGTGCTGGAGGATTTATTGAGGATGTATTGCATGGATCACCAATACAAGTGGGAGGATTATCTTCCCCTGGTGGAATTTTCCAATAATAATTCCTATCACTCAGCTATTAAGATGGCTCCATTTGAGGCATTATATGGATGGAAATGCTGAACCCCTATAATCTAGGACAAGATAGAAGATAGGGTTATCCTTGATCTAGAAATGTTGTCAGAGATAGAAGAGCAAGTCCATCTGATTAAGAGAAGACTATTGGAAGCCAATGATAGACAAAACAGTTATGCATATGCTAAGCACATTGAAAGGCATTTCACAGTGGGAGAGAAAGTTCTCCTAAGAGTAAAACCTCAAAAAAGTTCCATTAAATTTGGAAAGATGTCCAAACTGACACCAAGATAGGTGGGTCTTTTGAAAATTCTCAAAGAAGTCAACCTAGCATATAGAATTTCTCTACCACCAGCGCTTTCCATGATGCATAATGTGTTTCATGTTTCATATTTGAAAAATTTTAATACTACTGATAATCAAATTCCTATGCTTTATTGGAATGCTATATAGGTGAAGGACCCAGGGGTGGTGGTGATCAATCCCATCAAGGTGCTCAAAATGCACAAGCTACACTTACGTAACAAAGACATAACACATTGCAAGGTCTAGTGGGACCAATATCTAGAGGAAAATGCCACCTAGGAAAACTATGATGACTTTCATGTCAGATTTCCTCATCTTTTCTAAAAAACTTATTTATTATGCTCTTAAAACATTTTCTTATTATGTTGATTAAATTTTAAGACAATTAATCATCAGGGATGATGATTTATATGGGGAGAGATATGTTACATCCTTAACTTATAACTAGACCTAATCTTAACCTTGCATGGTAATCAAGAGGATTAATCATAGTTAACTAATTTGATATTATGGAAATATCTTATTTAATCTTTGATTATGAGGTTAATGATTAGTGGTAGTTAGTTATGAATTAGTTTTTCATATGAATATTTAATTAGTTGAACTAAAAAATAAATGATGATGATGCACTGATCATGGTTTTATGGTCTTGAGTGTGAATAAGAAATTTCAACGTCCTTCGAAGAAGAAAGGAGAGTATCATCCGAGAGGAAGAGATAGATGTCAATAAATGGGTCCAATTGTCATTTGGGTATTAGACTTTACATCATTGTGACCCTTTGTAAGTCGGTGTAAGTATGTCTCCTTGGATAGTTGATTTTCTTCCGTTTGTGTCATCTTGTCGATTTAAGTCATGGCGATAATGTCACATTGACTCGACCCAATGATGTTCTTAGAATGTCAATTTGAGTCGAGGAATAGTCTTGTCATGCATCTGAGTATCTCCTTTTTTCTTGAAATATCCCCAATTAGGGATTGTGAACCTTTGGTTTTCGTATGTTTTACTTTTGGATTTTATGGAAGAAGGGGGAGTGATGCTCAACCCCTAAATCACATGGTTGATCCTATCACCATGAAGGTGATGATGTTAAAAAATGACATGATTAAAATAAGTATTTCCATACACCAAGTAGATGCATGGATCAATATTATTCAAAGCTTATATAAGACTATTATAGAATTACTTACTAACTATTATGTTTTCCCCTTAGGATGGCGGCCATCACCCTTGAAAGGGGATTGATTTAATATTTAATTAAACTGGCAGCTTTGAGCTCAATCAAGACTTGTCAATAGCAAGTATGGGCATGAAGGGCCCTATGTTTTAGGGAAGATGGCCAAGTGGGGGAAACCACCCACCACGTTTTGGCAGGTGGTAGTTCCTAATAAGCTCGGCATGTCGAGCTTGGAAGGGGAAGCTTTGTTATCTTTTTCCATCATGATCTTTGGAAAGAGGGTCTTTTTAGATTTTGAAATTATGGAGAGTGTGCTCTTGACACTCGGGGAAAAGAAGGAACGAAGCAAGAAAGAATGGGTAAATGAGTTTCTTAAGATAGAAGTGAGCAGTATTATTCAGGTAGAATAATAATTTGTGATAACCAAGACCTTTTTTGCTAGTTTTTGAAACTTAAATTATAACATGTTTATTATATTATATGTTGAAGCTTCCATTGTTTTCTATGGCTTGCGGCTGGAAAGGCTGAGCTGTTAACCTTAAAACTTTCATCACTATGTGGCTCAAGGCCTATAAAGGCCAAGCTTTTTCATGGAAATGCATTTACCTAGTGGTGCATGGCCAAAAGGTTGGGCCTATATTTATCTAATTTTTTTTTTTAGTAATATAGTAGCTCAAGGCTGAAAGGCTGAGTGTAACTCATTTAAGCTTTTATTAATATTGTGGTTCTAGGATGAAAGGCCGAGCGTAATTCAATGAAGCCCCTATCTTAATTGTTATCCATGGCCTCTAGGCCAAGTTCTACTAAATACATTGAAGACTTTGTTAAACTATTGCTCAAGGTCGAGCATGTGCTACTATATCTTTTGCATGTCAGTTATTGACGTGAGTTTTGTTCACCACAATGACAAATTGTTTATTACAATGAGCCGATAGAACTTAGCGTATGAGAGTGGTAGACCTTTAATATTATTGACATGGTTGATGGTACAACTTGCATGTGGTCAAGATAGTCACAACAAATTGTGGCGAAAGGTGGTAAGTCATAACTTTGACCTGTGCATAAAGCACATCCGAGTCTTGAAGTATTATATATAAGAAACCCAATTATTGCATGATGGGCTATTAACATACCCAAACAATACTATTTCTAATCCTTGATTGAGGAAGAAGTATGGCATACGAAGAGCACTATGTAGTTGGTGGCAGCATAAAGTGTTCATCGAACCATTAGTGAAGAGTCTCTTTTTACTTTTAATAACATGTGAAAATGGGAAGTGTAGAAACCTGAAATTGACTCGCTCCACAAACCAATTTCCCATATCTCTACACCACCAATTATACCTCCTATTAATTAAATAAATTCATTTTATTTAATTAATTTATCGCTAATCATCTACCCTTAACCATTTATCCATCCTTTGTGATCAATTAATTTAATTTATCACTATACCTTACAACACTATCCCTCATTAAATAAATAAGCATTCTCAATATTTATTTAGTTAATTTTTCCATCTCCCTAATCCTTATTAATTAAATAAACCATACTTATTTAATTAATCTACCCTACTAATCAACCTAAACCTAGCCTAGTTGATTAAATAGCAATTACTTAATTATCTACCCTACCCTACCTATCCCCTAGATCTAAATTAATTAAGCTAAACACTTAATTAAACTTTGCTTAACCCATTCTCCCAGACACTTTGAATAAAAATCAATTTTTTATTCGAAGGCTCACATCTTCCTCTTACACATGTAAGTGTACATGTGTCCTTGACCTTCCCACTTGTCTTAGTCTCCATTAATGGAAACTCTTCCCCATGTGTGAATTAAAAATTCACATCTAACTTGTCATATCCAACTCTTCTCCCAAAATTAATTTTTAATTCATTTTAATTCTCATCATCCTTCCGCATGTGAATTTAAAATTCACAAATAATGAGACCCATCCAATCTCATTGACCTAATCTTAACCCTTGATCTATCTTACCCAACCCTCTTTTGACACTTGTCACAAGACTACAATTCCAATCCAAACCCTAATCCTCAAGCATTCCTAGCCATTGATCTAAACTTTCAATCCTCACCCTCCATCCTTTTATCAAAAAATCTATAAATAGAACCTTCACCTAAGCCATTTGCAATCACTTCTTCTTGCATCCTTACCATGCCCAAATTTCTCTCAAATATTCTCATCATGCCATCATAATGCCAAAATTCTTCTAGCCTCTCATCACATCCATATCCAAATCTTTATCATTATCCAATCTCTCATCAAATCCTTCATCATATTGTGTTGAATCTTAAACAGCAACCCACATCTACACATCTTTAAGTTGGGTAAAGCTAGGAGCTCTTTGGGTGCAAGCTACTCCACCTTATCAAGGAGTAAGAAGATCTTGACGTATATTTTGTGTGTTTTCATGCATTTTATTTGTGTTTTTAACCTCTAAGATCTATCTTATCTTCAGGAAGTTTGAATACTCCAAGTATTATATAGAAATTATTGCAAGAATCAAATGTCTTTTGTTTATTTGTGAATGAACCTTATAGGAAGAGAGTTATCATTAAAAATGCATTAGGGAGAATTGAATTAACTTTTATTTATGAAACCATTCTAATTAGATAAGGCAAGATTTGCCTATGGTACTATGATTGCGATTCTAACTTATATGATAGTTCATAATGGACTTGTGAACCAAGAGAAACCTAGGATGGTGAATTTGGTTTGATCTCTAGTATGATTAGAAAGTGGGACAAAGTGACAAGGAGTCACAAGTCTCTCATTATGACTATAAACCATTAAGTTGATACAATCCTAAGATGGGAGTCGATTGTCCTAGTATGGACTATGGATCGCATTGATCCTGACTATAATAAGCCTAGAGAGAAGTCAAATTAAACTTTTTGTAGAACATGACATCTTATAAGTCAAGTCAAGGTGGTGGACATATGACAATGTTCATTGCATAACGTTTATGTATGTAAATCATTGGCCAAAGTAATGCATTCATCTCTGCATGCATTGTCAGTCCACAGTGCTCCAGATGATATAATGTCTCCAGTAGTGTCATACATAGTTAGAGTGGATCTATAGTTGTGTGACCGAGAGTCATTATGAAGGACATAACACCAGATACTCAGATGGCTAACCTAATGGTTCCTTATATCTATCCCTTCCATGATGGGTAGGGTCACTTCCAAGTAGGAAGTTGTGTGGGGGACCGCTAGTCTGTGGTTGGTGGAAATGCACTAGGATGATGCTCTCCTTCCCAAGCATGAGATAAGACAAGGCTTATGAAGATAGATGTCACATGTTCCAAATACAGTTCTTTTCATTTTATGACTTGATTGTCAAAAACTATGTATAATTTGATATTTGATGCCTTGAGCATAGCTTTGTACATGCATAGTGAGAGTATTTCACTAATGATATGTAACTGGATATTGTAATTGTAAGCTTTGTTATATATTTTTTAGAATAACATGCTTAATTGACAAAATGATAGTGAATCATTGTTGTTTAATTTGAAATGGATAATCATGTTGTTATCTAATCTCTTAATTATGATGAATATTTATGTTAAATTTTGAGTATTATGGAATGGGATGTTATAGTTTGACTAGTATCTCTAGACATAGATTGTCTTGACTAAACTCAAATTCTAGTCAATCTAACTTAGAATTAATCCTTAATCTAGGATAAATGCAATATATTCATTTAGGGGATTTTAACCTCTCAAAGAGTCCCTCTTTGCATACTTGTAAATACTAGGGTCTATGACTTCCTGTATTTCTACTCAATGACCCAAAGATTGAACAATTTTGTGCAATATAACAAGTTTTGACTCTATCAAGATATCATTTATTTATCATAATTTCTTAATAGACTCTTCCTAAATTATACTTGTCTTGTTCTATGGTTTTCTTGACTATTCCATGTTGACCATAATAAACAATAGACTAATTCATCTTTAAAACCAATTTAAGAGTTTTCAAGTTTTCTTAACCCTTCTGGGTCAAATCTAGGGATTTAACTTCTCTATCCCATTGCATTGAAATATAAAATAATCTTGTTTTCATAGGTAAGAATTTATAATAATATAACATGAAAACAATAATATCTAGTCTTCTCTTGACCACTTGGGAAACACATTCCTCAAAACATGTATAAACATAGTACACGAGGTATAACCTCATTCATATAAGATCTTAATGACAACTATCGTTATCATAACTAATCTTTTGACTAAGTCAATCTTTCAACATATTCCCATGTTATACTCATTGTTTTCTCTAAACAAGCAAGATTTTGACATTTGAACCATAGGGTTTGTATGATTTTCACTCTATCTATTTGGTTAGAGAATTTAGTCATTCGACTTATAATCAGATGAGAATAACTATAGTTTCTTGTACCTTCGAATCAAATACACTTCCTCATTGATATCGAAACAGATACTATTTTGATAAAGAAAAAAATATAACAACTTATCATTACTAAAGTGAGTATACACCTCTACTACCATTTAGCTAGTCTTCGCCTAAGATAGGTTAAAAGATCATTCCTTTATAAAATTACAATAAGCATAGATTAAGATAGCTCAAAATTATATTCTAATTAAACATTTCATTCTTCTTTTTCTAGTTAAAGATAATAGTCTACATTTATAGTTCCTTCTCTAAGACTTTGACTCCAAACTAACTTCTATTAAAGCTGTTCAAAATACTCGTGTTATCACCAAGATTACACCCTCTTGTTGAATGTGATTCAACAAGACCCCACGATATAATGGGAATATCTTCTAGTTGTGGGACCTTGCAAAACTTGAAGCTAAACCTCCAAATGAAGGGCTAGCTCCTCGATGCAGCACCTAAACTATACTACTCTATTGTTGTTTGATGGGAAAAGGGAAAGAAAACACATGAAATGGAAAACTACAACTATGTGGTAATGCACCCAAACTAATTTTAGACCTATATTGCTTGTTTAGAAACACTATCTTGCTCACAACTCATCCTATTGTAGACACAACTCAACTTTCTTCCATGTAAGAGTATCAATATTTCATAAAAAGGTTTTATATTTTGCAATATTGGAAGGAAAATACAATGTTTTCACAAACAAGATTGCTTCGATGTGATAACACAATCCACAACCTACCTAAAACATGTTATCATCTGCATAAAGGTGCTATAATGAGACATACATTCAAGGATTCAATTTTTTTCACAAGAACATTCATTGATCATTCCATTGCACACAATAAATCAGAGAAGTAGAAGGTCAAAACTAAGTTTTTATTGATCAAGAAGATGTCTTTTCAATACAACAATAGACTACAAGTACTTCATCTTACCTTAAAGATGAGTTACAATACAAATTTCTTCCCTTGAAGAGCTGGAAAAGAATTGAATTGAGTTACAATATTCACCCTTTCGGAGCTAGAAAACTCAAAAGAACTCCTCTAAAACTCTATCCTAAGGGTTGTATATCTCATCCCAAACATCAGAGGGCATATAGGAACTGCATTTAATTTAAAAACCATAACTAAAACTTGGTCAACCTATTTTAGATGCCCAAGAAGAGTCCTCATCTGATTTGCCTTCTTGACATGAGTTGGTTGACCCCTTCAAGCTCCTAGGAATGTGTTCCAGCTATTGGTGAAGGTCCTATATCCTTGGAGAGTGTTGGAATTACCCCTAGACACCCTCAAACTACCCACAAATTGCTCCAGTTGTTGTCCTTGTCATCCATTTGGTCATAATTGTTCCATAACCTCTCCTAGATGCTTGCATTATGGTTAAAACTTACTTGACTCTTTTCAAACCTCACTTGCATGATAATGGGACATGTGGTCTTGATGTGTTTGAAACTGACTTGGTCTTCTTGGAGATGTGGAGAAGGAATTTAGTCTTTTAGGATTTTAACTTCCCATTCAACAACTCCCTTTACCTCTTCCAATCCACTTGTACTTACTCTTGAATCATCCTCCACTTGGTTAATGTGAGGCCTACTTTTTACACTACTGTTTATGAGACTATTTGCAGTGATTTTTATTATTATTATATGTTGAGAGACTTATGTTCTGAAATCTTGCTTATTAAACCTAATTGATTTTAAAAGGAAATAATTGTGTGATGATATTTAGATTTTGCTTTTAAGAAAATGATGAATGGATATGGAACTTCAATATGATTCTATGGTTGAATGTTTAAGATGCATGTATTTAGTTTTGCTTCGGCTATGATATCTCTATGTGGTATTGACTTTGAGTTTGAGTGTGCAAGTATTACTAACAAAACCACAAATACAAGAGACCTGTTGGCAAGAGACACTATATGGATTCATGGTTGTTGTCATTGATGGCAACAAAGGTCATCCCACATATCCGCAAGTCATGGTGTGTCTCTACCGGAAGTCAGAATGAAGACTGTTGTGGTCCGGTGAACAAGAACAGAGCATGTGGCAAGGTCCGACAGATTGGTCCGATCTCTCAGAGGAAGTGTCTTGGTGCAGTGCGGATTTGGGGAAGTCAAGAGGACTACCTTGAGTAGTATATTCCAAGGATTTAGCCTCCGGTGATGAACAAAGAA
Organism: Cunninghamia lanceolata; assembly: GCA_027924645.1. Lineage (NCBI taxonomy): Eukaryota > Viridiplantae > Streptophyta > Pinopsida > Cupressales > Cupressaceae > Cunninghamia > Cunninghamia lanceolata. The sequence continues at coordinate 16,703,659 of BSBN01001567.1, read as the reverse complement.
AAAAAAATGAATAGTTGAGTACCGGATTCCTGAGAGACAGTGAGAACAGAGGAAGAACTGACTGACAGAGTATCAGACTATTTTCTGGATGTGTTACTGTTGATGGTAAAGGCTGTGAAGGCATGAATCATGTTTGGCCGACATGATTAATGATATCTACAAGTATATGCTTGATCCGCATTACTTGATATGCAAGGATTCAGCCGACAGAACAGAGTTTGTGAGAAGATAAATTATTCCGGGTGCTGGATAGAAAGGTAATGAAATCACTAGTGCGGATATATATAGAGGATGGATTTAGTTGTGAAAAGTGTGGTGATATGAAGATGTATGCGAATAAATACAGAGCAGAGCAGAAGCAGTAAGAAAGATCCGGTATGTGAAAAGATAGCAGAATAAAGAACAGAGGAAAGATGAAGTGCAGTAGATCAGTATACTAAGCCTAACCAGAACTGAACTCCAGCATATGTAGATGCTTCCAATCAGTTCAAGTATTGTATTACATTCTTTTGTAGACAGTGTGTCTCCTTGTAGGTAGTGTGCCTCTTTGTGAACAGTGTGCTCGGGCAGTGAGCCCTAATTGGCAAGTGCCATTTTGTAATTCCTTATTCTTCTAACAGAGAATAATCTTTGGGTTAATCACCCCGTGGTTTTCTCCCTTAACCGGGTTTCCACGTCAAAAATACTATGTCATGTGTTTCTCATTTCATGGTAATGTTTGTTTGTTTGATTCAATGCTGCTTTGATTAATAAGAAAGTTCAAAAGAAGAAATAATTAGGATAACTGATTCACCCCCCCCCCTCTCAGTTATCAACAAGACCATCTCATACCTATGTTGTAGCCCTTGTGAGCCGATCTAGTTCAATGAGGAACTAAGATCAACCTCGTGTTTGGAAAATGTTGTAATGTTGTAAAGTGTATGTTGCATGAGGTCAAGGGAATAAGGGTTATCTTCTGATTTACTTTTATTATGATAAATGTTGTAAGTAATGATGTTTTTAATCTTGTTTAAATTTTAATTCTTTTAGACCCTTTATCTTGTGTTTTATTTGACTCTGGGAGTTCTAACTGGGCAAAGATCAACCCTGGGTTATACCCCATGGGTCTAGGGACCTTTTGGGCAAGGATAACCCTGGGTTAACTTCCATATGGTCACTTAAACTTCACAGTGAAGTTGAGTGACGAATTTGGAAGCATGGGGGACAATGGGATGAGTGGAATCCACACTCAGGCCCACTTCCAAGTCATGGAACAACTCCATGATCCCCTAATAATGGAGTGTTTGTCTACATGTCCCTCTCCTTTGGTGGGGTTTCCCTTATTTGGGGTAGTGTGTCATCCACTCCATTTGTATTTTATTTTACTTAATGTATTTTAAATTCACCATGTGTTGTAGATAGGACTCTAATGGGGAACCTATGGAGTGGGGGTCAATTGTTTTATGACCACTAGGATAATGGATGAGTTGTGGTTAGTTGTTTAATGCCACTTGGGAAATTAGGAAAATAGAGGGAATTAGTTTAAAAGAAAGAGAAGGAGGAGAGTTAGGGGGTTGGATTATTGTGAAAAGAAGGGATTTTGAAGAAGAAGGTGGGAAGAGGAGCTCTACATCAACTTTCATTCCATAATTGGGCTTTGCAAGGTTGGTGATTCAATTCTACTCTCTTGTGTGATTGTTGTTTGAAATGTATGTTTGTTTCTGGCTTGATGAATGAGTTGAATTAGTCTTCTTTGAGTTTTTTTGTTAGTTTTGGGGTTTTGTTTTGGGTGTAGAAAGAGCTCCTTCCAGTTGGAAGGCAATGCTCATCTTGTATAGGGAAGGGGAGGTGTGACCCTACCCAGGTGTCATCTTGTTTCTTGATATTTGTAATGCCTTGAGGGCATGTTGATACTTATAGCCCCCAGAGGGCTTATGGCCATGTGAGCCTATTAGGATATCCCTGGTGGTTGCGTTTATGGGAAGGCTTGAGGCCTTCTGGAAGAAGAGTAAATTGTTGGCTTGAGGCCTTGTGGAGGAAGAATATAATTTTTGGCTTGAGGCCTTGTGATACAATGTGTTTAAATGTGAAAGGATGACACCTAGGGGATAGAGATGTCTACTACCCTACCCTCCTTGAACTCACCTAAGCTGAGTCTTTGTGTTGTGAGTCAACCATGGGGTTTGTGTGTTAATTGCCTTGTTATTGTTATTCAATGTTGTGATGTGTATAGTCTATTTTACCTGGGGTATGAGGATGGTCTCCCTAGCTCGAGGGTGACCCTCTTGTGGGTCAAAGGTAAGGAGGAGAGCTAGATGGTTGTTGTTGTCTCCCTTGTTGTCTTGCAGGTTACTGTTGGAGCATGTAAAAAGAATTGGAGAAGTTTTACTTGTTAAAGAAAAGGTTTAATCTTCCTATTTGCAAGGAGAGGTTGATCACCACAGTTTCATTATGAAAGAGTTTAGAGAGAACTTCTCTCTTGAAATTGTTGTAAAAAAATTGTTACCTTGGGAGTGGAGAGATAATCCTCCCTTATTTTGTTTAAGTGGTGATTTCATTTGGTTGTTACATTTCATCTTTTGTGTAAGTTGGGGGAAGAGAGTCATTTACTCCCTTGTGTGTATGGAAGTTGTGTTAATCTTACATTTTATTGTTCTTCGTTATCAAGTTAAGTTGAGAGTCTTGTTTGTTGGTTGAATCAATTAGAAAATATAATCCTTGTATTATCTAGTGAGAAAGTTACTTTTACAGTTTATGGATGATGCATTTTTCCTTGAATACAAAGTTAAAATTGAAGTGAGTTGCATTGGAAATTAATCTAAAATTGAATTTTTGTTGTATTATGTGTGTGTTCTTGAAATAAAAAGATTAAATAGATACATGTATTTACTTTTGATATAAAAATATAATTGAAAGAAAAAAAAGAATTACTTGAAAGAAATTACAAATGGAAAATACATATTTGAAATGGTTAAATGTTCCTTTCATTGAGTATTTATTATATTGTAAATCAAAATAAAGAAATAGCAAAATAGATTTTTCCATGAATTTTGTTGTATAAATATATATCATTTTACTTTTTAATTTGGTTGTGAAAATTGCTATATCTATCTTTATGTTTTTTTTTATTGTTAAGAGAAAGTGAGAAAACTGGAATATATATATATATATATATATATATTTAATAATTTATTTCAAATTACAAGATGAAATTGAGAATATTGCTACACTGTAAAGATATGTATATATATAAGTATATATATTTTTAATTAATATTAATTGAAGAATTCATAAATTGAAATGGAATGCGAATAGAGGTCGTTGTGTTTAAACACAGCCAAAGAATATATGATGGGCGGTGGGGGTTTGAAATCCCACCGCAGTTACAAATAAACCATGAGGTCTGGGGAGGGGCGGAGCCCCACCCACACCCCACTTCGTGGGATGTGGGTGGGGCTCCGCCCCTCCCCACATCCCCCGCTCCAAATGTATCATGGCCTACCACAGGCCCACAACCCTGCCAGCGATGTTAACCCTCCACTGCGCTGTTCGCCGCCGCTCTCCCTTCGCTCTTTGCGTCTCACACCCCACACCTGCCTCTGCCCTCCGCCATGGCTTCGGCCCCTGCGCCAGCCATGATCTCCACTGCCGTGCCTTCTTACTTACTTTCAACACATTTAGTTTCACAAAGGATTTTTTAGGGTGTTTCAACTCTCCTCTATAAGAGGAGTTTAACAAATACTCTATTAAGAAATATCAGTGGGATTCCCACTCTCTTTTAAAAATAAACTAATTCCATATATATGTATATTTATATATATATATATATATTTATGTATGTATATATATATATTTATGTATGTATGTATATATTTATGTATGTATGTATATATTTATGTATGTATATATATATATATATATATATATATATATATATATATATATATATATATATATGGAATTTTATGAGTTGGTCTTATGCAAATATTCTATAGAATTTTAAGTAGAATTTCCACTAGTATGGAATATATAGTTTTTAATAAAATAAATGTATATATATATATGCATATATATATATATATATATATATATGTACTTATATAAATACATTTATATATGTTAGGTATGGAGTTTCAATTTAAAAGAAAAGAAATTTAGTCACTAGAAAGATTTTTATGAAAGATGATTCAATTTATATACATTTATATATATATATATATATATATATATATATATATATATATATATATATATATATATATATATATATATATATAAAATAGATAAATGCATTGTAAGTCTCTATGAAAATGTGTTTTAAGAAAAGATATATGTATAAGATTAATCATTTAATCAATGTGAAAGGGTTTCTTGAAATAAAACGTATATAGGATAAGGAAAAGAATATATTTAAATATATATAAATAAAATTAAATATTTTAGTCAAGAATAAATGAGACAAATTATTAAAATAAGTAGATAGATGATGAAATGTTAAAAGTAGATCAGAATGCCATTATTTGACATAAACTGAGTTAACGATTTGATGCCATTCACCTACCGGAGAATACCTGAATGTTACAAATTAAACCGACACCAAACATAGTGACAAAATATCTACATGCACATGTGAGAGGATTATTCTATAGCAACAATCTTTTAGACAACTTAAATAGACACACCGAGCTCACTTGTGCGTGCGAGGAAGGCTTTCAGAGTAGTGACGGAAAAAATTTTGATATTTCATATCATGACCACGTGACGTATGTGGACATGACACGCGGATTAGTGTGTTGTGAACGCATGTGAAATGCGGGCATGACATTTGGTATCAGAGCCCAGAGTTTCAAACACTGGGCTTGTTTAGGCACATTATTACTTTCGCGATTAAACTGACTAGAGTCTACTCGTTTTGTAGGATGCCTCCCAGACGAGTTCGGCAACCAATGTCCTGCCGCACTCTAGCCACTAAGGTGCACACTGATTCTTCAGCTATGGGACCAAAACAGCCAGCCCCACCAGAACAACCAATTCCACAAGTTCAACCAGTCTTACAGGCACAACCAGTTCCTTAGGAATCGCAAGCACCACCAGCCCCACCAAATATGGGACCACAGATATTACAGGCCCTACAGGCTATTTTGGATAGGCTTCCACCGGCCATAGTTGAGCTTTGCGTAGAGCCACGTGACGAGCCCCGCAATGTTCCGCGAGAGGAGCCACACGTGGAGGCATGGGATGAGTCTCATGTTGAGCCACGTGAGGAGCCCTGCATAGAGCCATAGGGGGTACCTTGTGTGGAGCCGTATGTTGAGCTACTTGATACAGAGGAGGTTGGTTCTGCTGGCAGGGCCCGGAGTAGGAGTCCCACACGTCATGTTAGGCATGATGAGATAGTAAGAATAGAGCAATTTGGTTCTAGGCCTTATGAGCATCATGCAAATGAGCCTTACAGGGGGCGTAGTGACAGAGGAGATCCTATTAGGGATATACTAAGATTGAACCCTCCTACATTCGTTGGAACTACAGAGGGAGCCGAGGTAGAGGCCTGGCTTATCAGTTTGGACAGGTGCTTCACGTTGCGTCCTTACGTAGGCAACACGAAGGCCCATGTGGCAGTGCACTTATTATGGGATGCCGCAGCTACATGGTGGCGTACTGAGGAGTGCAAGCGCCGCCTTTCCATAGATACACTCTCATGGGAGACTTTTATTGAGCACTTCAACGCACGATATCTATCTAACCACTACCGATAGCATCGTATAGATGAATTTCATGATCTACAGCATAGGGGACTCTCGGTGGCTCAGTACGAGAGTAAATTTACAAAGTTATCTAGGTATGCAGAATATCTCCATGATGAGAAACTCCTGGTACACACGTTTATCAGGGGTCTAAACCATGGTATATCAGGACCTGTTCGGATGGCAGATCCGCAAACACTGAGTGAAGCTGCCAAGAAGGTTTACATTGCTGAAGAGATTCAGGGATGGGGGCAGAATTCTCGCCCTCAATTCCAGGATTGGGGACAGCAGTAGCATCAACAAAACTTCTGTAGACCAACACAGCATTTCCCTAAAGGAGGACATAGTTCAGTACCACTACCTCCTAGACCCCCACAGCAATAGTAGACACAACAGCAACAGAAAGCTAAAACACAACAAAAATCATATGGGGGAAATAACAGAGGTTGGCAGCAGTAGGGCCCGCGTAGAGATCAGAGATAGCAGGGACCATCTGCGGGACCTGCGAGACCACAACAGTCGTTTAGGGGTTCACAGGGGTCTACTGGCAGGTTAGGACAGTAGCAGTCTAGTAGGACTCAGACTGTTTAGGTACAGGTCAGAGGCCCTTGTTATAGTTGTGGTGAAGTAGGACACATAGCTAGAGAGTGCCCACTGGGTTATACAACTGGGAGACAGCATCATGCAGGAGGTTCTGAGTAGACAGTGGGTGACATGGGTAAATCCCACAGTATGTTTGCAGCGGTGGACAACCACCAGGTTGATTTTTCAAGCCTCAGTTATGGAGATAGCAGGTATGATAGCAGAATCTCCCATCTCTATCCTTTTTGACTCCGGAGCTACCGACTCCTTTATATCTACATCGTTAGTGGAACGTTGCAGGCTAGTGGCTTCTAGGCAGGACATTAGGTGGGAGGTTGAGTTGGCCTCTGGGGCCAGAATGTCAGTTGATTCTGTTGTCCAAGAATGTGAAGTTTCCTTGGGTTCGTTCACTACAACATGGGATCTTAGAGTGATGCCTTTAGGAACCTATGGCATAGTTCTTGGCATGGACTGGCTTGCAGCTCATAGAGCCAAGCTGGATTACCGTCAAAAAATGATTAGTTGCATAGATGATCATGGCACACCAGTAGAGATTGTGGGCATACAGAAGCCCATTACTACTCGAATGATATCTGCTCAGCAACTTAAGCATTGCATGTAGAAGGGATGTCAGTTATTTGCTATCACAGTCAGTGATAGGTCAGAAGACGAACCTGAGACTACATTAGATGATCACCCCATCTTGAGGGAATTTGCAGATGTCTTCCCACCAGAGTTACCTGGTATGCCTCTGTGCAGAGAAGTAGATTTCCACATCGATCTAGTACCAGGGGTAGAACCAGTATCTTGAGCACCTTACCGAATGACTACACATGAGCTTACAGAGCTGAAACTGTAGTTAGAAGAATTACTAGAGAAGGGAAACATCTGACCTAGCATTTCTCCATGGGGTGCACTGGTTATCTTCGTAAAGAAGAAGGATGGATCTCTTCGGCTATGCATTGACTATAGACAGTTGAACAAAGTGACGGTGAGAAACTGATATCCTCTACTGAGGATTGATGATCTCTTTGACCAGATGCAAGGAGCTAGAGTGTTTTCAAAGATTGACCTGAAATCTAGTTATCACCAATTGAGAATTACAGAGGTAGATATTCATAAAACTGCTTTCCAAACCAGATATGGTCACTATGAGTTCATAGTGGTACCCTTTGGATTGACGAACACTCCTGCAGTGTTCATGAGCCTCATGAGTAGAGTGTTCCGTACTTACTTAGATTGGTTCGTGATTATATTTCTAGATGACATCTTGATCTATTCACGGACTGAGAAAGAACATGTGGACCATTTGCGTCAAGTAATGTAGTGTTTACGTGAGAATCAGCTGTATGGTAATCTAGCAAAATGTGCTTTCTTCAGGACAGAGGTGCAGTACTTGGGACATATATTATCAGGCGATGGTATCTCCATAGATCCATTGAAGATCAGGGCTATTCAGGACTGGCCAGCACCCACCAGTGTTATAGAAGTGAGGAGCTTTATGGGACTAGCCGGTTACTACTATAGGTTTGTCGAAGGTTTCTCCAGAATAGCTCATCCTATCACTTCCCTTCAGCGAAAAGGGAAGGGATTTGCTTGGACTGAGCAGTGTGAGAAGGCCTTTGGAATCCTTAAGGAATGTCTTACCAACACTCCCATATTAGTTATTCCTGATCTGGCAGAAGATTTTGTTGTCTGCACGGATGCATCTTTAGAGGGATTTGGTGCTGTGCTTATGCAGGGTGGTAGAGCGATTGCGTATGAATCACGAAAGCTTAAAACACATAAGCTGAACTACCCTATGCATGATCTTGAGCTAGCAGCTGTCATTCATGCTCTTGTTCAATGGAGACACTTCCTCTTAGGCTGACGCTTTGAGCTCCATTCGGACCATCATAGCTTGCAGTATAGCTTCACTCAGCAGAATTTGAACGCCCGCCAGCAGCGTTGGATGGAGTTCTTATGTGAATACGACTTTGATGTCCACTACATTAAGGGAAAGGAGAACATGGTTGCTAACGCGTTGAGTCGAAGGTGCCACGAGATCCTGACTCTGACTTTGAAAGCTGATTTGAGAGAACGTATTCTACAGCATCTGCTGAAGACGAGTGGTTTCTTGAGGTGCAGCAGGAGATTCAGAATCAGAGGGTCCTGAAGGGTAAATTCGTAGGATATTCCCTGGAGTTAGATGGTTTACTTAGACATAAGCAGCGCATCTATGTACCCCGTGCAGGTGATCTGCATGCAGTGATACTCTTTGAGGCTCATAGAGCACCCTATGCAGCTCATCCAAGAGTGAAGAAGATGCATGCAGACTTGCGGCAGTTATACCATTGGGCCGGGATGAGACGTGATATTACAGAGTTTGTTGCTCGATGCCTTAAGTGTCAGAGGGTCAAGGCTGAGCATCAACATCCAGTAGGACTCTTATACCCACATGAGATACCTGAATGGAAATGAGAAACCATCTCCATGGACTTCATTGTTTTTCTACCTATGTCATCACGATGCCATGATGCCATCATGGTGATAGTTGACAAGTTGACCAAGGTGGTGCATTTCTCACTTGTATACACAATGTACAATGCTCCATCAGTGGTGAAGGTATTTCTTGATCAGATTGTCAGACTTCATGGAGTACCTCACCGTATTATATCTGATAGAGACTTCATTTTCACATCTTCATTTTGGAGAGCTTTACATCAAGCATTGGGCACACAGCTCAACTTCAGTTCCTCTTATCATCCTGAGACCGACGGCTAGACAGAAAGAGTTAATCAGGTGTTAGAGGATATGCTACGTATGTATGTTATGGATCATTAGTCTAAATGGGAGGAGTACCTGTATCTAGTTGAGTTCTCCTACAATAATGGGCATCACAGCTCGTTGGGTATGCCTCCTTACTAGGCTTTATATGGCAGACCTTGCAGAATGCCTTTAAGTTGGGATCAGTTAGAGGACCGAGTTGCCATTGGTCCTGAATTTATCTAGGATATGAAACAATAGGTTACCTTGATCAGATAGAGACTGTAGGAAGCTCAGGATAGACAGAAAATATATGCAGATGCAGAGAGGACAAATCGAAGCTTCTCAGTAGGTGACAGAGTATTCTTGAGGGTGCGACTGCATAAGAGTCCAATCCGTTACAGAAAAGGCTCTAAGCTCGCACCCCAGTTTGTAGGACCTTTTGAGATCCTAGAGAGGATACGACCTGTAGACTACCATTTAGCCTTGCCACCTAGCCTATCTCATATCCACGATGTCTTTCATGTTTCAATTTTATGATGTTATTTGTCTGATTTGTCTCATGTGTTGGATTGGAGTGCTCTTCAGGTAGACGCAGATGGACAGCTGGCTTTGGAACCAATACGCATATTAGCTCGTCAGACGCCGGGCCTTCGAGGTCAAGAGTTGGACCAGGTTAGGGTCCAGTGGGATATGTACGATGAGGTCACTACAACATGGGAAGATGCTACAAGACTGAAGATGCTTTACCCTCACCTCTTTGATGACTTCCAGGAGGAAGTGCAATCTTAGGGGCAGAGGATGTGAGGCCTACTTTTTACACTACTGTTCATGAGACTATTTACAGTGATTTTTATTATTATTATATGTTGAGAGACTTATGTTTTGAAATCTTGCTAATTAAACCTAATTGATTTTAAAAGGAAATAACTGTGCGATGATATTTAGATTTTGCGTTTAAGAAAATGATGAATGGATATGGAACTTCAATATGATTCTATGGTTGAATGTTTAAGATGCATGTATTTAGTTTTGCTTCAGCTATGATATCTCTATGTGGTATTGACTTCGAGTTTGAGTGTGCAAGTATCACCAAGGAAACCACAAATACAGGAGACCATCTCATACCTATGTTGTAGCCCTTGTGAGCCGATCTAGTTCAATGAGGAACTAAGATCAACCTCATGTTTGGAAAATGTTGTAATGTTGTAATGTGTATGTTGCATGAGGTCAAGGGAATAAGGGTTATCTTCTGATTTACTATTATTATGATAAGTGTTGTAAGTAATGATGTTTTTAATCTTGTTTAAATTTTAATTCTTTTAGACCCTTTATCTTGTGTTTTATTTGACTTTGGGAGTTCTAACTGGGCAAAGATCAACCCTAGGTTATATCCCATGGGTCTAGGGACCTTTTGGGCAAGGATAACCCTGGGTTAACTTCCATATGGTCACTTAAACTTCACAGTGAAGTTAAGTGACGAATTTGGAAGCATGGGGGACAATGGGATGAGTGGAATCCACACTCAGGCCCACTTCCAAGTCATGGAACAACTCCATGATCCCTTAATAATGGAGTGTTTGTCTCCATGTCCCTCTCCTTTGGTGGGGTTTCCCTTATTTGGGGTAGTGTGTCATCCACTCCATTTGTATTGTATTTTACTTAATGTATTTTAAATTCACCATGTGTTGTAGATAGGACTATAATGGGGAACCTATGGAGTGGGGGTCAATTGTTTTATGACCACTAGGATAATGGATGAGTTGTGGTTAGTTGTTTAATGTCACTTGGGAAATTAGGAAAATAGAGGGAATTAGTTTAAAAGAAAGAGAAGGAGGAGAGTTAGGGGGTTGGATTATTGTGAAAATAAGGGATTTTGGAGAAGAAGGTGGGAAGAGGAGCTCTACATCAACTTTCATTCCATAATTGGGCTTTGGAGGGTTGGTGATTCAATTCTACTCTCTTGTGTGATTGTTGTTTGAAATGTATGTTTGTTTCTAGCTTGATGAATGAGTTGAATTAGTCTTCTTTGAGTTTTTCTGTTAGTTTTGGGGCTTTGTTTTGGGTGTAGAAAGAGCTCCTTCCAGTTGGAAGGTAATGCTCATCTTGTATAGGGAAGGGGAGGTGTAACCCTCCTTAGGTGTCATCTTGTTTCTTGATATTTGTAATGCCTTGAGGGCATGTTGATACTTATATAGCCCAGAGGGCTTATGGCCATGTGAGCCTATTGGGATATCCCTGGTGGTTGGGTCTATGGGAAGGCTTGAGGCCTTGTGGAAGAAGATTAAATTGTTGGCTTGAGGCCTTGTGGAGGAAGAATATAATTTTTGGCTTGAGGCCTTGTGATACAATGTGTTTAAATGTGAAAGGATGACACCTAGGGGATAGAGATGTCTACTACCCTACCCTCTTTGAACTCACCTAAGCTGAGTCTTTGTGTTGTGAGTCAACCATGGGGTTTGTGTGTTAATTGCCTTGTTATTGTTATTCAATATTGTGATGTGTATAGTCTATTTTACCTGGGGTATGAGGATGGTCTCCCTAGCTCGGGGGTGACCCTCTTGTGGGTCAAAGGTAGGTAGGAGAGCTAGATTGTTGTTGTTGTCTCCCTTGTTGTCTTGCAGGTTACTGTTGGAGCATGTAGAAAGAATTGGAGAAGTTTTACTTGTTAAAGAAAAGGTTTAATCTTGCTATTTGCAAGGAGAGCTTGATCACCATAGTTTCATTATGAAAGAGTTTAGAGAGAACTTCTCTCTTGAAATTGTTGTAAAAAAATTGTTACCTTGGGAGTGGAGAGATAATCGTCCCTTATTTTGTTTAAGTGGTGATTTCATTTGGTTGTTACATTTCATCTTTTGTGTAAGTTGGGGGAAGAGAGTCATTTACTCCCTTGTGTGTATGGAAGTTGTGTTAATCTTACCTTTTATTGTTCTTTGTTATCAAGTTAAGTTGAGAGTCTTGTTTGTTGGTTGAATCAATTGGAAAATATAATCCTTGTATTATCTAGTGAGAAAATTACTTTTACAGTTTATGGATGATGCATTTTGCCTTGAATACAAAGTTAAAATTGAAGTGAGTTACATTGGAAATTAATCTAAAATTGAATTTTTGCTATATTATGTGTGTGTTCTTGAAATAAAAAGATTAAATAGATACATGTATTTACTTTTGATATAAAAATATAATTGAAAGAAAAAAAAGAATTACTTGAAAGAAATTACAAATGGAAAATACAGATTTGAAATGGTTAAATGTTCCTTTCATTGAGTAGTTATTATATTGTAAATCAAAATAAAGAAATAGCAAAATAGATTTTTCCATGAATTTTGTTGTATAAATATATATCATTTTACTTTTTAATTTGGTTGTGAAAATTGCTATATCTATCTTTATGTTTTTTTTTTATTATTAAGAGAAAGTGAGAAAACTAGAATATATATATATATATAGATTTAATAATTTATTTCAAATTACATGATGAAATTGAGAATATTGCTACACTGTAAAGATATGTATATATATATATATATATATATATATATATATATATAATAGTTTAAAATTAAATGCATTAATGGGAATGATATATATATATATAGTTAATTAATATTAATTGAAGAATTCATAAATTGAAATGGAATGCGAATAGAGGTCGCTGTGTTTAAACACAGCCGAAGAATATATGATGGGTGGTGGGGGTTTGAAACCCCACCGCAGTTACAAATAAACCATGAGGTGTGGGGAGGGGTGGAGCCCCACCCACACCCCACTTCGTGGGATGTGGGTGGGGCTCCGCCCCTCCCCACATCCCCCACTCCAAATGTATCACGGCCTACCACAGGCCCACAACCCCGCCGCCAATGTTAACCCTCCACCGCGTCGTTCGCCGCTGCTCTCCCTTCACTCTCTGTGTCGCATGCCCCACACCTGCCTCTACCCTTCGCCATGGCTTCGGCCCCTGCGCCAACCATGATCTCTGCCGCCGTGCCTTCTTACCTGCTTTCAACACATTTAGTTTCACAAAGGATTTTTAGGGTATTTCAACTTTCCTCTATAAGAGGAGTTTAACAAATACTCTATTAGGAAATATCAGTGGGATTCCCACTCTCTTTTAAAAATAAACTAATTCCATATATATATATTTATGTATATATATATATATGGAATTTTATGAGTTGGTCTTATGCAAATATTCTATAAAATTTTAAGTGGAATTTCCACTAGTATAGAATATATAGTTTTTAATAAAACAAATGTATATATATATGTACTTATATAAATACATTTATATATGTTAGGTATGGAGTTTCAATTTAAAAGAAAAGAAATTTAGTCACTAGAAAGATTTTTATGAAAGATGATTCATATTTATATACATTTATATATATATATATATATAGATAAATGCATTGTAAGTCTCTATGAAAATATGTTTTAAGAAAAGATATATGTATAAGATTAATCATTTAATCAATGTGAAAGGGTTTCTTGAAATAAAATGTATATAGCATAAGGAAAAGAATATATTTAAATATATATAAATAAAATTAAATATTTAGGTCAAGAATAAATGAGACAAATTATTAAAATAAGTAGATAGATGATGAAATGTTAAAAGTAGATCCGAATGCCATTATTTGACATAAACCGAGTTAACGATTTGATGCCATTCACCTACCAGAGAATACCTGAATGTTACAAATTAAACCGACACCCAACATAGTGACAAAATATCTACATGCACATGTGAGAGGATTATTCTGTATCAACAATCTTTTAGACAACTTAAACAGACACACCGAGCTCGCTTGCGCGTGCGAGGGAGGCTTTCAAAGTAGTGAAGAAATTTTTTTTGATATTTCATATCATGACCACATGATGCATGTGGACATGACACACAGATTAGCATGTTGTGAACACATGTAAAATGTGGGCATGATAGTTAAACCCCTATCATGGTGTTTTGACCTCTTGAGGACAAGCCTCAATGACTGTGATCAGTGCTACTTTGATAACTCTTCCCTTTGAAAACACTATCGCTATCTCTTCTCAAGTTTGTGGCATGTTTTGACTGAGCAACCTTTTCCCTCTTAAGTCTCTATCTTCATGGACCCTGTAGACTATCTTAAACATGCACATCTCCATTTTTCTTATCTCTGATAATGTCATAAGAACCCCTTGATTTGATTCAAACCAGAAGTCATACCTCTATTTTGCATTTAAACCCTATGAGCAAGGTTTATGACAAAATGTCAATCCCAACACATTGACAGAGTTATGTATGTAGTGTGAGACCTATGACAAGGTCTCCTCATTGTTATCAAAAGAGTTCCAAAAATATCTATGGATTTACCTTTAATATCTTTATAAAATTGCCTAGGGAGAATACAACTTTGTAGATTCTTGACTGCCCTGTTACAAACTTCTAACACTTTTTTAACTCTCATTGAGTAGTGAGCATGTTTTTCTATTTTCGGATACATCCTTAAATATGAATACATCTTCTATCCTTGTTTTGCAAGGTGCTCACTATACATCTCTGCCTGTTGTCCATTACTTCCTTTTACTCAAGACAAAAGTGCATTACTGCTTCTTTCCTAAGTTTAGGCTTTGGCTCATAGAAGTTGTTGATCACTTATGATAGAAGAATACTTAACAATGCTGAAATGGTGTCACTAAAATCCTAATAGACCCTGACTCAAACAAACTGCTAGGGTTATCAAGGTTTGAAAGTCTTTCCTCACAAAGTAGACAGACCTTTAAACATAACATACAGACCTTTAGAAATAGCAGGTAGTCTTGGACAGAAAAACTTATCTAACAACTTTCAACTCTATACCTTTCATGAAAATATTTGACTCTATATCCCTGCCTAAGATCTCCTATGTCAGAGGCATCTTGAGACTATTCTGAGCTCCTTCAAAGGTTGTTCGTTGTCCTTTGTGACTAGACGACTACATCACATAAGCTATTTCTTTGAAGAGAACTGCTCCATGGTCTCTATCTCATACTTGATGTCTACCTTTCTATTTTTATCTTTGATTATCATACTTTATATATTGTCACTATTTTAGGACTTTGTCAGTATTCTTTGTCACTATGTTTTAAAGGTTCTGCCCTATTTTTTGTTGAACTATTCTTTATTTCTCTAGACAACCTTCATTTTGGCTATCTTTTTTCTTGATGTTATGACTGTCCTTTAACATGGATGCCTCCTTCACTCTTGTCCATACCCCTTTTGTCCTTTGGAGATCTACATATTTTTACACTAGACATGATAGCTAGAGCACCGGTACAAGCAATCAAGGTCCCTTTAACCATACTTTGTAACCTACCCATAAAGTTCTAGAGGAGAAGATTATAGAAAACATAAATGAGCTTTAGGAAGCTATCACTAATGGCAGGTGTGGGCAAAAAACAAGGACTTGAGAGGCTACTCTCTAGCCTTTAAGAGGATGCAATAACCTTGCAATGCCCTATTCACTAGTATCCTCTTTTGGATCTTCATTGCACATTGAAAAAACTTTGGTATCATGAAATATTAAAGAACAAAAACTTGGAGTTTCTTCATTTCTCATTAACTCCTTTTAGTACTGTATGACTATTCACTATTTGTCACTCCTTACATAGTTGTGATAGTCCTTTTGTGTTCATTGTATACCCCTAATGTATTCTCCTTCAACTCTTTGGGACTGTTTCTTTGGAGTCTTTGTGACTATCCACTATTTGTCACAGATATCTCTATATTTGTTGTCTCATGATTGTTGTTTAATAATATATGATTGTTGTTACTTGTTGATCAGCCCACTGTGTCAAAACAACCCTCTTGTCACTATGCTAAACCTCTTTATGACTTTTTTTTCTTGGTAGTGACTAACTGTTGTTCTTAATTGTCTTAATAGTCATCTACATCCTTTGTTTATGACATTCTCTTCTTCTTTTTGATAGTCTTTGTCATGTGCTTGCTTCTCATTCTTGAATTCTTATTGACACTGTGTTGAGTCTCTTTTCTTAGCTCACAACCCTTCCTTCATCTAGTGATGACTGCTCTAAAGTTTTGTTTTTGGTGTAGATCTCCTATGAAGTTCAAAGTTTCAACACTCCTTGATACAACAACCTCACAAATGTGGAACCTCCTCAACCATAAACCTTTAATTTTCACAATCTTTCAAGGAAAATAAACATGCATGAATAGATAAAGAGCACATGGAGAACTACCTCTAACTTTGAGTCTTCATACATGTTCTCCATGAAACCTTCAACTACCACAATCATCAGTGATCTTAAAACTTTGTAAACCTGGTATGCATTCTCAACATGCCTGCAAAAGATAGTTAGGAAACCCTAAAGGAAATGTAAAACATGAAGAAGGAGACTTCATCCTAAAAGAAAAACCTAACCCTAAGATGAAACCTAGCCTCCAAGCTGACCTAGCCTACATCCAAACCATAGAAGAGCAATCTCAAAACTATCTTTAAGTTTAAAGCTCTTACCTCCATGACATGCATGTAAAGTTTTGAGGAAAATAAGGTTTAAAACATGGGGAGAATTCATTTCTTTGACCATGCAACATGGGAACTTCTACTTGAATGTGGAAAATATTTTGTTCACCCTTTAAAAAAACATTTTGCATGCCAAGCAATGTGGAAAAAGCCTTTTGGGACATGGAAAACATTCGCTCACTTTAACTCTTTTTTCATCCTACAAACCTCCCTTTCAAGACTATAAAGCCCATGGTAGATCACCTCACATGACCAAAAGAGACATTTGATTATATATATTACATTTAGAACCTTATAAGCACCCTCAAGACCTTTAAAGACCAAGACTCAAAGACGTAAGACTTAGAAACACTTCAAAGATGTCTCTAAGGACTATTTGAGCCTAGGAGGCACAAATATGTCAACATTTCTTGGTGACCTCTACTAAATGCTTGCCTGCTAAGCATCAAAGACTAGTAGCCTTGTCTACCCATTGTGCATGGAGTCATAAGAGACTTGAAAAAACTCAGAATAGACCTGACTTACTGTTAGTACCTCTGAACAACCAAACAAGATACAAAACAAAAATAAAACTATCCTAAAACAACTACTACTTGTGCTTCTGCACTTGGAAGAAAAAAAAGCTTGCATGACCTATACTAACCTAAACTAAACAAATGAAATAGATTGTCGTAAACAAATCCATTAAATGGTTCCATGAAATAGCTACCTTTGTTTTTGCAACTTACAATGCTTCATAAGTTTATGAGTCAACCAAAAGAGATGGAGAAAGATCAAATATCCAACAAATTGTTGCAACACCTCTCTAAGAAATAAAATGAAGTCACTTACCCACCTATTTTGATTGGAGAACTAGTTGTTATCAAGTGAATAAGTGAAGTGGTGATGTAGCTCAAGATCTAGGGGCTTTGTTAAGCTACCAGATCAAGCAGTGAGAATGATTAACAAAACAAAATGATTTCACAACAAAACAAAATGATTCTTTATTTATATGCAAGAGAAGGATTACAATAGGAGTACAATTGGCATTTCACATGCATTGGCTTGAACCTTACAACATTTCAAGGCTCTAATCAAACAGATCTTGCAACCTAGAGAAACTTCTAGAAAACTCCCAAAAATGTACTACCGACACTTGACCAAGGAGAATCTACCTTCAAAGTACTAATTCCATGTATTTATAGACTCTTGAGGCTGCCACTGACCAAATTACATGCTCATGACATGTGTCAAATCCTCATTCACCCTTGGAATAGCTATATAGGTGGTTAAAAATTGAATCTGTCACCTTTTGTGCATTTAGTGATGATTACGTGCCTCACTGGATGTGGACTTTTGGGCCATGGCCAGATAAGCGGAGGATTTGACCCTTACTGGACAAAGCGGGAGATTTGGTCATCATAGGATATGTGAAGTGAGGCTTCATTTTAGTGCTGGCCTCTTCTAACATTCTCGGTGAGACTTTTACCTTGCACTGGATTAGCGAGGATTTTGTCACTCAGTGGATATGTCCTGTGAAGGTCCCTTTTCACACAGATCTAGTGAAGTCAACTTTTAGTGCTAACACCTACTTAATACTCCAGCGTGGAAATCCACTGTCACTGGACCGATGGGGATTATGGTGTTTGTCGGACATGTCTAGAGAAAACAAGTTTTAGCACTTATCCTGTGCAATGGTGTTTTAGCACAAGTCTGTTATACCTTCACCATCAGACCTTTTACCCTTGACTGGATTTGCGAGATTTTTGGGCATCAAAGGATATGTCTAGTGAAGGGAGTCTTTAGTGCAAAGTGCTTGAAAGTGTCTAGCTGGGAATTGAAGCATCATTGGATATATCCGGTGTAGAGACATTTTATTGCTAGGTGCTATATCTAGTGTAGAGACTTTTAGCACTAGCAAGAAAAATGAAGGTCACGGGATATGTAGATCTAGTGACAGGCAAAAACTCTACTGAGGCATAACTCCTCCAATTTTTAGTGGATTTTCACCAAATTTGAGATGCAGATTACCATTTGGGCCTTCTTCAAGATCAACTCATCACTTGGCCAAAATCTTGAGGAGATTCTCTAGAAATTGATCAATCAACTCCTGTATCAACTCTTGCAGCAAAACAAACAACAAAAAGTAAAGCAAATATTTTTGGTTGATGAGGATTGCACGTGAACCCAGATGCTCCTGCATCAGACATGCCAGGTAATTGAAATGTTCCATGAGTTGAAAACTCATGAACATTTGGATGAGCTTGGGATGGTGATCCCATGCTTGTTCTTAATCCATATGTTCTCTTTGCCTTCACATCCTTTCTTATTCCTCTCATTTTGAACCTCTATAACTCCCTCTTGTCTCATCTTCTCTTTTCCTTTTCTCTATTTTATACCTTCCCACTATAAAATTTCATTGCTCACCTTTTTCTGTAAGTCTAGTTTACATTCTTCATGTGACTTAACCATGTCTGCAAATAATATTTTTTGTTGTTCCATCTTAGAATTACTGCTATTCTTCTTTACCTCCTTTGTACCTCTATTCTCAAGAGCCTTATTTGAGCTAATTCCAACCTCTGGTACAACCTTTACCTCTTGTTTTTATGACCTACAACAAATCATAGAACTATTGTCCTTCATCCCCTTCTCTTTCTCCTTTAATGAAGTCAAAGTGTACTTCTTCCCATCTTTTATAATGGTGTACAAATTCTCTCTACAATCATAGATAACCTTTCTGTCAAACTACCAAGACCTTCCTAACAAAACACGACATGCACTTATGGACATAATATCATAAAGAACTTCATCTTTATATGAACCTATATGAAAATTTACCAAGCATTACTCTTTCACCTCTAACTCATGATCTTCTTGTAGCCAACACATCCTATAAGGATTAGGATGCTTAATCCTCTTCAATCCTAGTTTTTCTACCATCTCTTCAGAAACCAAATTATTTGTACTACCATTGTCTACAATGACCTTACAACACTTACCTCCCAATTTGCATATGGTACGAAAGAGACTCCTTCTCTTAGATGACCCATTATCATCTTTTCTTGGATTCACTAATACCTTTCTGAACATAAGAGATTCTCCATGCTCTAGTTCTTCTACATTCTCAGCTGATGCTACGCTTTCCTTGTCTTCGTGCACCATGTGATTTATTGTTGTACTTCTCTTGTTGGTCTCTTGGTGTATCTGTGGACACTCATAAGCCCTATGTCCAACTTCCCCACACTGGAAGCACTTGCCGAAGAACTCTTTGCTACTGCTACCATATCCTCTTGTTGAATACTCCCTTCCTTGTGCTCTTTGGTTTGATTCTTTATTCCACTTCGGGCTTGTTTCTTCATCAAAAGTTTTCTTCTCTTTGTAGTTGTTTGGTTGTCCACTTCCTGCTGCAATCTTTCCCTTTCCTCTGGGATTACTTTGCTTCCTTCTATTTACCTTTTCTTCTACTTTCAAAGCATACTGGTAAGCTTCTTCAACAGTAGAAATCTTCAACATACTCAGCTCATCCTAGATATTGAATCTAAGTCCATTTATGTATCTGACCACCTTCTCCCTATCCATTTCATGGTGTCCTAATCTAATCACCATTTTGTAAAATCCCTCTCTATACTCCTTCACACTCATATCCTTCTGTTTCAAATTTTGAAGATTTTTGAATAGCTCCAACTCATAATCTCCTCGAATAAACTTTGCCTTCAATCTAGAAACCATCTATCTCCACTGTGTTATCCCCATCTCACCATTTTCTACTCTTTCTCTCTGTAACTCTTTCCACCACAATGCAACATGTCTCTTGAGCTTTGTTTGTGCTAACCTTACCCTCTATGGGTCTCTAATATTCTCCAATTCAAAATAGTCTTCCAACTCTCCAATCCAGTCTATCAAATCTTTAGGGTTTAATGTGTCTGAAAAGTTACGGATTTCCATTTTTGGGCCTCTATTGACTTGTGCTATTGCTCTTAGAAATCTTTCCTCTCCTTCATCTGCTGGTTTTTCATTTTCCCTCATAGGTTCTTTATTTACAACTTCCTCATATTTAGTTTGTGCATCCTCAAGTTTGGAATTTCTTCTCATACCTGCAACTATATTTCTTAGCTCATTCCTCATTTCATTTTGAAATTCCTCCAACATTTGTTCTACTCTCCCGGTATTCATCCTTCTCGGGGGTATCTTGAAATCCTCTCAACTTCTTCTATGAAGTTATTGTCTTCTCAGCTCTCCACAGCTACAGGACTTCACACACCTGTAACACCCTCTAGAGCTTCAAAACAACTTCAATCTTCTCCCACGGATCCTACTACAAGCTGCCTCATGTTTGGTGATCTTCCTGCAGACTCAAGAACAACTTGGCTCTGATACCACTTGATGCTACTCAAGATCCAAGGGCTTTGTCAAGCTACTAAATGAGGCAGTGAGAATGATTAACAAAATAATTCCACAACAAAACAAAACTATTCTTTATTCATATGTAAGAGAAGGATTACAACAGGAGTACAATTGGCACTACACATGCATTAGCCTTAGCCTTACAACATTTCAAGACTCTGATCAAACAAATCTTGCAACCTAGAGAAACTTCTGGAAAAATCCCAAAACTGTACTACCGATGCTTAACCAATGAGAATCTGCCTTCAAAGTATGAATTCCATGTATTTATAGACTCTTGAGGCGGCCACTGACCAAATTACATGCTCATGACAATGTTAGATCCTCATTTGCCCTTAGAATGGTCGTACAGGTGGTTAAAAACTAAATTTGTCACCTTTTGTGCATTTAGCAGTGATTTTGTGCCTCACCAAATGCGTGCTTTCAAGCCATGTCTGGATAAGCGGAGGATTTGACCTTACCGGAAAAAGTGGGAGATTTGGTCATCACAGGATATGTGCAGTGAGGCTTCATTTTAGTACTAGGCTCTTCTAACATTCCCAAAGGGACTTTTACCCTGCACTAGATCGGCATGGATTTTGTCACTTAGTGGATATGTCCTGTGAAGGTCCCTTTTCGTGTCGATCTAGTGAAGTCAACTTTTAGTGCTAACACCTACTTAATACTCCAGTGGGAAATCCACTATCACTGGACCGACGGGGACTATGGTGTCTACCAGACAAGTCTAGTAAAAACAAGTTTTAGTGCTTATCCTATGCATTGGAGTTTTAGCACAAGTCTATTATACCTTTGCTGGCAGACCTTTTACCCTCGACTAGATTTGCAAGATTTTTGGGCATCAAAGGATATGTCTGATGAAGAGAGCTTTTAGCACAAAGTGCTTGAAAGTGACCAATAGGGAATTGAGGCATCACCAGATATATCTGATGCAGAG
The DNA here is from genome assembly GCA_027924645.1 of Cunninghamia lanceolata. NCBI lineage: Eukaryota > Viridiplantae > Streptophyta > Pinopsida > Cupressales > Cupressaceae > Cunninghamia > Cunninghamia lanceolata. The sequence goes on along the minus strand of BSBN01001567.1, from coordinate 16,681,790 downwards.
ACATTTTAGCACTAGGTGGTATATCCGATGCAGAGACTTTTAGCACCAGTAGGCAAAATGAAGGTCACGGGATATGCAGATTCAATGATAGGCAAAACTCTGTTGAGGCATAACTCCTCCAATTTTTAGTGGATTTTCACCAAATTTGAGATGCAAATACCCATATGGGCCTTCTTCAAGATCAACTCATCACTTGGCCAAAATCTTCAGAAGATTCTCTAGAAATTGATCAATCAACTCCTGTAGCAAAACAAAAAACAAAGAGTAAAGCAAATATTTTTGGTTGATGAGGATTGCACGTGAATCTGGATACTCATGCATCAACTGGTTGTGCTTAACTTGATAATTTCTTTGATGCTCTAAATCAGTGTTGACATATAGTTACTTCTTCTTGTTGGCTTCCAATAGAGCTAGATGCCTATTTGGGCATCCTCTTGAAATGAAAAATTTTAACTACCCTTGTTGGCTTGTTGTTCACGGACAACTGCTCCATCTTCTTGTTGATTGAAAAGACTTGAATCCTATGACTGATTGTGAATCATGGATGCCTCACTTTCTTTTTCTTGTGGTTTCCAATGAATCTCCTCCTTGGAAGATGCTAGTTTGATGTCCAAGCTTGAGCAAAATTTTTTCAACTCATCCTAAAATGTGTCCTCTTCAATTTCTTCCTTGCTTTTTTGAATAAAGGGACGAATTATGTTTTCTTCATCATGAGTTAGGATTTCAAACTCATATTTTCCTTTATAAACCAGTAGTTCAATAAGAGCTCCAGCCTCTTCATGTTGCTTCAAAACTTTTTCCTTGTCAACAATACAAGGCAGCCGGTCAAACAAGTAGACAAACTCTTCCTCTTCATTTGGTTTCTTCTCCAATGAACCATGTACAAGTTGTTTTTGCAACTAAAGATTTTCACCTTGTAGCCTTTACATTTTATTTTTATTCATCTCATGGAAAGTGTGAGAGAAACAATCAAATGAAACAAAATATAAAGGATTTAGTACTGAACATGATTCAACATTCTCCATACATGCATTATGTTCACATTTAGCTAGAAATAGTGGACAAACAACAACAACCTCTTTTTCTTTCTTCATGAATTAGAGTTTCATTTTCATACTTACCTTCTTGTAAAAGGTCTAATTTCTCATCTTTTATAGCATTTTAGGCTTGTAGACAGTAGATGGATCTCCTTTTATCTCCACTAACTCTTCATTTTTATCATTCTCTTGCTTTACATACTGTTGTTCTAACTGTTCATTTTCAACTTCTTGTTGCAAGAGGTCTGATTTCTCATACTCTTCATCACATATAGGTTCATGAAGAACATATTTCTTTTGATTTGTCTTTAACAACACTTCCTCTTTCCCACAACACCAACTAGATCGCCAAACAATCAGTCCACCCTTGAAAAGTGAAATGGTACTTGGGCAAGAAAGATGAATTGGTATAAGATTTGGAAAGTTTTGTTGAATCTCTTGAGCAAGAATAGGTTTTTGAATAGGCTATTTTTGGAAGATGACAGGCTGAGACTGCACTTGTGTAAACTCTTGCAAGGGATGTGAGCTTCTAAATCATGGAATTTTGACACAAAGAGGCTTACTTGAAGATTCAGTAGATGTTTCTTGCTCGAAACTAGGAATCTTAAACTTGGAAATCTCTTCTTTCATAGTTAGATTCATGGTTGTAGGAAAAGTTGAACTAAAACTAGGAATGGAAGGGGCTGATTGGGTTTCATACCTTAGAATTTGAGCCATCAATTTCTTCATTTGTTCTTCTTTGGCCACAATTTGCTTAGCCAAAAAATCCTCCTCATACCTCACTTGTAAGTCCCTCTCCTGCTGGTGCAAATAAGCTTGATATTCAAGCTCTTCCTACTACCAACTATACTCTTACTCATTTCTAATATCATCTAACAACATTATAAAGTTTAGCTTGATATCTCTAATGCTTGTGTTGTCATCATCTTGAAGCTGGCTAGGAGAATAGGCATGCTAGTTATGAGAAAAATAGTCTTCTTAGGACTAATTACAGGCATGGGAAGGCTATCAAGAAGCTTGAGCAAGGGTTGGAGGGTGGTAAACATGATAAGAGTGTAGATATCCTATTGTTATAGGGTTACTTGGGATAAAACAAACAACATTCTCAGTCTGATATGGCTAGTAAGAAGGTATACAAACTGTTGTTTGGTAAAATGGAGGAGAAAAAACATAGTCTCCATGGTAGTTTGTCATGTCACAACATTCAAATGAGCTGGCAGTTCATGAAATATTTTCTTGAAACAAGTACACATAAGTCTGATTCAAAAATTTATGCACATACCAGCACGGTCTTTGATAGTCTCTTAAGCACTTGGTCTGCTTAAACCAACAATTTTGAACCATAGAGTCACCATGGTGTTGAAATAAAACTTCCCTAAAAGGAAAGATACACTAAAGAACATAGCAAAACCTTTAATGGATGATGTTAGAACCATCAAACTAGTCCCACCGAGCATGCCAAAAACTATTATCACTGAGATTGCACCCTCTTGTTGAATGTGATTCAACAAGACCTTGTGATACAATGGGAATAGCTTCTAGGTAAGGGACCTTGCAAAACTTGAAGCTAGACCTCCAAATGAAGGGCTAGTTCCCTTGATGTAGCACCTAAACTAGACTACTCTACTGTTGTTTGCTAGGAAAAGGGGAAGAAAAGACATGAAATAGAAAACTACAACTATGTGGTGATGCACCCAAACTAATTTTAGACCTATATTGCTTGTTTAGACACACTATCTTGCTCATAACTCAGCCTATTGTATACACAACTCAACTTTCTTCCATGTCTGAGTATCAATATCATAAAAAGGTCTTACATTTTGCAATATTAGAAGGAAAATACAATGCTTTCACAAACAAGACTGCTTCCATGTGATGACACAATCCACAACCTACCCAAAACATGTTATCATCTACATAAAGGTGCTGGAATGAGACATGCATTCAAGGATTCAAATGATTTCACAAGAACATTCATCGATCATTCAGTTGCACACAATAAATCAGAGAAGTAGAAGGTCAAAACTGATTTTTTATTGATCAAGAAGGTGTCTTTTCAATACAACATTAGACTGCAAGTACTTCATGTTACCTTAAAGATGAGTTATAATAGAAGTTTCTGCCCATACAGAGCTAGAAAAGAACTGATTTGAGTTACAATATTTAGCCTTTTAGAGCTAGAAAATTAGGAAGAACTCTTCTAAAACTCTATCCTAAGGGTCCTATATCTCATCCCAAACATCAGAGAGCATATAGAAACTGCATTTAATTGAAAAACCATACCTATAACCTGGTCAACCTATTTTGGATGCCCAAGAAGAGTCCTCATCTGATTTGCCTTCTTGACATGAGTTGGTTGACCCCTTCAAGCTTCTAGGAATGTGCTCCATCTATTGGTGAAGGTCCTATATCCTTGAAGAGTGTTGGAACTTCCCCTAGATGCCCTCAAACTGCCCACAAATTTCTCTAGCTACTGTCCTTGTCACCCATTTGGTCATAAGTGCTCCATAACCTCTCCTAGATGCTTGCATGATGCTTAAAACTACATTGAATCCTTTCAAACCTCACTTGCATGATAATAGGACATTTGGTCTTGATGAATTTGAAACTCACTTAGTCTTCTTGGAGATGTGGAGAAAGAATTTAGTCTTTTAGGATTCTAACTTCCCATTCAACAACTCCCTTTAACTCTTCCAATCCACTTGTCCTTACTCCTGAATCATCCTCCACTTGGTTAAACCCCTATCATGGTGTTTTGACCTCTTAAGGAGAAGCCTCAAGGATTGTGATCAGTGCTACTTTGATAACTTTGCCCTTTGAAAACATTGTCTCTATCTCTTCTTAGGTTTGTGGCATGTTTTGACTAAGCAACTTTTTCCTTCTTAAATCTCTATCATTATGGACCCTATAGACTATCTTAAACATGCCTACCCCCATGTTGCTTATCTCTTATAATGTGATCAAAACCCTATGATTTGATTCAGACCAAAAATCATACCTCTATTTGTATTTAAACCCTATGAGAAAGGTTTATGAGAAAATGTCAATCCCAACACATTGACAGAGTTACATATGTAGTGTGAGGCCTATGACAAGATCTCCTCATTGTCATCAAAAGAGTTCCAAAAATCTCTATGAATTTACCTTTAATATCTTTATAAGACTTCCTAGAGAGAATACATTTTTATAGATTCTTGACTGCCCTGTTATAGACTTCTAACACTTTTGTAACTCTCATTGAGTAGTGAGCAGGCTTTTCTATTTTGGGATACATCCTCAAATCTACATACATCTTCTATCCTTGTTTTGTAGGGTTCTCACTATACATCTCTGCCTATTGTCCATTACTTCCTTTTACTCAAGATAGCAGTGCATTACTACTTCTTTCCTAATTTTAGGCTTTGGCTCATAGAAGCTACTGATCACTTATGACAGAAGAATACTTAATAGAGCTGAAATGGTGTCACTAAAATCCTAATAGACCCTAACTCAAACAAATTGCTAGGGTTCTCAAGGTTTGAAAGTCTTTCCTCACAAAGTAGATAGACCTTCAGGAATAGCAAGTAGTCTTAGATAGAAAAACCTATCTAACAACCTTCAAATCTGCACGTTTCTTGAAAATCTCTGACTCTATATATCTGCCTAAGATCTCCTATGATAGAGGCATCTTGAGACTATTCTAAGCTCCTTCAAAGGATGTCTATTGTCCTCTGTGACTAAATGACTACAACACATAAGATCTTGCATTGGAGAGAACTACTCCATGGTCTCTATCTCATACTTGATGTCTACATTTGTATTTTTATCTTTGATTATCATTCCTTATATACTGTCATTGTTTCAAGACTTTGTCACTATTTTTTTTCACTATGTTTTAAAGGTTCTGCCCTCTTTTTTGTTGATTTGTTCTTTATTTCTCTAGACAACCTTCATGTTGGCTATCTTTGTTCTTGTTGTTATGACTATCCTTTAACATGCATGCCTCCTTCATTCTTGTCCATAATTCTTTTGTCCTTTGGAGATCCGCATATTTTTGCACTAGACATGATAGCTAGAGCACTGGTACAGGTAATCAAGGGCCCTTTAACCATACTTTGTAACCTTCCCATAAAGTTCTGGAGGAGAAGCTTATAGAAAACATGAGTGAGCTTCACGGAGCTATCACTAATGGCAGGTCTAGGTTAAAAACAAGGACTTGAGAGGCTTCCCTCTTGCCTTTAAGAGCATGCAATAACCTTGCAACACCCTATTCACTAGTAGCCTCTTTTGGATCTTCATTGCACATTGAAAAAACTTTGGTATCATGAAATAATAAAGAACAAAAACTTAGAGTTTCTTCATTTCTTATTACCTGCTTTTAGTACTATATGACTGTTCACTATTTGTCACTCCCTACATGGTTGAGACAGTCCTTTTGTGTTCATTGTATACCCTTAATGTATTCTCCTTCAACTCTTTGGGACTGTTTCTTTGGAGTCTTTGTGACTATCCACTATTTCTCACAGATATCTATATATTTTCTATCTCATGACTGTTGTTACTTTTTTATTAGTCCACTGTATCAAAACAAACCTCTTGTCACTCTGCTAAACCTCTTCATGAATTTGTTTGGGATGAGATAAAGGAACCATAGGATAGAGTTTTAGAAGAATTCTTCCTAGTTTTCCAGCTCTGAAAGGCTGAATATTGTAACTCAAATTAGTTCTTTTCCATCTCTGTAACAACATAAACTTGTATTGTAACCCATCTTCAAGGTAACATGAAATACTTACATTCTATTCTTGTATTGAAAAGACACCTTCTTGATCAATAAAAACTCTATTTTGACCTTCTACTTCCTTGATTTATTGTGTGCAACTGAATGATCGATGAATGTTCTTGTGAAATCATTTGAATCCTTGAATGCATGTCTCATTCTAGCACCTTTATGTAGATGATAACATTTTTTGGGTAGGTTGTGGATTGTGTCATCACATGGAAGCAGTCTTGTTTGTGAAAACATTGTATTTTCCTTCCAATATTGCAAAATGTAAGACCTTTTTATGAAATATTGATACTCAAACATGGAAGAAAGTTGAGTTATGAGCAAGATAGTGTGTCTAAACAAGAAATATAGGTCTAAAATTAGTTTGGGTGCATCACCACATAGTTGTAGTTTTCTATTTCATGTCTTTTCTTCCCCTTTTCCCAGCAAACATTAGTAGAGTAGTGTAGTTTAGGTGCTACATCAAGGGAATCAACCCTTCATCTAGAGGTTTAGCTTCAAGTTTTGTAAGTTCCCATACCTAGAAGCTATTCCCATTATATCACGAGGTCTTGTTGAATCACATTCAACAAGAGGGTGCAATCTCGACGATAACAATTTTTGGCATGCTCGGTGGTACCAGTTTGATCGTTCTAACATCGTCCATTGAAGATTGTGGTGTGTTCTTTAATGTATCTTACCTTTCAAGGCATTTTTACTTAAACACCATGGCGACTCTATGGTTCAAATCTATTTGTTTAAGCAGACCAAGAGCTTAAAAGATCATCAAAGACCCTGCTAGTATGTGCATAAATTTTTGAATTAGACTTGTGTGTTCTTGTTTTAAGAAAATATTTCTTGAACTTCTAGCTCATTTGAATGTTGTGACATGACAAGCTACCATGGAGACTATGCTTCTTCTCCTCCATTTTACCAAACAATAGTTTGTATACCTTCTTACCATCCATATAGACTGAGAATGTTGTTGGTCTCATCCCAAGTAACCCTATAACAACACAATATCTGTACTCTCATCGTTCTTACCACCCTCCCACCCCTTCTCAACCTTCTTGGCAGCCTTCCCATGCCTATAATCAGTCTCAAGAAGACTATTTTTCTCATAACTAGCATGCCTATTCTCCTAGCTAGCTTCAAGATGATGACAACACAAGCATTATAGACATTAGAGATATCATGCTAAACTTTCAAATGTAGTTAGATGCTATTAAAAAGGAGCAGAAGCATAGTTGGCAGTAGGAAGAGATTGCATATCAAGCTTATTTGCACCAGCAGGAGAGGGAGTTAAAAGTGAGGTATGAGGAGAATTTTTTGGCTAAGAAAATTGTGTCCAAAGAAGAACAAATGAAGCAACTAATGGCTCAAATTTGAAGGTATGAAACCTAATCAGCCCCTTGCATTCCTAGTTTCATTTCAACTTTTCCTACAACCATGAATCAACCTATGAAAGAAGAGATTTCCAATTCTAAGATTCCTAGTTTCAAGCAAGAACATCTACCAAATCTTCAAGTAAGCCTCTTTGTGTCAAAATTACAAGTTGTAGAAGCTCACATCCCTTGCAAGAGTTTACACAAGTACAACTTCAGCCTGTGATCTTCCAAGAACAACATCTTCTTCCTCAAGAGATTCAACAAAACTTTCCAAATATTATAACAAGTCAGCTTCCTTTCCCAAGTACCATTTCACTTTTCAAGGGTGGACTAGTTGTTTGGTGAGCTAGTTGGTGTGGTGGGAAAGAGGAAGAGTTATTAGAGACAAATCAAAAGCAATCTATTGTTCATGAACCTATATGTGATGAAGAGTATGAGAAATCAAAATTCTTGCAACAAGAAGTTGAAAATGATCAGTTAAAACAGCAGTATGTAGAGCAAGAGAATGATCAAAAGGAAGAGTTAGTGGAGACAAAAGGAGATTGTCTACAAGCCTCCATATGCTATAAAAGATGAGAAATCAGACCTTTTACAAGGAGGTAAGTATGAAAATGAAACTCTAATTCATGAAGAAAGAATAGAGTTGTCTACTATTTGTCAACTATTTCCAACTGAATGTGAACATAATACATGTTTGGAGGATGTTGAATCATGTTCAATATTGAATCCTTTAGATTTTTTTTTCATTTGATTATTTCTCTCATGCTTTCCATGAGATGAATGAAAATAGAATCAAAGGCTACAAGGTGAAAATATTCAATTATAAAGACAACTTGTACAAGGCCCATTGGAGAAGAAACCAAATGAAGAGGAAGAGTTGGTCTACTTGTTTGACAAGCTACCTTGTTTTGTTAACAAGGAAAAAATTTTGAAGCAACATGAAGAAGTTGGAGCTCTTAGTGAACTATTGGTTTGTAAAGGAAAATTTGAGTTTGAAATCCTAACTCATGATGAAGAAAACATAATCAGTCCCTTTATTCAAAAAAGGAAGGAAGAAATTGAAGAGGACACATTTTGGGATGAGTTGGAAGATTTTTTCTCAAGCTTGGACATCAAACCAGCACCTTCCAAAGAGGATATTCATGAGAAACAACAAGAAAAAGAAAGTGAGGCAGCCATGATTCACAATCAGTCACATGATTCAAGTCTTTTCAATCAGCAAGAAGATGGAGCCGTTGTCCATGAACAACAAGCCAGCAAGGGTAGTTCAAATTTTGTCATTTCAAGAGGATGCCCAATTAGGCATCTATCTCGGTTAGAAGCCAACAAGAAGGAGCAAACATATGCCAACACTGATCTAGAGCATCAAAGAAGTTATCAAGTTAAGCATAGCTAGTCCACTTATTCACTTGATCATAGCTAGTTCTCCAATCAAGATAGGTGGGTAAGTGACTTAATTTTCTTTCTTGGAAAGGTGTTGTAGGAGTTTGTTGGATATTTGATCTTTCTCCATCTCTTTTGGTTGAATCACAAACATATGAAGCATTGCAAGTTGCAAAGAAAAGGTAGCTATTTCATGGAACCTATTAATGGCTTTATTTAGGAAAACATGTTTCATTTGTTTAGTTTAGGTTAGTATAGGTCATGCAAGCATTTTTTCCTCCAATTATAGATGCACAAGTAATAGTTCTTTTAGGATACTTTTATTTTTGTTTTGTGTCTTGTTTGGCTATTCAAAGGTACTAACAGTTGTAAGTCAGGTTTGTTCTGAGTTTTTCAAGCCTCTTGTGACTCCATGACCAATGGGTAGACAAGGCTACTAGTCTTTGATGCTTAGTGGGAAAGCATTTAGTAGAGGTCACCAAGAAATGTTGACATATTTGTGTCTCGTAGGCTCAAATAGTCTTTAGAGATGTCTTCGAAGTGTTTGTAAGTCTTACGTCTTTGAGTCTTGGTCTTTAAGGGTCTTGGGGGTGCTTAAAGGGTTCTAAATGCAATAGATATAATCAAATGTCTCTTTTGGTCATGTTAGTGATCTATCATGGGCTTTATAGTCTTGAAAGGGAGGTTTGTAGGATGAAAAAAGAGTTAAAGTGAATGAATGTTTTCCATGTCCCAAAAGGCTTTTTCCACATTGCTTGGAATGCAAAATGTTTTTCTTAAAGGGTGAATTAAAGCTTTTCCACGTTCAAGTAGAAGTTCCCACATTGCATGGTCAAAGAAATGAATTCTCCCCTCATTTTAAACCTTATTTTCATCAAAACTTTACATGCATGTCATGGAGGTAAGAGTTCTAAACTTAAAGATAGTTTTGAGAGTACTCTTATGTGGTTTGGATGGAGTTTAGGTCAAGTTGGAGGCTAGATTTCATCTTAGGGTTAGCTTATCCTTAGGATGGAGTCTCCTTCATGGTTTACATTTAATTTAGGGTTTCCTAATTGCTTTTTGCAGGCATGTTGAGACTTGTGGAAAAATGTATACTAGGTTTACAAACTTTGAAGATCACTGATGATTGTGGCAGTTGAAGGTTTCATGGAGTGGGTGTATGAAGAATCAAAGTTAGAGGTAGTTCTCCATGTGCTCTTCATCTACTCATGCATGTTTATTTTCCTTGAAAGATTGTGAAAATTAAAGGTTTATGGTTGAGGAGGTTCCACATTTGTGAGGTTGTTGTATCAAGGAGTGTTGAAACTTTGAACTTCATAGGAGATCTACACCAAAAAAAACATTTAGAGAAGTCATAACTAGATGAAGGAAGGGTTGTGAGCCAAGAAAAGAGACTCAACACAGTGTCAATAAGAAGTCAAGCATGAGTAGCATAAACATGACAGAGACTATAAAAATGAGGAAGATACTGTCATAAACATAGGATGTAGATGATTGTCAAGATAATTAAGGACAATAGTTAGTCACTGCCAAGGAAAAAAAGTCATAAAGAGGTTTAGCACAGTGACAAGAGGTCTGTTTTGACACAGTGGACTGATCAACAAGTAACAACAATCATATATCATTAAACAATAGTCATGAGATATCAAATAAAAAGATATTTGTGAGAAACAGTAAACAGTCACAAATACTCTAAAGAAATAGTCCCAACAAGTTGAAGGAGAATACATTAAGGGTATACAACAAACACAAAAGGACTATCACAACCATGTAAGGAGTGACAAACAGTGAGCAATCATACAATACTAAAAGGAGGTAATGAGAAATGAAGAAACTCCAAGTTTTTGTTCTTTAATATTTCATGATACCAATTTTTTTTCAATGTGCAATGAAGATTCAAAAGAGGCTACTAGTGAATAGAGTGTTGCAAGGTTATTACATGCTCTTAAAGGCAAAAGGGTAGCCTCTCAAGTCCTTTTTTTTTGCCCAGACCTACCATTAGTGATAGCTCCCTGAAGCTCATTCATGTTTTCTATAATCTTCTTCTCCAGAACTTTATGGGCAGGTTACAAAGTATAGTTAAAGGGCCCTTCATTGCTTGTACCGGTGCTCTAGCTATCATGTCTAGTGCAAAAATATGTAGATCTCCAAAGGACAAAAGTGTTATGGACAAGAGTGAAGGAAGCATCCATTCAAAGGATAGTCATAAAAACAAGAACAAAGACTGTCAACATGAAGGCTATCTATAGAAATAAAGAATAGTTCAATAGAAAAGAGGGCAGAACCATTAAAACATAGCGACAAAGAATAGTGACAAAGTCCTGAAATAGTGACAGTATATAAAGAATGAAAATCAAAGATAAAAATAGAAAGATAGACATCAAATATGAGATAGAGACCATGGAGCAGTTCTCTCCAAAGCAAGAGCTTATGTTCTGCAGTGATCTAGTCACAGAGGACAACAGATAGACTTTGAAGGAGCTCAGAACAATCTGTAGATGCCTTTGTCATAGGAGATCTCAGGTAGAGATATAGAGTCAGAGATTTTCATGAAAAGTATAGATTTGAAGGTTGTTAGATTAGGTTTTCTATCCAAGACTGCCTACTATTCTTGAAGGTCTGTATGTTATGTTTAAAGTTCTATCTACTTTGTGAGGAAAGACTTTCAAACCTTGAGAACCCTAATAGTTTATTTGAGTTGGGGTCTATTAGGATTTTAGTGACACCATTTCAGCCTTGTTAAGTATTCTTTTGTCATAAGTGATCAATAACTTCTATGAGCCAAAGCCTAAACTTAAGAAAGAATCAATAATGCACTTTTGTCTTGAGTAAAAGGAAGTAATGGACAATAGGAAGAGATGTACAGTGAGCACCTTGCAAAACAAGGATAGAAGATGTATTCATATTTGAGGATGTATCCCAAAATAGAAAAACATACTCACTACTCAATGAGTTAAAAAAGTGTTAGAAGTATGTAACAGGGCAGTCAAGAATCTATAAAGTTGTATTCTCCCTAGGCATTTTTATAAAGATATTAAAGGTAAATCCATAGATATTTTTGGAACTCTTTTGATGACAATGAGGAGACTTTGTCATAGGTCTCACACTGCATACATAACTCTGTCAATGTGTTGGTATTGACATTTTCTCATAAACCTTGCTCATAGGGTTTAAATACAAAATAGAGGTATGATTTTTGGTCTGAATCAAATCATGAGGTTCTGATGAGATTATAAAAGATAAGAAACATGGAGATGAGCATGTTTAAGATAGACTATAGGGTCCATGAAGACAAAGACTTAAGAAGGAAAAGGTTGCTTAGTCAAAACATGCCACAAACCTAAGAAGAGATAAGGATAGTGTTTTCAAAGGGCACAGTTATCAAAATAGAACTAATCACAGTCATTGAGGCTTGTCCTCAAGAGGTCAAAACACTGTGATATGGGTTTAACCAAGTGGAGGATGATTCAGGAGTAAAGACAAGTGGATTGGAAGAGTTAAAGGGAGTTGTTGAATGGGAAGTTAGAATCCTAAAAGACAATTCTTTCTCCACATCTCCAAGAAGACCAAGTCAGTTTCAAACTCATCAAGACCACATGTCCTATTATCATGCAAGTGAGGTTTGAAAGGAGTCAAGTCAGTTTTAACCATCATGCAAGCATCTAGGAGAAGTTATGGAGCAATTATGACCAAATGGGTGACAAGGATAGCAGCTGGAGAAATTTGTGGGCAGTTTGAGGGCATCTAGGGGTAGTTCCAACACTCTCCAAGGATATAGGACCTTCACCAATAGCTGGAGAACATTCCTAGGAGCTTGAAGGGGTCAACCAACTCATGTCAAGAAGGAAAATCAGATGAGAACTCTTCTTAGGCATCCAAAATAGGTTGAGCAAGTTTTAGGTATGGTCTTTCAATTAAATGTAGTTCCTATATGGTCTTTGATGTTTGGGATGACCTATAGGACTGTTAGGATAGAGTTTTGGAAGAGTTCTTCCTAGTTTTCCAGCTCTAAAGGCTAAATATTATAACTCAAATCAATTTTTTTCTAGCTCTGCAAGGGTAAAAACTTGTATTGTAACTCATCTTCAAGGTAACATGATGTACTTGCAGTCTATTGTTGTATTGGAAAGACACCTTCTTGATCAATAAGAACACAATTTTGACCTTCTATTTCTCTGATTTACTGTGTGCAACTGAATGATCGATGAATGTTCTTGTGAAATCATTTGAATCCTTGAATGCATGTCTCATTTCAATACCTTTATGCAGATGATAACATGTTTTGGGTAGGTTGTGGATTGTGCCATCACATGGAAGCAGTCATGTTTGTGAGAACATTGTATTTTCCTTCCAATATTGCAAAATAGAAGACCTTTTTATGAAATATTGATAATCAAACATGGAAGAAAGTTGAGTTGTGTCTATAGTAGGCTGAGTTGTGAGCAAGATAGTGTGTCTAAACAAGCAATATAGGTCTGAAATTAGTTTGGGTACAACACCACATAGTTGTAGTTTCCCTTTTCATGCCTTTTCTTCTCCTTTTCCTAGTAAATAGTAGTAGAGTAGTGTAGTTTATGTGATGCATCGATGGAACCAACCCTTCATCTAGAGGTTTAGTTTCAAGTTTTGTAAGGTCCCACGCCTAGAAGCTATTTCCATTATATCACGGTGTCTTGTTGAATGAGGGTGCAATCTCGGTGATAACAACTCTAAATCTTCATGATTTGCTACTATTGTGGGTTAAATACTTAAATAACCTATATTTAGGTCTTCTTTTAAGTACACAATCACCCGTAATAAAATTTCTATGAACAACTAGGTTCTTGTATAACAATCAAGAACTTCTTGCTGACTTAATCTTGACCTACCAAGCTCTATATTTCCTTGGCATAGTCAACCACTTCTTAAGGCACAATTGTCTACTGTAAAATATTGCTAAAGATATATTATATATTACACTATTGGCCATGTATTAATTATACATTCAACCCCAATAAAGATTATACTATCGTCTCTGTATATTTATACACTTGCCAATGTATGAAATCATAGTCGGCCATGTATGAAATCACAGTTGGCCATGTATGATATCACAATCAGTCATGTATGATAATACATTCAACAATGTTTGGGTTTAATAAAAGCAACACAGTTGGCCTTGCATATTCGGCCTTTTGGCCAAGCTACTACGAACCATGGTATTAATATAGCATAGTCAGCCATGCATATTCTACCTTTTGGGCAAGCTACTACCAACCATGGTATAAATACAACAACCTTAAATAATAACACGGAGATCTTAGTATAAAACATGGCAAGTTTAAGTATATAATACTCGGTGAGCTCTATTATAAATACTTCACAGTGAGGTTCAATACTTGTTATCACCTAGATTTGCACCCTTTGCTGCAGTTATGAGACCTTAGCAACCTGGGGTAACATTGGAATGATCTCAAAGTGTGGGACCTTGTGATTTGAGATCAGACCTCCAGAGAAGGATGGTTCCTTTCTCTAAGCCTATTACTTAGAGCAGTGATACTAAACCTAGTGCTAAATGACTTGCAGGGTAAAGAGTTAGAAGGAAATTGAAAGGGAAAAGGGGTGATACACCAGATTTAGTGAGCGATAGTGGTCAAGGCATAGACACAACAATGACTCCTTTGCTGCTGAGGAGAGATTCGCATAGATTTAAGACTAGTTTAAGGTTTCGGTATGAAAGCCAAAACTGCAGAGGGGTCATTTTACCCACAGAAAAGACTATAACTTCAATTAAAACACAGAAATCCAGACATAAGAGAGGTGAGAAATCAGCATCTATTAATCATGAAGGTCCATAAAACTATTGCAATATAGAAATATTTCATAGCAGGGGTATACCAACATAGCTAATTACATTCAATGGTGGATAAAGGGAAGACAACAGAGCCTAGATTCAGGCATAGTGAGTCACATTCACATACCCTTGCAATTACACTAAGAGGTCTAACTATAAAAAAAATTAGCGGCATAACAGCCCCAAAATCGACCATCCTCCTGCAAAAGAGTTTCCACATGTCTTATATAAGCCAGGCTCTTGCCAGAAAAGTGTGGAGTCTCTGATTTCTTTGAGAACAAGGCCATAAATGCTAGAAGCAGGAAGGCATGGGCAAAGGCATGGCGAGGGGATAGGGGCCATGCCTCTGCTAGGCCAAAACTCAACAAAACATAGCCAGGATGCAAGAAAGGATGGAGCATGGAGTCAGAGCCTCCAAAGTCATTGTTCAACCATAGAAACTTGGTCCTGCAAGACAAAGAGCCCATACGCCATGAATGCACCTGCAGAACCTCACCAACCTGAGCCATTGTGAGGAGAGAAAACCCCTCAAAACATCAAGACGGCCGCTAAATCATCCAATCAGCCCAAACATGCAAAGCTAGATCTGAAAAATGGAAACTAGAAAATCCCCTTAAAAATCTGCTCAAATGGAAGAGGAGGCAAAAATATGTACTTTTGCCTCTTATAGTATGTCAAAATTCACTGAAATGGGGAAGATATAGGCTGTCAAAGATCTGGTCAACTGCCTGTATATATCGCTTCTGCATCTATGTATATATCGGCCTCTAAAAATACCTCTGAGTCAGCCTTTTTTGCATGTACAAACATTTTACATGTACCTCTGCTTTTGGCACCAAAAGCCCTTGTAATCGCTTTTAGGATATACATTTGAAATTGCCTTTTAAATCATCTATGTATGTGCAAGAGCCTTTGTATATGCATCATCACTACCACGTGGCACCCTCTGATTTGCCGTCGAACTGAAACTAGGACCTATCACTGAAAAACTGCATCTGTATGGGCCTTCAAAAAGACCCAAAAATAAGCTGCCGATGCATCATGTCTGGCTGAAAACTCCCTTGCATATCAGCTTGTATATGCAAAGATACAAGCAAATATACAAACAACAAGCACATGCAAATGTGCATCTTCCCCTTTCTAATTGTGACTTGTATATGCATATAATCGCCCTTGTATGTGTGGGTCCCACTAGTTGAGAAACCTTTGTATCATCTGTTTGTATATTAGCACATACAACACCGATATACAAGCCACAGACCCGAAACTATTTGTGAAGTTATTAAAAAATGCAATTGAGTTCGGGTTTGTATGTTAATTCTTGTATATTTGGTTGTATATGCAAATATACAACCGCATATACAAACCACTGTAGCACCTTGTGAATATACATTCACTGCCTTCACCCTTGCACATCTTGACCTGCATGTACAAAACATCTTGTATATTTGCTACTTGTATACTGGCCGCCAATGTACATTGCAAATGTACATTCATCTTTGTATCCTCGCGGGACCCACCGAATGTATCTCCCTCTCTACATATGCAAACATACAAACACCCATACATGCAAATCAGACCTAAAGCCTGAATGAGCCAGAATTGATATTCATTTGAAATCTGGCTTGCATATCGCCAATGTATATTCGCTTGTATATGCGCGATATACAAGCCACTGTTCACATGATCCTTTGTATGTCAAAACATACAATCCTCCTTGTATATGCGCAGGCCCCGGCACTTGTATGTTGGTGATATACCAATGCCTTTGTATATTTCCTTGCGGCACTATAGCAAATGTACATTCATCTTTGTATATCGCCTGTTGCATATTTCCTTGTATCTTTTCTTTGTATATTTCGCTTGTATGTGCAAACATACAAGCGCAAATATACAAGTCGTTGTAGCAACCTGCCAATATACATTCCACTGTTCACATGTATGTCCGCCGGCCTTGTATATTTGCTTGTATATTTTCTTTGTATCTTTCACTTGTACATGCGAATATACAAGCCAAATATACATTCCATCCTTGTATATTTTTATGCAATCGACTATACAAACCAGGAATATTCTAGGAATCTGGGAAAGATTCCCCCTTTGTATACGCATCTCCTTGGCCTGATATACATTCTGAAATGCATAAAAACTCAATTTTTTCTACATTTTCTAAGGCCAATGTAGATTTACAAGCCTGCCAAATGTACATTTGAACTGTATGTTTGACCAAACTTTGACCATGGATAACTTCTTCATTTGGCCAAATTTCAGGGTGATGTAAAAAGCAAACCTGCCTATTTTTTTCAAGCTCTTTCTAATGGTAAGGTTTTTTAGGTGAGGTTCCCTGGGAAATTTGGTACTTTTTATTTATAGGGACTTTCTCAAAGGGATTTTCAAGGAAATACTAGGTTAACCATTTGACTCTGGATAGAGGAAAATGGGATAACATTTTTGGCGACCTCTATGGGATGTTTGCTTGCTAAACAGTTAGACCAATGGCCTTATATACATTGGGCATGGAGTTAGAAAGGAATGAAAATACCTTGATAAACATCCTGACCCCAAAGAAACCCAGCATGACAGCAATGAAGGACACAGGAGAACAAGGGGCCAAACAAAATGCTGACAGCAACCCGCAAACTGTGCTAGACAACACTTAGGGAAAACAAAGAGGCATCTAAACAATTGTGCAATGACACTTATTGAAAGCATAGAGACCTAACCTACCAATTTACAAAGCACTCATACCTCTAAACACCTTTTCAAGTGTATCCCATTGACTGGGATAGGCAAATTTTGTCCATTCATGCTTGACAACTGAAATGCATTATGCTCCTTGCATTTAGTAATGAGAAATGGGCCACTCCACATGCTATCAAATTTGGAGTGCTTTCCTAGCCTGCTTTTTAGCTCATTCCATTTGAGCACCATATCACCTTCCCTGAAGCTCCTGGGGTGGCCTTTTTATCAAAAACTCCCTTGGTCTGAAGCTGATGATACTCCACAGTTTTCATAGCTTTGTCTTTGATTTCTTCATGTTCCAAGAGCTGAGAGTATTTGACAGCCATAGGGTCCTTTTCTTCAAACATCTCCAACTGGTTCATAATGTCAAGAGCTGGCAGCTCTGCAGATACAGGCAATCTTGCCTCCTTTCCATAAACAAGCATATATGGAGAGTTCCCAATGGACCTCTTAGGAGTTATTCTATCCACCCACAAGACAGATTTCAAATTAGTATGCTAGGTCCTCTGGGTGTCCTCCATGGTTCTCTTGATGATCCTTATGAGGTTTTTATTTGTGGACTCAGCCAGGCCATTACCCTGAGGGTAATAATTTAATGAAGTGCCCAAGTAGATCCCATTCTTCATGGCCTAGTCAGTTATCTTTAATCCAATAAAAGCCAATGCATTATCTAATATGATTGAATCAGGTACCCAAAATCTAGATACCAGGTCATTATAAAAGTTTAGAACAATATTTTCATTGGATTCCTTTAGGGCCACTGCCTCAATCCATCTTGTGAAGTAGTTAGTTGCTTTGAGCACCCACATGTGGCCTGCACTGGAAGGTGGGTTAATGGGGCCTATAAAATCGATACCCCACCTCATGAAGGGTTGCTCAACATGAATTGGCTACAGAGGTAGAGCTGGCAACCTTCCCTTGCCTGCAAAAATGGCGCACTTTACACACATCCTTGCCCATGCATGGGCATCTTTAAATAAGCTGGGCCAATAATACCCAGCTCTCATTATCTTCCAGGCAGTAGTCCTTGGGGCAAAATGACCCCCTGCTATCCCATCATGGAACTCTCGTAGCACTTTGTCAGTCTGAGATTTGTCAATGCATCTTAATAATATGCCATTAAAATCTTTCCGGAAAAGGATGCCATTGATTAGGACATACGGGATAGACTGTAATCTAAAGTATCTTCTCTTAGCTCTGTCTAACCCTGCTAGACATTCACCAGTTTGCAAAAAATGGATCATATTATGAACCCAACTGGTGCCCGCTACTGCTGTGTCCATCTAGTGTTCACCTTCTTCAGCCAGAAATGCCGCCTCTTCCTTGCTTGCTTCACTCTCAGGACTAGCAGCAAGTTGTTCGTTGAGCCCTCTTCCTCGGATGAGCTTGGTCATTTTGATGTCAATGTCATACTCCGTGACCCTGGTAACCCAACCAGCTCTTTTCTCATTTATGTCTTTGTTCAACAGGAACTCCTTCACACCAGGATGAGCAACCATTAAATGTATCTTATTATTAGAAATAAGATGCCTGAATTTTTTGAGGCTCCTCACTACTGCAAGGACATGCCTCTCAATGAAGCTGTATCTATGTTCATATTCTTCTAAGCCTTGGCTGAAAAAAGCAATTGGCTATTCAAAACCTTCGCTCTGTTGCTATACCAAAATTGTAGAAATGGTATCCAAACTGCCATAAGCATACAAAATAAAATCCTTGGAGAAATTTGGATTTACCAAGGTTGGCACAGTTGAGAGTGCCTCTTTTATGGACTCGAAACTTAGCTTGGCCTCCTTCATCCAACCAAAAACTATATTCCTTTTTAACATGGATGTTAAGGGCTTTAGAATATTTGCAATGTCTGGTATAAATCTTCATAGAAAATTAATTCTGCCAATGAAACTTTGAAGTCCCTTCTTGTGACTAGGTAAAGGCAACTCTAGAATGGCTCTCACCCTTTCAGCATCAATGGTGATGCCTTCCTTTGACACAATGTGCCCCAATAGCTTGCCTTCGTGGATAGAAAAAATGCACTTTTTGGGATTGAGAGATATCCCAAACCCTCTGCATCTCTCAAATACTTGCCTCAAATGGAATAAATGCTCAAACACATTCTTGGAAAAGACTGTGATGTCATCTAGGTACACCAACACCAATTTGTATAGCAAACCCTTGAAATCCATGTCCATAGCCCTCTAAAAAGTTGAGCCAGCATTTGATAGACCGAAGGGCATTCTTTTGTAGGCCATGGTGCCCCATTTGGTAGTAAAAGCAGTTTTATACCGATCCTCCTCCTTGACCAACACTTGGTTATAACCAGAAAAACCGTCAAGCAAGGAGAATCTCTCTGAGCTAGCTACCACTTGCAAGATCTGCTCCGTTGAGGGCAATGGGTAATGGTCTTTTAGGGAGGCCCTATTTAGATCTCTGAAATCAACACACAATCTGATCTCCCCATTCTTTTTTCTAACAGGGACAAGGTTAGAGACCCAAGAAGTATGTTTGATCGGGAAAATGATCTTTCCCTCGATCAACCTAGTCAATTCTTTAATCATCAGGGGCTCTAACTTTGGATTTAGGGGTCTTTACTTCTGTCTTACAGGTTTTGCACCTGACTCTAATTCTATGGTATGCTGAGCAATGTGAGGATCAAATCCTTTTAGGTCTGAATAATCCCAGGCAAACACATCTTCAAATTCATGGCACAGAGCAATAAAAGCCTTTCTATCCTCAGGCAAACAGATTTTTCCAATCTTGAGTAGCTTGCCCTTGAAGATTTCCAGCTCCTCGTAATGCTCCTCCTTTATTTGCATGCTAGTTTTGGCTTTCTTCATCTGATCATCAGTGCCAAAGATAGACTCTAATGTCACCAATCCCTTAGGCAACTTGTTTGTCTTCAACTAAATAATCTGATCATTGCCATACTGCTATTTGAGCTTATCTTGGTTCACCACAGAGAATTCATCCTCCTCTAACAGGAATCTCAGAATTTGCTCATCACTCTCAAAAACCTCCCAATGAATGTCATTGTCGGGGATAGAGGGTCTATCCACTACTTTTACATGAGGCTGCACTTTCTCCCTTTGAATATTACTGGGGATATCAAATTGTGCCCCAATTGTAGCCAACCTATCTGCATGGTAATTCTAATTTCTGGGAATAGAGACCAGATTGAAAGCATCGAACTCTTCAATCATGTCCCATACCCTATGCTTATAGCATTTCAAAGTATCGTTCTTTGTAGCATGCAATCCTCTCACCTGGTTTACAATGAGTTCATTGTCCCCAAATGCCTGTAAACAACCAATCTTCCTCTTTCTTGCCCATTGCAATCCCTGGATTAGCCCCTCATATTCAATAGTATTATTGATGCATGAAAAAGCAAAATGAAAAGCAAAATAATATCTTTCACCCTATGGGGACGCAAGCATTGCTCCACCATCGGATCCATTCCTACTCCTAGAGCCATCAAAATACATTTTCCACACTTCATTCTGCTGCCCTGTCTGCAGTTCTGTATCCTTTACCATACTTGGAATTGCTGCCTCAGGCTCATGTAGTATGTAAATCCCCATACCGGTTTCTTTAATATATGCCTCAGGGTCATCTATAACATTTTCTGAGGCCCATTCCTTCAATAACACCTCTGGTATACTTTCATTTTGTAGCTCTTGGGCAGCCACAAGTTCAGGATCATCAGAAGTAATGTAATTGGCATTAACAACACTAGGTGTGTAGGGCTCTATATGATGGTTTGAAAGTAATTCAGACCTTAGGGTCACTTTAGTGCCATACCTGGTCCTAAAAAACATGTGGGACCAGTCAGAGGATAGATATCCTCCTATTTGGGCTATGAATTCTCTTGATAGGAACATGGCAAAATGAGGAGGTAGGTCTATGATGAAGACCTCTTGGAAGACGGAAACATTGGGATAGGTATGTAGAGTAAGACCTAAGTCTTTTATTACACCCACAATATTAACATTCGTGCCATCTAATTGGAGTACACCCTTCTCAAGAGGCTGGTAGTTGAGCCCTAATTGGTCTACAATTTGTTTAGGCATCACAGAACTACTTGCACCACTATCCACCATACAATTGTGCACAAGCTTATCTCCTATTATTAATGACACATAGAATGGAAGTGGTTTGACATTCTTGCCTAGTTTTTTGCTGATGTCCTGGGGGGAATTGGTAAGGACAGCTCTATTTGGGTCAACAGTTGTATCCTTGGATACCTTCAAATCAAATAAGGCTGATTGCAATATGTCCTTTTGACCCGGGATTGCCAAGGAATCCCACATAGACATTGTCACATTTACCTTTTTCTTATTCTCAATAATATTAAAAGGGGGAGAAACACTTACCTTCTGATGTGGCTTGGCGGTAGCATTATTAGCTTATAAATGAGGCTGCTCTTTGGCGGCTACTTGAGTATTCCTTTGTAACACATGGGGAAACCGAGACATAGATGGATCATCAGGTCCTCTTTCTCTGCTTGTTGCCTGATCCATTTCATAACTCCTTCTTTTGGCTCTCATGTTCACTGCAACTAGAGTGTCATCCCTATTCATGCCACAAAACTCATTTTCCTGCCAGTTCATGAAGGCAGTATCCTGCTGAGGCTACTCTGTTTGCTGCATAGTCCCCTCATTAGATGTGCTTGACTATGAAGCTGCAATGCTTTGCACTATCAGAGATTGATTTATAGTTCCATTTGGACACACTACTTGACCGTGTGACTGATTTCTTGGAGAGCACCACTCATACTCAGTGGCTAGGTTGTTTTAAATAGGGATGATGTCACTAATGACACTGGTGGATGCAGGATTGTAAGGCTGGAAAGGCCTCTGGTTCATGTTCTGCCTAACCCCTTGATAATTGTTCTGATAAGGTGGCCTATTAGCTTGGTAGGGTTGGTTCTATTCTTGATAAGACTGGCTTTACCCTTGGCTATGGGGCTGGTAGGGCTGTCTATTCTGGAATTGTTACCTTTTCATATTCGTCAGCTCATTACCAAAAGATTGCAACAATCCCTTGATCTCTTGTAACTCGAAAGACTGATTTTGAGCAGCACTTTTTGATATGTTTGGCTGCACATTAGCTTCTGGTAATGCAGGTATAGTAGGTATAACAACTATGGGGGGTACGTATGTTGGGATTTGTGGCTGAATAGCGGGAAAATCAGCAAAGGAGGTCTAGGGGCAATTTTACCAGCCTGAATGAGAGACTGTTTTCGGCCCTAATGGCTATGGTATAGGCCTGTGGTAAGGAAAGCCCTCCCATGGATTGAATCATGATAGAGATGTTGCTATTCAAAGCTCTCAAAAAATATAGGAATGCATGGTCAGCTGTAGGTCTTACTGTTGGTGGGATTCTATCCCATGTTTTTTGGAAACGGTGGTTGAAGTCTAACATTACTTCGTGGGGGGCTCTTTTGATTGTAGACAGTTGCTCCACCAGTGATAGATGGTCTTATTTGTCCTCAAAGAAATTGCACAATTCTTCTCCCAAGCAATCCCAGGAATCTATGGAATTCACCGGTAGACTTCTAAACCATTGCAGAGCCTTCCCTTTCAGGGAAGCTGCCAACAGTCTAATTGCTACATTTTCTTCTGTCACATGATGGACAGCACATAGGTTTGCGATGTCTTTGATATGCTTAGCTGGGGTGGTCTGATCCTCACCATGAAAGAATGGTAAACTCCTCAGGGCAGTGACAGGGATATCACCATGCTGAGCTAGATTCAACGGGCTACCTTGATTGAAAGTGACAAAGGGCCGATTTCTAGCCGCAGGAATCATGGTGACTGAGGCCCCTGAGGTAGTATGAGCTCCAACTGCAGGGGGAGTCAACTTGGCTCTCCTAGACTGGACACGAGTCTTCTTATGCTTTTCAGCTATTGCCCCTCCTCTCCTAGGTGGGGATAATTGTAGATACTCAAAAGGTGAAGAGCTACTTCTAGTATGTATTCTTCTCATAAGCAGAAATATACTGATTCTACTAAACCAAAGCTTGTAGTCGCTAGATGTGCAATTTCCAACCCCGCACAGGTCTAGATATTACTATTTGCACATCAAAACTAGTAATCAATTGGAGTACTTGAACTAATTATCCTTAATTCTGGTCCCACCGGGTGTACCAGAAACTATTATCACCCAGATTTGCACCCTTTGCTGCAGTTATGAGACCTTAGCAACCTGGGGTAACATTGGAATGATCTCAAAGTGTGGGACCTTGCGATTTGAGATCAGACCTCTAGAGAAGGCTGGTTCCTTTCTTTAAGCCTATTACTTAGAGCAGTGATACTAAACCTAGTGCTGAACGACTTGCAAGGGAAAGAGTTAGAAGGAAACTGAAAGGGAAAAGGGGTGATACACTAGATTTAGTGAGCGATGGCGGTCAAGGCATGGACACAACAATGACTCCTTTGCTGCTAAGGAGAGATTCGCATAGATTTAAGACTAGTTTGAGGTTTCGGTATGAAAGCCAAAACTGCAAAGGGGCCGTTTTACCCATAGAATAGACTATAACTTTAATTAAAACACAGAAATCCAGACATAAGAGAGGTGAGAAATCAACATCTATTAATCATGAAGGTCCAGAAAACTATTACAATACAGAAATATTTCATAGTAGGGGTATACCAACATAGCTAATTACATTCATTGGTGGATAAAGGGAAGACAACGAAGGCCAGATTCAGGCACAGTGAGTCACATTCCCATACCCATGCAATTACACTAAGAGGTCTGACTATAAAAAAAATTGGTAGTATAACAGCCCCAAAATCGACCATCCTCCTGCAAAAGAGTTTCCACATGTCTTATATAAGCCAGGCTCCTACCAGAAAAGTGTGGAGTCTTTGATTTCTTCAACAACAAGGCCATAAATTCCAAAAGCAGGAAGGCATGGGCAGAGGCATGGCGAGGGGATAGGGGCCATGCCTCTGCTAGGCCAAAACTCAAGAAAACGTAGCCAGGATGCAAGAAAGGATAGAGCATGGAGTCAAAGCCTCCAAACTCGCCGTTCCACCATAGAAACTTGGTCCTACAAGACAAAGAGCCCATACGGCATGAATATACCTACAAAACCTCACCAACCCAAGCCACTATGAGGAGAAAAAACCCCTCAAAACTTCAAGACGGCCATTGAAACGTCCAATCGGCCCACACATGCAAAGCCAGATCTAAAAAATGGAAACTGGAAAATCCCCTTAAAAACTTGATCAAATGGAAGAGGAGGCAAAAATATGCACTTTTGCCTCTTATAGTATGTCAAAATTCGCTGAAATGGCGAAGATATAGGCAGTCAAAGATCTGGTCAACTGCCTATATATATCGCTTCTGCATCTATGTATATATCAGCCTCTAAAAATACCTCTGAGTTGGCCTTTTTTGCATGTACAAACGCTTTGCATGTACCTCAGCTTTTAGCACCAAAAGGTCTTGTAATCGCTTTTAGGATATACATTTGAAATTACCTTTTAAATCATCTTTGTATGTACAAGAGCCTTTGTATATGCATCGCCACTGCCACGTGGCACCCTCTGATTTGCCGTTGACCTGAAACTGGGACCTATCGCTGAAAAACTACATCTGCATGGGCCTTCAGAAAGACCCAAAAATAAGCTACCGATGCATCATGTCTGGCTGAAAACTCCCTTGCATATCGGCTTGTATATGCAAAGATACAAGCAAATATACAAACAACAAGCACATGCAAACGTGCATCTTCCCCTTTGTAATTCTGACTTGTATATGCATACAATCACCCTTGTATGTATGGGTCCCACCAGTTGAGAAACCTTTGTATCATCTACTTGTATATCGGCACATACAACACTGATATACAAGCCGCAGACCCGAAACTCTTTGTGAAGTTATTGAAAAATGCAATCGGGTTCGGGTTTGTATGTTAATTCTTGTATATTTGGTTGTATATGCAAATATACAACCGCATATACAAACCAATGTAGCACCTTGTGAATATACATTAACTACCTTCACCCTTGCACATCTTGACCTGCATGTACAAAACATCTTGTATATTTGCTGCTTGTATACTGGCCGCCAATGTACATTCGTCTTTGTATCTTCGCGGGACCCACCAAATGTATCTCCCTCTCTGCATATGCAAACATACAAACACCCATACATGCAAATCAGACCTGAAGCTTGAATGAGCCAGAATTGATATTCATTTGAAATCTGGCTTGCATATCACCAATGTATATTCACTTGTATATGCGCGATATACAAGCCACTGTTCACGTGATCCTTTGTATGTCGAAACATACAATCCTCCTTGTATATGCACAGGCCCCAGTACTTGTATGTTGGCGATATACAAATGCCTTTGTATATTTCCTTGCGGCACTATAGCAAATGTACATTCATCTTTGTATATCAGCCGTTGCATATTTCCTTGTATCTTTTCTTTGTATATTTCGCTTGTATGTGCAAACATACAAGTGTAAATATACAAGCCACTGTAGCAACCTGCCAATATACATTCTACTGTTCACATGTATGTCTACCGGCCTTGTATATTTGCTTTTATATTTTCTTTGTATCTTTCACTTGTAAATGTGAATATACAAGCGAAATATACATTCTATCCTTGTATATTTTTATGCAACCAGATATACAAACCAGGAATCTGTGAAAGATTCCCCCTTTGTATACGCATCTCCTTGGCCCGATATACATGCTAAAATGCATAAAAACTCAATTTTCTCTACATTTTCTAAGGCCAATGTAGATTTGCAAGCCCGCCAAATGTACATTTGAACTGTATGTTTGACCAAACTTTGACCATGGATAACTTCTTCATTTGGCCGAATTTCAGGGTGATGTAAAAAGCACACCTACCTATTTTTTTCAAGCTCTTTCTAATGGTAAGGTTTTTTAGGCGAGGTTCCTTGGGAAATTTGGCACTTTTGCTTTATAGGGACTTTCTCAAAGGGATTTTCAAGGAAATACTAGGTTAACCATTTGACTCTGGGCAGAGGAAAATGGGATAACATTACTTATTTACTCAATGAAACTTAGTAATACATTTACTTGGTTGTAATACGATTACTAATGTATCATTCGATACTAACAAAACTATAAAATAGTAAGATAAATTATTCAAGACGTATTCATAGAATTAGGCTTACCTGTCGAATGATAATCCCAGTTCTTATCTGTAGTCCTTAGTGCAGTTCCATTTCTCTTCCTCTATTTTTTTTTAATTTCTTGATGAGAACAAAGCTCTATGTTCTTCGCCCTCTCTTGTCCTATGTATCCCTTAATACTATAGCCTTTTTAATAAGATTTACTTCTCTCCATCACTGCGGTTACCCATCTCACATTTGTGCCTACTCTCACTCTTTGGTGGTATGTAGAGTTGATGGAGATAATTGCTAAGAAAAGTGTCTCAACCTTAAAACTTCAAAAGATTACTATTCTTCCTAGTTTTGGTCTTTTCGAATACCCTTTATCTTAGAGAATGATCTAGAAATTTCAAAGTTGCCAAAAGGGATAAAAATGGTGGGACTTACTATTTTTAGTAAGTTTACATTTGACCTCGAATTGACCTAAAATTTTCCTAGAAAGTGTGGACAACTAAGTAAACATCTCAGGTGAGTTTTGACTTAAGATCATATATGGATCATGAGATATTAAAGTTTTTTGGTTTTGAAATTGTGGAAAAAAATGATTTGAACCTAATTATCAGAATCAAAACTTCCCTAAACATTCCAAAAATTGTCGTAACTAACAAAGTTGGTTACAGGGTGATAGATCTCTTCACGATCTTTCTGATGCATCAAATGATTCATCAACCAGACACCTGGATCAAATGTTATGACCTCTGGAAGTTAGACCTCCTGTTTTTGGGAAATGTAAAAACGTGTTAGACACATAAAAGAGCTGTAAAGGGGAGAGTTACACATGTTGGTGTGTGTTTTGGCACATCACAAGGCATCTTTGATTGGAGATAATTTGGGTGCCACTTTTGGGTTGTTTTGGCTCATGGTTTTATAATTACCGGTAACAGTTTATTGTATTGTATCTCCTATATATTAGGAGATGGAGTTGGAGGTTATGTGTGTGAATATTATAGATGTCAAGTTACCTCCTAGATCATTGGTTGGATATACTCCTGTAAAATCTTGCTCTGCAAGTATATTGTAATCTTCTTGATTGCTGAATAATATATTGGGTGGCTTTGGAGTGTGTGGTTTTTTACCTCAAAGGGTTTTCCCCACGTATATCTTGTGTTGTGAGTTTTGTGTTTGCATTCGGAAGTTGTTATCATCTTTCTATTAATATGCATCTTAATCTGTAACTGTAAAATTAAAAATCTACATAAATCTTTCCTCAATAGATTAGTGTAGGAAGCATTTTTGCATACCTTGCTTCCTTTCAATTGGTATCAGAGCCTGATCACCTTTGGTTCTAGTTGTTGGGTAGAGGGTTTTTGAGCTAATCGTCATTTGAGTGGGAGCTTGTGCAAAGGATTTTGAAATCTTTGTTGCAGGTAAGAGATGGTGAGTACATCTGGGAGGTTTGAGATAGAGAAGTTTAATGGTAGTAATTTCAAGTTGTGGAAACTCAAAATGGAGGACATGCTTGTATATTAAGATTTGTGGGATTCCATATCTGGTACAAAACCAACGACAATGTCTCAAGAAGTCTAGGATCTCAAAGATTGAAAAGCTAATGGTTTGATAAGATTGTTTGGTTGATTTAGTTCTCGTGAATATCCATGAAGAGAAGACTACAAAGGAACTTTGGAAGAAGCTTGGAGATGTTTATCAGGCTAAATCCCTGGTGAACAAGTTATTCCTACGAAAGAAATTGTATTCTCTGAGGATGGAAGATGGAGGATCTATTGATGAGCACATAAATACATTCAATATGCTTGTTTCCTAGTTGACTTTTGTTGGTGTGAAGATGGAGGAGGAGGATCAATGTATGACATTACTGTGTTCCTTACCAGATTCATGGGACCACCTTGTTATGGCCATTAGGAGTATCACTACCACCTTCAAGATGGATGAATTGGTTTCTTCACTGTTGTCTGAAGAGATGTGGAGAAATTCTTCTGAATTGGCTAAGGAGGCTCTTGCGGTTCATGGTAGATCTACAGAGAAGGGAAAGAAAAAGGATAAGAAGAAGGAAGAAAAAGGAAGATCCAAATCCCATGGGTGATCTAAGTCTCTCAAAAATTCCAAGGCCCTTTATTGGAACTGCGGCAAAACTGGTCACTTCTACAAGGAGTGTAAGGAGGAGAAAAAGAAAAAGAAGAAAAATTATGATTCAAATTTTGACAAGTCCTCTCAGGATGAAGGAGAAGTGTTTGTCACTGCCTTGGCAATGCATGCATCTAAGGATGTGTGGCTTATGGACTCTGGTGCATCTTTTCACATGACCTTGCATCAAGGTTGGTTTTCAAAGTATGAAGAATACGATGGCAGGAAGGTGTACTTGGGTGATGATTCCCACCTGAAGATTGTTGTCCATGGAAGAGTCTTAATTCAATTCCTTGATGGAAAAGTGAAGGGAAACAATGGTGTCTTGCATATCCTTGGTTTGACACAAAACATTATTTCTGTAAGTAAGTTGAATGATGTGGGTGTGTAGGTTGTTTTCTCAAATGGAGAATGCAAGATGACTAGAGGATCTATGGTGTTGGCTAAGTGTGTTCGGATTGGCACTCTATTTCAACTTGATGCATGTGTAGTTCAGTGCAATAGTACCTCTGTTTCAAAGAAGAGAGCTTCAGAGTCTTCATCCTCACCATTAGAAGCAACAGTGAAGAGGACTATTGCATCTAATTCCAATGGTCATGCTTTTTGGGTACCTAAGGGTGCTCATTCTATGGAGATGAAACTTCCAGCTGAGAAGACAATGTTATGGTGCTGGACGAAAGGCTTTGTCACATTGGTGAAAAGGGTTTTAGGACCCTAAAAAATAAAAATCTTGTTGAGGGTATGAATGATTGTAATCTTGAGTTTAATTTCTATGAACATTGCATTTATGGAAAACAAAATCGTGTTGAGTTTTATTCCAGTTCTCACAAATCTTCTAAGGTGTTGGACTTGATTCATTCTGATGTGTTTGGTCATGTTAATGTTCCTTCAATTTTAAAATTTGTTTACTTTGTTTCATTCATTGATGACTATAGTAGAAGGACATGGGTGTATTTCCTTAGAAGTAAATTTGAATTCTTTAATAGATTCAAAGAGTTCAAAGCTCTTTTAGAGAATCAGAAGGATAGAAAGATTAAGTGTTTGAGAACTGACAACTATGGTTAGATTTGTTCAGCAGATTTCGACAAGTTTTGTAAAGAACAGGGGATTGAGAGGCACAAGACAACTCTGTATACCCCTCAGTAGAATGGAGTTGTAGAGAGGATGAATAGAACATTGATAGAGAGGGAAAAGAGTATGCTAAGTGGAGTTGGTCTTGAACAAAAGTTCTGGGCTGAAGCTGTTGCTACCACTTGTTACCTGGTTAACACGTCTCCTACATCAGCGCTCATAGATAAGATACCCATGGAGGTATGGTCTGGTAAAAAGCCTTCATTAAGACACATTTGAGTATTTGGTTATGAGGCGTATGCACATGTGCCTAAGGAGAAGAGGTCTAAGTTGGAGAACAAGGCTGTGAAGTGTATCTTCATCAGTTATGGCATCAGTGTGAAAGGATACAAGATTTGGGATCCAGTGGCTAAGAGAGTTCTGTATAGAAGAAGTGTGATCTTTAGAGAGCTCAATCCTTCTTCTGTTGTCTTGTAACTAGATAAAGAAGAGAAGAAAGATGATGTGGTTCAAATTTTCTTCCACCCCTGAGAAAGTTGAACCAAAAACATTTGTTGGACCTGATAGTGAGGAGAGCTCTAGTAGCTCTAAAAGTTTAGAAGAAGATGAAGAACCTCAACCTCAATCTTTTAGGAGGTCCACATGGATAAGGTAACAACTTAATAGGTTTGGTTATTCATTGCATGCTTCCATTTGTATTTTTTCTTTGATTTCTAACACTGATGAGCCTAGAACTATGAAAGAGGCTATGGGTGTGAAAGATGTAGGTTCCTGGAAGGAGGCCATGGAAGAGGAGATGACTTCTTTAGAAAAGAATAATACTTGGGACTTGGTGCCTTTGCCTGAAGGACAAAAACCTATTGGATGCAAATGGGTGTTCAAAAATAAATTAGGTTTAGATGGTAGTGTTGAGAAATATAAGGCTAGATTGGTTGCGAAGGGGTATTCTTGGGTGGAGGGAATTGACTATGGTGAGATTTTCTTTCCCTTTGCAAAGATGACATCTATTCAGTTCCTGTTATCTCTTGCAACATCGTATGATATAGAAGTGGAACAAATGGATGTGAAGACAACATTCCTTCATGGTGACTTGGAGGAGCAAATCTATATGTCATAGCCAGAGCACTACGTGGTGAAAAGTAAAGAAATCTAGTTTGCAAGTTGAAAAATTATTTGTATGGTTTGAAATAGCCTTCTAGGATGTGGTACTAGAAGTTTGTGCCTTTGTGTTGAGTATTAGATTTCAGAGATCAAAATCATATCATTGTGTTTATTACAAGTTTTACAATGATCACATTCTCATTATTGCATTGTATATCGATGATATGTTACTCATTGGGAATGGTAAAAGTTTGATTTCTAATTTGAAGTACCAGTTGTCAGCACAGTTTGAGATGAAAAATCTAGGGGCAGCTTGATACATTATAGGGATGGAGATTAGAAGAGATAGAACAAATAGGAAAGTTTGGTTAGGCCATAGTAAGTATGTTAACACTATGTTGGAGAGATTTAGCATGGTAGATTGCAGACCTTTGACTGTTCCTGTTACAATGGGGACAAAGTTATCTATTGCAGATTGTCTAACATCTCCTAAGATGGAGGATATGAGCAGAGTTCCTTATGCTAGTGCAGTTGCTAGTTTGATGTATGTGATGGTCTATACAAGACAAGACATTGCCCAAGAAGTGGGAGTCCTTAGTCAATTTAAGGTTAATCTTAGACTGGTACATTGGGATGCAGTCAAGAGAGTGTTCAGCTATTTGCGGGGTACTTCTAAGTATTCCTTATGTTATCATGGTTATCCTACAGGACCTTAGCATTCACTTTGTATTCATGGATTTATGGATTCAGATTGGGTTGGTGATGTTGACAGAAGGAGATCCATCAGTGCTTATGTGTTCACTATGTTTGGTGGTGCTATTAGTTGGATGAGTAAGCGGCAACCTGTGGTCGCTTTGACCACTACTGAAGTTGAGTACATGGAAGCAACTCATGCTTGTAAAGAAGCCATTTGGCTTAAGCGATTGTGTTCTGATGTTGGGTTTGATGTAGGGAAGATTACTATTTGTTGTGACAGTCAGAGTGCCATATGTTTGGCAAAGAATCCTACTTTCCACATGAGGACTAAGCATATTGATGTCTAGTACCATTTTTGTTCATGACATGGTAGAGGATGGGAAGGTAAACTTGGATAAAGTTGATATTTTGATGAATGTTGCAGATTCCTTCACAAAACCTATGAGCACATAGAAGTTCAGATGGTGTTCAAAGACTATGGCCCTCTTAGACCCTACCAATTAAATCATGGTGTTGATACTCCTTTTTCTCTTGCAAGGTGTTCAACAAGTGGGAGAATGTTAAGAAAAGTGTCTCAACCTTGCAACTTTGAAAGATTACTATTCTTCCCAGTTTTGTTCTTTTCGAATACCCTTTATCTTGTAGAATGATCCAGAGCTTTCAAAGTTTCCAAAAGGGATAAAAATGGTGAGACTTACTATTTTTAGCAAGTTTACCTTTGACCTTGGATTGACCTAAAATTTTCCCAGAAGGTGTGGAACAACTAAGTAAACATCTCGGGTGAGTTTTGACTTAAGATCATATCTAGATCGTGAGATATTAAATTTTCTATTTTTGAAACTGTTAAAAAAAAATTGAACTCAATTATTAGAATCAAAACTTCCCTAAATGCTCCTAAAATTGTTGTAATTAAAAAAGTGGGTTACAGGGTGATATATCTCTTCACGAGCTTTCCGACGCATCAAACGGTTCATCAATTGGACAACCGGATCAAAAGTTATGACCTCCGGAAGTTGGACCTCCTATTTTTAGGAAATGTAAAAACATGTTGGACACATAAAAGAGCTGTAAAGGGGAGAGTTACACATGTTGGTGTGTGTTTTGGCACATCACAAGGCATCTTTGATTGGAGATAATTTGGGCGCCACTTTTGGGTGGATTTGGCTCACAATTTTGTAATTACTCGTAACGGTTTACTGTATTGTGTCTCCTATATATTAGGAGCTGGAGATGGACGTTGTGTTGGAGAATCTTATAGATGTCAAGTTACCTCCTAGATCTCTAGTTGGATATACTCCTATAAAAGATTTCTCTACAAGTATATTGTAATCTTCTTGATTTCTGAATAATATATTGGGTGGCTTTGGAGTGTGGGTTTTTTACTTGAAAGGGTTTCCCCATGTATATCTTGTGTTGTGAGTTTTGTGTTTGCATTTGTAAGTTGTTATTATCTTTATGTTAATGTGCATCTTAATCTGTAACTGTAAAAGTAAAAAATTGCAGAAATCTTTCCTTAATAGATCAGTGTAGGAAGCATTTCTGCATACCTTGCTTCCTTTCAATAATGGTCATAAAGACCACTCCAAAAAATTGTTCGAGACTCCTCCTTTCACTCCATATCAACATGGAGGAAGGAAGTTGAGTGTCCACATAAAAACATGAAGTGGTTTTACTGAAGTTGCAACAACACACATTCCCTAAAAATGCTCAACGACAACATACCAAGGGTTTAACTATTAGTTCATGTAAAAATAGATATTTAGCAACAAAAAATCGTTGTATACAACATTTACTTACATTGTCTCTAACTCACAATATGATATGATAATGGGGTCATGGTATTCTCCCCCTCTCCGTATTGTTTAAATGTTAAAAATAGGTAAAATAACATAATAGAATTCCAATCAAGAATTTCCAATAATAAAGTATTTTAGCTACTAGTATTAGTTTGCTTGAGTAATATAAAATTATAATTCTACTCACAAATAAATAACAACTATCAACCATTTCCTTGTCGACAGTCATGTTCTAACTTGGCTTAGTTTTCAAAAAAACCTTAGCTAAAAGGATCTAGTTGACAATCGATGATTTGTCGAGTGTCAGAACCAAACTTAGACCAATTAGTCAAACATAACTTACCATACTCGACAAAGGTTCACTAAATTGTGAAAGCACAAGACTTAAATGGTAGCAATTCCATTCTTATCCATACGTCTATTCTCTTTTCTCTGATGATGCTCTCCCTCTCTTTCTTGGAGGGTGGAAAACCTATTTCTTGGTTACAACTTGCAATCACAATATTGGGATTAGTGCATCGTTAGTCAATCCATAAACCTTATGAATAAATAATCATATTATCTTATTATCACGTCTAAATTCTAATCATATAAACATAAACTCATGATATCATTTATTTATCCTGACATTTTCACATAACATCAAATCATTAATTCATGCATAATTAACTACTATTTACGTGCAAGTAAAAAGTAAATCATAATCAAAATTTGGGGTGTGACATCATAGTTTGGTTAAACTTTTAACTTGATTGAATTGTCTAAGAGGACAATTTGTTCAACTAAATTCAAATGGTAAACTAGGCTATCAGCTCAAATTATAACTTGTTCAAGTCTTTTTCTAATTCCTTTCTATTTCTGAGACATCCTAATATATATTTAATCTCAAACCTGTTAACAGGGAAAAAATCATATTAAGTCTTATTGAGAGAATAATTATGAAGAATCATAACATGCAAGATTTCCATATTAAATAATTAACTTTATAAGTTCAAAACCCCATATATATATATATAGGTAAATGGTCAATCTTGACATTATAGGTTAGTTAATAATGCCAACAATCTTTCTATCATATTATCAATTAGCTAACATAGTTTGCACCAAACATGAGATGAGTAACATAGGTCTAAAAGTTTGCTAACAATGATTATTGACTGCTTATCTCCCAACCACACCAAGACCATGAAAAGATAATAGGATAAGAAAATATGACATCATAAACTATGTTTTATAAAATATAGAAAAGGAGCAATAACAAAAGGAACTATAGATCTGAGAGAATTTGCAGAAGACAAGTTGTAGAGAGCAGGAAAACATAAAGGTGAAGACATAGGAGATTTGACATTCTGCCAAACCCTAATAAGGGTCTAGGGTGCCCAAGCACCCTAGTACTTTGGGCCCTAAAACCTCGATCTATATTATTCTTGATCCCCTAATCTCTTCTATCTATTTAGATTCTAGGTATTTGCTTCTGAAAGTCTGTTATGCTATGATCTTGCTCAATTAGGGTTTCATATTTTGCCCTAGTTTGATTGGTTGGATTTGATTAATTCTTCTCTATACAACAAAGGGACAAAGTCCTTGTAGTTTGGATCTCCTTCTTGGGTAGAAGCCAAGATCATCTTGTGTTCTAATGTTGGATAGAAGAGGGTTTGACCTAGTTTGATCTATTGAGATAGTCTCCCTTTTCTATATAACACCTTCATCTCCCCATCAAAAGGATATTTTTGATACCTTTCTCAAAAATTCCTTGCCTCTTATTACTCCTTCATTCACCTCCAGTCCATAGAAAATACAATCTTCCTCCCAACGGCTAAAAGGAGTGGTATGCAAGAAAAGAAAATATAAAGAGATGGTTGACCCTGACTTTGATGTGGTGGCTATACTATTACATGGTTACAACCCAAAGCCTAAGAAGGCTTAGGTTGTCTCTAGGTTGATGATGGACCCATCTAGAGACTAATATACAGAAATAGCCAAACTTGTTAATGATAATAATGAATAGGAAGAAAAAAAGATGATTTTGAAATTTCTAGCATTGAACTTTGTCCCTCTACTCATGAGGGAGATATTCATAATTTCCAAATTTTAGCTACCAAATTAGTACAGAAAACTAAGAAAGAGAAGGTGACTAGAGAGCAACTTAAGGAGCAACTTTAGATTTTGACATCTTATATTAAATCTATCATATATACATCTACTTAGCCTTCAAATACACCATCAAATCCAAATAATGTGAATATAAATGGAGTCGATAAAGATGCTTTAGAAAAGATCAACAACTATTAGGCATACATGAAAGCTTATGAGACCTGGGTTGAAAATATACTAATTAATGGCCCTTTGTGTATTGAAGAAGATATAAAACTATATCATGAAGTTGATATTAAGGTGAATGAACTCAATTTAGAACTCACTACAATTAGGAAAGAGGACATGGTGTGGAAACTTGTGACTAAAGCTATAGATGAGATGCCAAAATATGACCTACAAACATTAACTTTTTAGAAAATATTGATTAATCCTAAAGAATACAATGCGATGACATGGCTAAAAAGCATTGAATGGAAAATGATGGTCATTAAACAAACTATTTTTGAATTGAAAAGGATTATAAGGCAATTTAAGAAAATCAGATTGGAAGTTACCATAGGCTATTTGAATTTCAAAGTAGATATCTTAAAAGGGGATAACTCAAGCATTGAAGATATCCAAATAACTAAGAAGAATTATAAGGATTTGATTTCAAAAGAACTATTTAATAAGGAGATTGTGGACATGAATAAATTTCAAAAATTATCTTCAATATCAAATGCAATGACCAACCTTCAAAAATATTTATCAATGTTTCAAGGAAAGATAAAAGAAGTGGAAGAAAGTTTGATGACCTGGAAATTAAGGCTTCTTAATCCCAAGATCAAAATTAATGGTGCCAATAGTCAAACAATTCAGAATATACAAAGGGTTATCATCTTCTTTAAAAAATTTTGGGGCTACCAAAGAGAATGTGTTGGAAAAATAAAATTAAAAAATTATTCATATTTTGAAGTCAGTTCATTATATTTTTTAAATGTAATGTAAAGTTATTTTAATACAACTATATAAAGTGACTTTACTTTATAACTTTATATGATAAAGTTTATGACTCTTTTATATTTGTTATTAAAGTTTTAAACAAAATCAAAGAAGGCTCTAGGAAGGGTGTTGCTCCTAAGTTTACCCCTAAGAAGAAGTTAGAAGATATTGTATGTTCAAGGGATAAAAAGTAGAAAGGGGTCTCCTTCTAAAGGGAGGAGGAATGTAGGTTTATCAATGTCAGGAAGCTACTAAATAAAGGAAAGATAAAATGGAGAAGGGTCAGGATAAAGCTAAGTCTATAGAGGATGTAAGGGTTAGTGATATTCCTATGAAAGAGGAGGTTTTTAGTCCTCGTGGGAAAAAGACTCAAAAACTGACCACTAGAAGGTCCAACAGAATGTCTAGGAAACCCACTTCTAGTCTGAAGGAGATGATGGTTTCTAGTGACTCTAAATAGAAGGATGATATTCAGGAAAGCTAGGGGATGTTGAGAAAATGGAATGGACCAATGCTCCTAATGATGAAGGACCTAGTCTCTTTCTAGAGATGAATCTCCCTTTCTCTAACTTAGAGATGCCTGACCACCCTATGGAGGAGCAACATAAGGCCAACAGGGATCACACTACTTGTTCTCAATATGTTTCTAATATTATAGGTATTCTAAGTTATTGGAGTTGGAAGAGAATTTCAAGATCCTTTCTTGTTACACAACCAAGGTCATGGACCAATCAGCCACCATATTAGATGTCTTACAGGGCCTAGAAATGAAAAAGCATGGGGTTGGGAAAGATAAAATGAAAAACTATGAGGATATGTATGCCTTTCTCACGGAGGATTGGGAACAACTATTTAACTAGTTCCTTTTGGTTGGGTTATGTTCTACTATTGTTTTTGTTTATGTAGTTTCTCTCAATTGCTATCTGTATGTTATCCATTTGTTGTTGGTGCTCTGTTTCTAGCTTAAAGCTTGTTTTATGCGCCCTGAGGGTTGTTTCATAGTAGCATTCGACACCCTTATTTTTTTTCTTATCTTTATCAAGAACAAAGATAGTTGTTGAGGAAAGGTCTATTTATACAAGGCTATAATGTAAATAAGGGACTTTTGATCCTCTAATTTTTGAAAAAGAAGAGAAAGTTTGAGTGTTCTCTTTTGAAAATAAATAAAGAGATAATAGTGCTAGTCAATGAGCTTGTGTATTGTCATATTTATACTATTCTTCCTTCTTATGTTAGAATAATATTCATTATTTGTGAGAATATCTATTATATGATTGGAGATATTTGTCAGCTTTCATTACAAGTTGTTTTGGGTGTAATCTAGGACTAATATTCAATAGTTTTGTTCAATCTCTATGTTGTAAAACTATTAGGGTTTCTCTTTCTTATGTTAGAGTATATTCTTATATGTACATCCTTGGTATACTTCCCTTACAATTCCATAAATATAAATCTAAGAATTTATCTTTGTATAATTTTTGAATCTCTTTTATTATTTCAAGAAAATCTAAAAGTTGTATCTTCTTATTAAGCAAATTAGGGCTTTTCCCTTTTTCCTTTATTTCTAAGTTTTAGATTAGGTTTCCTTTCCTGCTTTATGGTCAAAAGTATACCCCATAAAATATAACCATCATATGAGGAAGCCACTCCTCTTAAACATCTAGAAGAAGGTTATTTTGTTTGGTTACAACATCTCCAACTATTGGAACGATACTCACTATTCCTTGGGCAAGTCATATATATTATTTTGCAGTGACAAGTCTATTTACCAATAGAATGTGAAAATATTTTCAAATGCTTTGGCCAAAGTAATGCAAATGTTACTTGCATTGTAGGGTTGCATGTCATTTAGTCATCATACTTATCTAGAGGGTATCTAGAGTTGTATGGAAGATTTGTTGTAACAAAGCTAGTACTTTACACTTGGTTCTCAGATGGATTGGTATATTTTGTAGATTCCTTTATATGTCACCTTTGTGAAGGTTAGAGCCACTTCCAATATGAAGGAGTGTGGGGACTTCCAATCTATGGATAGAGGAAAAGCATCCAAATGATGCTCTTCCTCCACATAGCAAGATATAATGCCATGAAGCTTGAAACTTAGTGATACACATGTTTATGAATATTGTGATAGTGAATTTGTAATTTGTATAATTTTATGATAGTGTACTTTACTATGTTGTACTTGTGAAACCTTTATGTATTCATTGTAATAGTTATTTTAAGAAAGAAACATGGTAATAGCAAATTTAGTTTAATTGATTACTATTTCCTATTAGTGTTTGTAATAGCCTAAAATTGGCATAGGTCAAATTAAGTAAATATTCTGATATTTATCTTAATTCTTATTTTCTTCTGTCAATTAAATAAATATTCAAAGTTTATTTGATTGGTTCATTTAATTAAAATCCCTAAATTCTTCTAATGTGTCAAATCCTAAATCCACCTCATCAATCCACCTCATCTTTCCACCTCACCATGTTGCACATATAATTAAATATTCTTAATATTTAATTAGCTAATATCCTCCAAAATCCAAAATTGAATTCCTAATTCAATGTTCCCCATTATCCTCCACTCTGAATTTTTAATTCAATTGTCATAACCCATTGTCCCCCACTCTGAATTTTTAATTCAATGTTCCCCATTATCCTCCATTCTAAATTTTTAATTCAATTGTCATAACCCATTGTCCCCCACTCTAAATTTTTAATTCAATTGTCATAACCCATTGTCCCCCACTCTGAATTTTAAATTTAATTGTCATAACCCATTGTCCCCCATTGTAAATTTTTAATTCATCCCTTATGAATTAAAGATTCACAAATAATGAGGACCATTGATCTCATCATTGGATCCTCACCCTCCATTCTATTTTCAAAAAATTCTATAAATAGAACCCTCTTCTAAGCCATTAAAGAGGCACTTCATTTAGCAAGATAATTATACCCAAATTTCTCTTCTTCTCTCATTCATTCTATTCCAAAGTGTCCTCCATTATTGAGTGTTGAAACTCTCTTTCAACACAAAAATAGGTATTCACAGCCATTCTTACTTTGTCATCTTCACAACAAGCAAGCAAGCACAAAAGAGCTTCTGAGGGCTTCAATCAAGATCAAAGCAAGATAGGCAACAATGGAAAACGACAAGTGAAAAGGAATGTAAGTATGTTCTTACTCAGTTTAGTTTGATTCCTCTTTGCTTTCACATTCCATTGATGTTTGGGTTCTTATGTTTTTCATTGATTTGACTAACACTCATTTTCCCCTTCATAGTGTTGTATAATGGATTTAAATTATGATTGGTATAGTTAGATTTATTATAAAAAATGTGTAAATAATTTTGGTTGTAAGTGTTGTTATAGATGCTTAGATCATTTCAAAAAGAGAAATCTACTCTAATTCAATTCACTCTAAAATTAATGTTGATTGTAAACTGGATTAATGTCTCCTAGGATTAATCTAAATACTACTAATATAGATTGCATAATGAAATGTTTTTAGAAACAAAGTTCAAAAAGAAGAATAAAACATAGAATAGAACTCATCACCTGTTAGATGTAAAAAGTGGGAAGATGATGAATAGTGTTAAGATCTATCAAATCAAACCCTCCTTTCACACTAACACTCAAGGAAAACAACCAAGCCAAGTCACTACAGATGAAGAGGACTTAACTGTAGGTTGATGTTCTCAAGAATGATATGGAAAGACTGATTAGGTTGAAAGATTTGTCAAACCCTAGATTGAATAAGCCTCAAACCCTAATTATAATGAAATCAGGTACAAATAAATAAAATTCTACAAATCACCAGATAGGAAGACACTCAAGGAGTGGAAACTCACCAGAAGTTGGATTTCTAGAGGTGAAGACTTTGTGGACTACAGGGTGGGCGCCCAAGTCTGATAGAGCAACTTTTATGTAGATTTGAAACAGTGAGCAGTGTCGAATGATATCCAGCTCCTATTTTTGGGATGAATCCTATCAGGAGGACTATGAGGTGGGTTCTCTAGTCTAGTAGGGTAAAATATCAGCAACTTTTTGCAATATCTTGAATCCTTATCCTCTGAATTGCTTCTCTACACCTGCACTTCACCAATTCTCTCTCCTATAACTAGGGTTTCAGAGTTGTAGTCCTAAAGGTTGATGTTCTTAGGAATGATATGGAAAGACTAGTTAGATTGAAAGATTTGTCAAACCCTAGATTCAATAATCCTCAAACTCTAATTATAATTAAATCAAGTACAGATGAATAAATTGCTACAGATCACCAGATAGGAAGACACTCAAGAAGGAATAGAAACTCACTAGAAGTTGGATTTTTGGAGGTGAAGACTTTGCGGACTATGGGGCGGGCACCCAAGTCTGATAGGGCAAATTTTCTATATATTTCAAACAATGAGTAGTGTCATATGATATCCAGCTCCTGAGTTTGTGATGAATCTTGTCGAGAGGACTACGAGGCAAGTGCCCTAGTCTAGTAAGGTAAAATATCAGCAACTTTCTGCAAGATCCCAAATCCTTATCCTCTAAATTGCTCCTCTACACTTGCACTTCACCAAATCCCACACCTATAACCTGCAATCACAAAGAGAGGACTTTGGGGGTTGTGGTGTTTAGGATCTTTCCTCGGTCAAGCCCCAAAATAACATTCAAGTCTTCCGACACCGTTGTTAGATAGAGTGTGTGCCCAATGGAGGGTAGAGGCCAAAGCAATGATGAAATAAAAATTATTGAAGCACAAATAGATTTCACCTTAGAGGCGAAGCCCTCACAGAGATGGGGATCCTTCAAACCATGAGGAGATGGATTGATGATACCAAATATGCAACAAACAAATACAATAACAACAAAATTCTGCTCTACAACATAATGAATGCCTTGAAATCCCTTAGCTCAATATCATGAGTTTGTATTATCCATCTAGGTGTAAAATGAAGTCCTAAACATGTTTATATATGCATTCCCGCTAACTTTCGTAATTCAAATTGAAAAGGCTGACAAAGGGAAACCTTTTTAAAGGTCCTATGCCGACATACTTAAATTTGGGTCCCAACAAAATAGGCCTAGACTAGGGCACAAGTGCCCAAGTCCCAAGGCCATATTTTGGTCTTGATTAAGGTTTTAACCCCTAGGTCCCATTTGACATGGGTTTCAGGGGGAATTTCTCTGGGATAAGTTTTAAACATGTAAAGTGTAAACACGGGGACCTAGGAGCTAGACTAGGAGGTAAAAAGGCATGAGGTTACTTTTTACTCAATAACATTTAGCCCCCACTTTAATGTATGTATGATCTTATGATTCCATACATGCATTAAAGTATGGTCAAAACATATCAAACACATCAAACATGCCAAGCACATAAAGCTAAGGCATACCCAAAGGTTGGAGGACTATTTCTAGCCCCCAATCTCAGGTAAGCACTAGAAAACACATGGAAGACATGCAAGACACAATGAAGACAGTAAGAAGCATGTAAAACATAGAGAATATAGTGAAGCACACAATACACAAAGAAGACATGAGAGAAGTCATGTAATACATGAAGAATACATTGATTTAACAACTAAAAATAAGATCCTAGCTAGGGGGCATGGGGAGCTCATCGCTACATGCCTTTAGATGGCCAAAAAAAAACCTAGAATGTGAAAGGAGCTCATTACTACGTTCCTTTAGACCACACTAGGGGGAAGACATGCCAAACAAAGACTCGAATGTGGAGGGAGCTCATCGCTATGCACCTTTAGACCACACTCAGGGGAAGACACAACAAACACACAAGGAAAACACATGAAATAGATGAGCACCACATAGTATGCCATAGACACAATATATGTCTTA
The DNA here is from genome assembly GCA_027924645.1 of Cunninghamia lanceolata. Lineage (NCBI taxonomy): Eukaryota > Viridiplantae > Streptophyta > Pinopsida > Cupressales > Cupressaceae > Cunninghamia > Cunninghamia lanceolata. The sequence continues at coordinate 16,639,839 of BSBN01001567.1, read as the reverse complement.
TACATAGAAAACACAAGTGATGGGAAGGAGCTTATTGCTAAGTCCCACCATCTAAAACACATTGTAGACACACCTAACGGTTGAGCTACGCTACCACAACCACCAAAGACACACTTAAGGGTTGATGACTCAAGATCTAGCCTGGCCTCCACAGAGGACTTTGTATAAAAGGATGTGCACTAGCTCAAGAGTTACACCATCCTGCCTTCTGTAGAAGGGCTTTGTATAAAAGGATACACACTAGCTCAAGAGATACATAATCTTGCCTTGAAATGAGGGCTTTCTTGCTTGCAATTTAATAAGGATGTGCACTAGTTCAAGAGATACACCATCCCGCCTCATGGCGAGGGCTTTCAAACATGCTTCATTAATGCAAAAATAGTCAGATAGATACCATTATATATGCCCCCACCTTAAGGTGGTTGATACCACTTGTCGGTATCAAGCACATGAAGGTAGAGTGAAAACACACAAGGGAACAAGAGCTCTTGCAAAGCCCATGCCCCCAAAGGTGACATGTGCCATGATCGTCGAATGTTCCCACAAACACATTGATATGAATTTCTAAGATAATCAACAAGAGATAAAGTTAGAACATCTTACTCTAAGATAATAACCAAATCAAATCATGAAAGATAAGCATAAATTGCATATTAGATTACATCAAAAAAACTAGGGCTACACTTACAGGTTCAGAACCGAGTATACTCGTTGGGCTTATACTGCAGATATCTTGGAACCAAGTCTAACAAGGTGAGATACAAAACAATCTAAAGTGAATGGAGAAGATGTATTGCAAAGGTTTGTTAGAAGAGATATAACAACATGATATATCACACTGAGTGATTCTACTAGTCAAGTGTCAGATATATATATATCAACCCCATCTTCATAGATGGACTAGGTCCATTTTTGCTTACTTGCTGAAGGGACACGTGGTTATTATCAGTATTTATTTATTTTCATCATCTTCCAACTAGGTAGAATCACTAAAGAAGGTAAACAATAAAATGAGATAGGAGAAACAAGTGCCTTAGGAACACCACATAGGAGGATGCCCCTAAGGCACGACACACAACAACAAAATAGATGAGAGAAAAGATAGAAGAATGTAGAAACAAATAGAAGAATGATCACAATAGAGGCGGTCTCCCGGTATCCTTGAACTTACAAAAGTATCAAGGGTCATCCTAGGAGACCTAAACAACACATAACACATCACGAAGGAATACAACACATAAGAGGAGGCCATGTAAGTGAGAAAAGACATGCTACGACAAAGGTGGCTAAAATAGTTAAAAATGCTTACTTGTTATCTCTGATCTTAATCTTTACATTTATTGTTAAGGATTTATCCTTTTTTCTTCCTTCTTATTGAATTATATTATCCACATTGTCCTAAATTCATGAAGAGAGCATCATAGGAGCTGGAAATGGAAAGCCCCTCCCTTGAAGGTTCTCTCATGCAATATGCAAGGATGGTAGAGAAGGAGCCTCATAGATTCCCATTTCAACCAGTTTAGGTGTTGTTAAAGTATCTTGGTCCTTTGTAACATTATGACTTTGCTCTTGTAGTGGTAGGTAGTCTATTTCTTTATTTAATATGTAGTTAAGAAGAGTTCTAAGATCAGTAGATGAATCTCTAGTATCAATAGGTTGCAAGAGTTGTTCACAAAGAGAGTCTTCATCATCCAACACTTCATCTTGGCTAGGGAGAGCATTGGTATGAAGAGATGGCATAGTAGTGTTAAGGGATGTCTCAATGATTTCTTTTTCTTGCACCAACATATCCTCAAAAGGTGAGCTTATGTTAGGAGAAGACTCTAAATCATTGGATAAGGCACATGAGGCTATGTCATCCTCATATGTCTTGGCGATTATGTCCATTATATCATCATGAAATGTACGAAGAGAAGGAATAATATCTTCATCATTACCTTCCTCATGATATTTCATGGAGATGAAATTAGTGAGATTTTCTAAGATCGAAGGGTAGATACCCATGAGAGTTGTGAAGCTTTCAAAATCCAATATAGAACATATAATTTCATATGTGGAACTCATGGAAATGTCAATATCATAGATGTATGTTATTTGTTGTAGAACATGAGGATATTTATTAGTGAATTTGTAGAAATTATCAACATCCATGATGTATGCAAACAAAGCTTCCAAAGATGAATAACAAGAGGCATCCATGATGAAAGTATAACTTCTTGGTGTAGAATAGTTTAAGGAAATCAGGTTTTTAAACAGAAAAACACACAAATTTTGCAACAAACCAAGTGAGTAGGATGGAATTAATGCTTCACAACATGGAAAAATGAATGTTTTTAGAAATTTGTTAAAAATATGTAAATAGAGTGTGTAAACCCTTAGTGTTGAAATACACACTGTGTAATTAAAAAAAAGTGCTTCAGTCAGAATTGGATGAGATTTTGGCTAGAGAAGAAGAGTATTGGAGACAAAAATCAAGAGAAACTTGGTTGCAATCTGGGGATTGAAATACTAAGTTTTTTCATGCCTCTGTCAAAATGAATAGACAGGTTAATAAAATTCATCATATCTCTGATTCTAATGGGACCCCAATCTCGGATCCTATCCTTTTACAAAAAGAGGCCATTTCTTTCTTCTCGAATTTACTAACTAAAAATTTGGATGAACCCTTGGAGGAGTTGTTTAATTCTTTGTTAGAGAATATTCCCAAGCTAATGAATGATGATGATAATGTTTCGTTAATGAAGGAATTTTCTTTGGAAGAGGTTAAGGGAGTAGTTTTCTCTTTGGACCCAGATAAAGCTCCTGGTCTGGATGGATTTACTCCTCTATTTTTTTAGAAATGTTGGGACTTTATGGGGAAGGATAGTTGGTTGGCCTTGGAAGAATCAAGGAAACATAGTAATATATTAAAAGAGATGAATGCAACTTTTATTATTTTAATCCCTAAGACTACTGCTCCCTCTTCTTTTTCTCAGTTTAGACCGATTTCTTTATGTAATACTATTTATAAAATCTTCACAAAAGCCATTTCCATGAGGCTGGCCATGTTTATCCCTAGAATTATTTCTTCTAAACAAGGAGGTTTTGTTCCTGGTAAGGAAACGGCGGATGGTGCAATTTTAGCTCATGAAGTCTTGCATTCTATTAAAGATCTTAAACTACCAGCTATGATGCTGAAATTAGATATGATGAAAGCTTATGATAGGGTTTTTTGGAATTTTTTATTAAAAGTTCTTCTAAAATTTGATTTTGATAAAAAGTGGTGTAAATGGATCCATTCTTGTATCTCAGGTGTTAGATCAGCGGTTATCATTAATGGTAGTGCCTCTGCTTTTTTCCCAGTATCTCAAGGTATTAGACAAGGGGATCCCTTATCTCCTTTTCTTTTCATTATAATGGTTGAGTCTTTTAGTAGAGAAATCTTATTGCAAAATAGTCTTTCTAATTGGAAGGGGGTTCATATCCCTGGCATTCCTTTTTCTGTTACTCATACCTTGTTTGCAGATGATACTCTTTTGTTTGGTCTTCCTTCTATCAAAGAGGCTAAATGTATTCAGAAGGTTATCTCTAGATATAGTTCTGCGTCAAATCAAGCAGTTAATTTGGATAAATCAAAAATTTATTTCTTTAATACGAAACCCTCCTTGCAAAGTAGGATTGTTTCTATCCTCAAAGTTAAATTGGAGAGCTTACCAAGTCTTTATTTGGGAATTCCTTTATTTTTTGGAGCACAAAAAAAGTCCTTTTGGGAAAAGGTCTCTCACTCTATTCATAATAGAATTGTGCTTTGGAAGGCTAGATGGTTAACTTTGTCTGGTAGAATTACTCTTTTGAAATCTATTTTAACTGATGTTCCAATTTATATGCTTTCCGTGCTAAATATTCCCAAAGGTGTTATTCAGGAGATTCAGAAATCTTTGAATTCTTTTTTATGGAAAGGTTTTGTAGATGGTCACAAAGTGTCCTTAGTAGGTTGGAATAAGGTCTGTGTTCCCAAATTATCTGGTGGTTCAAGTATTCATAATATTTCTATTCAAAATAAAGCCTTAGGTGCTAAGTTGGCCTGGAAGATGTTTTCCAATCCAGATCTTAAATGGTGTAAGTTCCTTTAATATAAATATTTAGATTCTCTCTCTTCTGATAGGATCTTTACAGTTACTAATCCCCCTAAGGGTTCTTCAATTTGGAATTTTTTAGTTTCTTGCAGAGAAGTTCTTTTACCTCATCTCTCTTGGAAAATTTTTAATGGTTCTAAAGCCTCCTTCTAGGATGACTCATGGAATGGTTTTTCTCTTCTTTCCTCTATTAAGGATTTGGATCAAGCTAAGTTTGATCTTTCTTCTACTTGGGGTGATAGAGTAAGGGATTATCTTTTAGTTACTAAAGAAGGATCTTTCTATAGTTCTACTTGGAAAGATTTTTCAAATTATCCTATTCCTGAGAATCAGAAGGTTCTCCTTAGTCACATATTAAGTAAAAGAAGGGTTTGTTTTTTCCCAAAAGAAGATGTTTTATTTTGGTCCTTCTCTAATAATGGCTCTTATTCTATTAAGGATGGTTATAGATATCTATCCTCTTTGGATTTTCCATCTATTTCAGATTGGCCTCATTTGCTGTGTTGGAATGTTGCTTGTCTTCAAAAAGTAGGGGCCTTTGCATGGTTAGCTCTGAAGAATAAAATTCTAACGGGTCAGAGATTGGCTAGGTTGGGGATTATGGATTCCTTTAGCTGTGTGTTTTGTGGCTTATGTGAAGAAGAGGTAGATCATTTGTTTATTTTTTGTCCTTTTGCTTTTTCTTGTTGGAAATGGCTTTTTTCCAAATTAAGTTGGTTTTCTCCTCTTCCTAATTCTATGTTGGATCTCTTTCGTAGTTGGCCTATTTTATTTAAAGGTTCTACTTTTGTTGCTATTTGGATTGTTGTGCCTTCTATTGTTATCTGGAGTATTTGGCTTGAAAGGAATAGAAGGATCTTTAGAAAAGAAAGAAAGGATTTTAAGACCATCTCCCTTATTATTGAAAAATCCATTTCAGAGGTTGTTTTGAATTATCTTAAATCTTTAAAGACTTCTAATCTTCATTTTTCATCTTGGGATAATTCAATTTTGAAAAACTGGCCTTCTTTAGGTTCTTTTCCTATTACAAATTCTTTTGCAGTCTTATAGCAGGATAGAAGATTAGTTAAATGGCTGCCTCCCTCTATAGATTACATTAAGGTCAATTTTGATGGGGCTTCTCGTGGCAATCCTGGCCTTTCTTCCATTGGTAGGGTTTTTAGAAATATGAAAGGTGAAATTTTTAAAGCCTTCTCTGGTAAAATTCATGATAGTACTAATAACCAAGCTGAGATCCTTGCTCTTGTCGAGGGTCTTAGATTGGCTATTGGTTTAAAGATTCCTAGACTCCATATTGAGGGTGATTCATTAATAATTATCAATGCTTTGAAGAAACATCATATTCTTAATTGGCACCTTGATTATCTTCTACAAGGGGCATGGCATATTCTGGAATCGTTTGATAGTTTCATTATTTCGCATACTCTTAGAGAAGGTAATAAATTGGCTGATGCTTTAGCTAACTTGGTTTTGAATTAGAACCTTCGTTAGCCTATTTTGGTGAGGATTTGGTTGGTAACATCCACATTTGGCAGATATAGTACAATTTGATTGTTTAGGGTGTGTGACTTAATCCTCACTTGTGTGGTTAATTGTATGTGGTATTAAGAAGTTATTTCTTGGAGAAGTCATTATTTCCACATGCGCCAATACTCCGTGTTTTGAAATTAGTTGTCCATTTGTTCATATCTTCCATAAGTATCTCTGTCCTTTCTTTCTTTCAGTGCCAGCTCACAACAAGTTTTATTTATTTCCTTCATGGGAGATGATGCTACCTAATTATGATTTTTTGATCCTTTTGGGCTATTTATTGGTATTTGTTTATATGTTTGCCCATCCTTCTTTTGATGTTGTTTGCTCTGTGTGTGATGTAATGGAAGTTCAGCTTAACCGCAGGTTGTTCTTTCCAGTCTCAAAGTGGGAGACTGCTTTCATTGGTTTTGTGTCTTCAAATGGTTTAAGAACTCTTTTTTCTATAGACGGCCCAAAGGTGGAGGAAGCCATTAGAGATGTTTTGGGTAGAGATATCCTTGAAGGCCATGTCTGAGTTTTATATCCTTCTCAGATCTTCATGGTTTTTGTTTCTAATGCTATGGATTTATTACAGGATGTTGGTGTGGTTTGTCAGCTTATTGAGAAATATGTTTGTCGTTTCCTTTTTTCTGATGATAGTGTTGTTGTATCCTTTCAGAATTATGATCTCTTTGGTTTAGAGGCTCTTATTGGTGGCCTTTTTACCAAGTGTCAAGTTCTTCACTCCCCTGCTCATAATTGTGTTTTCAATGTTGCTCGCTCTTCTCTGTTGAATGAGAATGAAGATTTTTTGCATCTTTCTTTACATGCTCATGGTAAAGAGATTGGTGAGAGTTTATCTAATAGAGTGGATGAAAAATTCCAAGCTTTGTTGCTTTTATTGCAATTTCATCCTCTTCTTCCTCCTCCTCCGGGCTCGCCTATTGAAGATCAAGTTGTGGGAGATCCGAATTATCTTGTGCAGGACCTGAATACTGCAGAGAATCTGGGTTAGGTAGCAGTTTTGTTTTTTGGGATTTGGACTCCTTGGAGGAATCTCAGTTTTATCAGCCTTATGCTCAAATTGTAATATTTTGACAAGTTATTCATGTAAATCTTGCTCCTATTTTTGTGAAGTGTATGGAGATTTTTTGTATGTTATTTTGTATTATCGAGCTACAACTAGAGGTTTTCTTCCCCTGGTTCTTTCTTGCCAGTATGCTCATCGAACCAGGGTTTGTAACTATTTTTATTATCTAATATAATTACAGTGGTCCACCACTTTTGTCAAAAAAATGCAAATTTTCAAGAAAAAGTATGAAATGATGCAAAATTTTCAAATGAGCAATGAAAATATGCCTAAGATGAATGCAAGATTAGAATTGAAAGATATTTATGACATATGCAATGACATAATGCAAAACTATGCTTGTTTATGAACCTAAAATGCTTGATTTTTTTCATTTTTTTCAATGTAGATGCATAAAAGATGTCCTAAGACTATGCAAAATGATGAATGAATGGAATCTAATAGCTTATATCTTATCCAAGAAGGATTCCAAAGTCCTACAATTCTCAATGCACAATCAAAAGGATGAAGGTAGTTATTTTTGTTGAAATACACAGTGTGTAAATGTAAAAGGTGAAAATTTCAAATCTAGGATGCAAAAGTATGCACTATGATCCAACACTACACTTCAAAATCATATTTGAATGAATGTTTAAAAGGAGTAGTAGAATCTGAAAATGAAAATTTGTCTACAAACCCTAGTTTTTACAAAGACTAGGTTATATGAAAAATGCAACTTCTTAAGCAAAACCCTAGCAAATGAAACTTGTAGATGCAAGATTTGATATGAATTAATGATGAATTACTATAATAAATATCAGATATGATTCAAAAATTAGAAAATTAAATCTTTTATGATATGCAATGCAAAATATACAAAAATATGCCTTAATGCAAACCTATAATGCTTATTTTTTCAAAAAAAATTCATATGTATGCAAAATTTTCCAATGCAAGGTGATTAATAAGATATGAATGAATGCAAGGACTGATTACAACACTCAGCAAGATGTAAGTTTAGTAAAAACATGTGTTCACCAAAATGTTAGATGTAAAAAGTGGGAAGATGATGAATAGTGTTAAGATCTATCAAATTAAACCCTCCTTTCACACTAACACTCAAGGACAACAACCAAGCCAAGTCACTACAGATGAAGAGGACTTAGCTATAGGTTGATGTTCTCAGGAATGATATGGAAAGACTAATTAGCTTAAAATATTTTCAAACCCTAGATTTAATAAGCCTCAAACCCTAATTATAATAAAATTAGGTACAGACAAATAAAGTACTACAGATCACCAGACAAGAAGACACTTGGGAAGGAATAGAAACTCACCAGAAGTTGGATTTCTAGAGGTGAAGACTTTGAGGACTATAGGATGGGCACCCAAGTCTGATAGGGCAACTTTTCTATAGATTTCAAACAATGAGCAATGTCGGATGATATCCAGCTCCTAAGTTTGGGATGAATCCTATCGGGAGGACTATGGGGTGGGTACCCTAGTCCAATAGGGTAAAATATCAACAAATTTCTACAAGATCCTAAATCCTTGTCCTTTAAATTGTTCCTCTACACATGCACTTTGCCAAATCCCACACCTGTAACCTACAATCACAAAGTGAGGGGTTTGGGGGTTGTGTTTAGGCCTCAGTCAAGCCTCGAAATGACATTCAAGTCTTCAAACACTGTTGTTAGATAGAGTGTGTGCCCAATGGAGGGAAGAGGCCAAAGCAATGATGAAATAAAATGATTAAAGCACAAATAGATGTCACCTTAGAGGTGAAGCCCTCACGGAGATGAAGATCCTTCAAACCATGAGGAGATGGATTGATGAAGCCAAATTTACAACAAATAAACACAATAACAACACAATTCTTCTCTCCAACACAATGAATGGCTTGAAATCCCTTAGCTCAATATCACAAGTTTGCATTATCCATCTAGGTGTAAAATGAAGTCCTAAACATGTTTATATATGCATTCCTGCTAACTTTGGAATTTAAATTGAAAAGGCAGATAGAGGGAAACCTTTTTAAAGGTCCTATGCTGATACACTTAAATTTGGGTCTCGACAAAATAGGCCTGGACTAGGGTGTAGGTGTCCAAGTCCCAAGGCCATATTTTGGTCTTGATTAGGGTTTAGGACTGACCCCTAGGTCCCATTTGACATGGGTTTTGGGGGAAATTGCTCCGGGATAATTTTTAAATATGTAAAGTGTAAACATGGGAACCTAGGAGCTAAACTAGGAGGTAAAAAGCATGAGGTTACTTTTTACTCCATAACATCACCAAAATTTAGGAGCCTCAACCAATAATGCCAAAATGTTGCGTAGATGTTTACAATATGCACTATCATCCATATGACATCGTACAGTCACCAGAGTCTAGCAATATAAATTTATTTCTTTCTCAAAGACTTTTTGTTCAACTTATGAAGCTTTCAAATGATCTTGCACAATAAAAATGGAAGGAAACACAAGCATAATATCTGGGTGACGAAGAAAATGTAGAGATAAAATTATTAATCTATTGAAATATTTTCAAGAAAGCTTTAACCAAACCTATGTGTGTTCAAGTTCTCCATATGAAGGTCTATTTATGATAGAATTGAAGACAAATTTGGGAATGCTAAGGCATTTTCTAGGAATAATCCAACCCCTTCTTTGGTCTTTTGACCTCCATGAGCAATCAAATGATAAAGATGTTGAGAAAAGTGTGTGTGCACCTATCTGAAGTGTATCTAGAAGCTAGGATGTAGTGACAAAGTGATTCTAGGAGAATCTCTCTAGTCTATAGGGAGGACATTAGGTCTAGTGTACAAAATGACAAGAATGAAAAATAGGAAATGATTTTAGGAAAATGGATAAGGGTTTTGCAAGAGAATAAAAATCAAGGGAATACTTAGTAGAGAGGTGAAGCTTCCTCATGGATTCATTTGTAGTGCTTTGCAAGAATTTTATCAAAAAATATAAGGCTCTTAGGGAAAAAAATTCATGAGAAACTAACAAAGGGATTTCAAAGAGCAAGCATAGTGTGCTACTTACCGAAATGCACAATAGACATGAAATCTTTTGAAAATGGAGACAATCAGCTCAGAGGAATCCCAAGAGAATCCCTATCCTTTAAGCCTCTCACATGAGCTATTCTCTCCATAAATTTGAATCTACAAAGCAGGATGCAGCAATAGGGACTTGTGATTATGATTCCGTGCTTAAACCTCAAAGCTAAACTAGCAAATTATGCAAAGATTGAAGGTGATTGTAGCTATGGAGAAAGTGTTCAACAATTCTTCATTTGTTCATGTCTAACTTCTAGAATCCTACATGTATTTTTATCAAAGAAACTTGCCTTTTCTACTTCTCATAGTAACTAAAGGCACTTGCTATTTTCCTAGATTCTAATAGATTTGGTTAAGGGAATCACACCTAGAATAACCTAGCACATCCATTTGAGGTGTTACGATGGATAGCAATCATTATGAGGTGGTGGCTTGCAACTGTAACATACTATTTTTGGTGTTGTATGGTACGAGATTCTAGTGCATCATGTAGACGTATGTGCATTGCACTACCATCTAGTGATAATGACCCTAAATTTAGCATGAAGGTAAAAAAGGGGCTCAAGAACAATATTTCAATATGGATTTTAGAAATGATTTGATGTTTGGGAGATGGCCTAGATTGAGTTCACATGAGGGGGTCATTCAAGTAGGTGCAAGACATAATGTGAAATTGCAAGGTATGCAATTATCGACATTACATCTAAAGAAATGGTGGTGTACACTTAAGTAATTATGTTTAAATCCTCTACCCTTTCTTCTAGAGTGATGTCTTTTTTAAAATTAGAGAATGTGTAGAGGTCTCATTACAAAAAATGAAGAGGCATGTGCAATGTGCAACTTAATGGTGCATGTATTCTCTAATGATTTATCGATGTAAATTACCAAAGAGAAAAAATCTTACCTATTAACCAGAGAATTCCTAGGGTGTGTTGGCATGATTCAAATTTGAATTTTACTCTAGATTGTGTAGATGCTAAGGGAAGTTTGTCCCTATACTCTAGTGCTTAAAGGAGAGGGTGTAGAGAATTATGTTTCCTTATCAAGGGTAGTGGGTTCCTCTATATTATAGTTGGAACATAGAAAAGTGATATAGTATAGATGATATAAAGTAATGATGTCAGTAGTGAAGTGGCTTAGTGGTATAGAACACTAAAATGTGTTATGTAGGATGACATTAGGTGTTGTGTCTAGTGTTTGGTGTAGCAAGACCAAGATATTGGCCATTGAAGTGAAGTTGTTGAGTCTCCATCTTCTTGTAGTCTTGATGAGTGTGATAAGATTTTGTTGTGTACTCAAACATGGTTTCCTATTAGTGTAGACATATAGAGGATAGCCTTTTTCATTCCAATTCTAGAGGTTGATGTAGATATTGTTTAGATTTGATATGTTAATGATGAGGGCAGATGTTGTGCTTGGAAATAGTTGAATGTTCTTGTGTGGGTTGTTGTGCATATTTTGACCTATGCAAGTCTTTATGTTGAGATGTTATTGATCTATAAATGAAGGTGCATGAATGTTGGAATATCCATTATGAAACCAATGATAGTAGGTGTGTAGTTGAAAGAAACATGGTAGGGGATGTATATTTCCTACAAATAGATTGTAGTGTTGCTTGGGTTGCAACATTATTTCTTACATGTAGTTGTCATATCTAGTTGTACTTCTTTTGTGATGGTTGTAGAAGGTAGGGATGCAACCATGTTGAGGTTAACTCTGTGGTGTAGGTGACTTGAGGGAAGCTCTTGATTTTTTAGCCACCATTAAGTGCTAATAAAAATGGAGTAAGATTTTAGAACCTTCTTCCCTATCTCTTCCCATAGTTGTAAAAGCATAATGGATCACTACATTCCTTAGATATTTTTTTCTTTGGGTATAGTATGGCCACTTAGGAGAAGATACATGAACATGGGTCCATGAGAAAAGTGCATGACTTGTTGCTATTGCCTTCTACATCAAAAAACTAAATCTCCAGATGTGAATGATTATTTTTTCTATGGAGAATGGTGGAGGGTCCCTTCCTTAAGGAAATAACTTTTGAGGATGGATGGTTTCAAAATTGAAGGTCAGCATTGCAAGTAGTAGTTAGATTATCTAATAATGGTAAAGGAGATAGATTTATGTCCATTAGGTATTTAAGTGCAAAATCTTTATAGGAAGACAATTACAAGAAGTAGCAAGTCATGCTAATCACATGAAGAATATGTTGCCATATATTCATTAATGGTGTGAATGTACAATATTGTAAATGCATCCACCATATTTTCTAAGAGCACTTAGAGAGATACAATCCATGAGAATGGACTTTCTGTAAGTATAAAGATGAAGGGATGTAATATATTATATTCTAGGTTATAGAAATCTATGTATTATAATCCTCTACCTGTACCATGTACAATAGATGTATTTATACAATGGTCATCATGTATGCATTCCATAATATCATGAAAAGTGCCATGCACATATGGTACTCTTTACATGTTAATGTGTGGGTGATAGGTATTAGACCTATATGGTGCTAGTTGGATGGCTAGACTATGTGGCTTTAGGTGTGGTCATGTTTCTAATGTCTATGGTGCCAAACCAACCTTGCTAAGTAGATGCATGTGCATTCATGTGAGGGGTCATGAATAATGTAAATATGTGTTGTAGGATCTTGGCTAGGCTATTGTTGAAGATAATGTGTAGATTCTTGAAGTTGCATAGTGTGATTGAAGAGTGTGCATGAAATTATCTTCGACTAAGTTGTGTGGAACCAATTGATCAATTCTTTCATAGATTTGTGTAAAGTCATTTTATTGGAGGTCTTCATTCATGTGTAATGCATCTTGGATTAAAGTGTGTGTGTAAGGGAATAGTGTAGCCTGATGTGTTTCTATGCTGAGTTAATGCATAAGAATGAAATTTGCATGAATTTCACATGAATCATTCACACTTTCTTGTATATAAATGTCCTCTAAAGTAATCTAGTGTGTGATAAAGAACTTAGATAATGTTGATGATGATCTATATAAATGGTGGTACCTAGTTTTACAAGTATCTTTAGATCATTTTCCCTTTCTTGTAGAGTGATGTCTATATCACACTAGACAATAAGTGGAGGTATCATTGTAGAAATGGACAAGAGGTATGCATGATGTACAACTTGATGATGAGCATCTTGTACTGATTATCTATAGATGTAAAGTACCAAAGATAAAAACTCCTACTTAAGAACCAAAGAATTCCTAGAGTGTGTTGTCATGACTCCTATTTGAATTACAATAGTAGCTCTATAAATTCTAAGGGAAGTTGGTGCCTATGTACTCTAGTTCTTAAAGGAGACAATGTAGAAGAAACTATGTTGCCTTATCAAGGGTAGCTCATCCCTCTACATTGTAGTTGAGTCTGTTGTTAAGGGCTACAACATGTCCTTATTTTTTCCAAATTGGGGACCCTTTCCTTTATAGAGTCTTCTTGAGTCACATTGTATTTATGGTATCTCTCCTATCACCTTGTGCTTGTGTCAATTATCTTTGCATCATGGTTTTTTCACACCTCACAATTGGCACTTTATTACACTTTATCATTGCACCATTATCGCATTTCACATTGTTGTCATAGGTTGCATTTTTTTATGCATTTTGTTTCCTTTGTACCTTTTGTTGAATTTTTTGCTATTTTGTCAATGTGTCACATTATTTTTCTTATTGAATTTTATCATTGGCGAATTATCATTTGTCGCATCTTATTTTATTCACCAATTGCATTATTGTTGCAAAGTCACACTTCATTATCATGCTACACTTCATTATCACATCACACTTTTGTTGCATGTCACATCTTGTTGGCATAGCTTTCCTTTGGTTTATGTTTGAGTTTACTGGTTGCATTCTTATTCTATTTAGTCTTTGTTATAATTTCATCACCCTGTCACATGTTGTTTCTAGTATCTTAATCTTCTTTGTATGTATGAATGTGTGGTGTCACAAAATTGGTTTTATTTGTCTTTTATATATTAAAAAAGGAAAAAAAGGGTCCCAGTCCCTTTACAACAAAATGAAGTTCACCAAGCTACTACAATAGAAATAAAACCAACAGACAAAAGGTTGCCAACAAGTAGCATCGAAATAGCACATAGACAACACAACAACACAAAGTTTAGTAGAAAGAACAAGATAATTTTGACCATGGAGGGTGGTCAGAACCACCCAATCCTTGATGAGGCTTTTTAAATCCTCCCAAGTAGGAGTGTCATCACTATCCACTAGTAGACCTTTCAATAGCTTTTCAGGCTTCTCAACTTTATCATCAAAGACCACCTTTCTTTTCCTAAGTTCATATTTTAGAAACACAATACCACTGGTAGAGCACTACATCATGTCTTTAGTGAGTCTAACAACTTTGGCTAAAGCATCCTCAAACTTGTTGTTTTTCTCTAAACCTTATCCGGATTCTCCCTTAGCTTAGTCCACCTAATGTCACAATTGTTGTAGTTATGCTTCTTAGTAACCACCTTCTCTTCTTAATGCAATTCAATAGGAACAAAGGAATGAGGAGGAACATTTTTAGACTCCTCAAGGGAATCTTCTCACTAAAAACACTATCAGTGCTTTTAGAATGGAAGGAAGAAATGGAATCAAAGTCAGTACTTATCTCCTCTAGAATATTCCTTTTAGTAACATACTTACTACCACACCTAGCTTCTAGATTGTCTCTCTTTAGAATTTGATTAAGATCTCTAGCAAGTGTAGTAGACTTTCTCCCACTTTTAGGCATATTTTTATTAACAATGCTTTTCTTATTAACATACTCCTACCAAATAGAGTTATTTATGATGGGACTCTCATCAATAGTCTATTCAAGCTCATCAACCACAAACTTTGCATTAATGGTCAGCCTAGCAATATCAAACTTAATTTTGTTATTTTTATGTTTAGCCCCCTTAGCCTTTGAAGGTGTATCAACAACATTATCATCATTATCCCCTTTAAGAGATAGAAGGATTTCTTCTAATGCTCATTTGCTCTTTTTAGTGGCCTGCTCAATAATAGGGGCTAAATTGAACTTCTTACTAGGATGCACAATGGGTTTAGTAATAGACGTCTTGACTACAGGAGAAGAGTTCACTTGTACATTAGGTTTGGCCACAAGAGTCTTTTCAATAAGGTTAGATCCTTTTAGACTGAGTGGCTTGACTTGTACATTATGCCTTGCAACAAGAATCTTCACAAGGGGGTTATCATATTTTTGAATGGGTTTGACAATAGGAGATGAAGTCTTTTACACATTATGTTTAGCCACAAGGTCTTACCAATAGGGTTAGAATCTTTCAAAATGGGTGGCTTCCCTTGCACTTTAGGCTTAGCAACAAGATTCTTCACTAGAGAATTGTTTCCTTTTTGAACAATAGGGGAAGGGTTCTTCATTTTTTAGACTTACACTTTATACTTAGGAATAGGGGACTCCTTAATAGGGTTATCATCCATGGGACCATCAACCACCTCTTTGGCCCAGTCATGAGTAGGAACAACAATCACAGGAGGGGTTAAAGTTGAGGATGGGGTTTGAATAAGGTTGAATTAGGCCTTGGTGCAAAGGAGGGTCAACATCACCAAGGATAAAATTCTCTAACCATGAGAGGACATAAAATGGAAAACTAATAACATTCTGGGTGTCTAAGATGATCCAAAAGAGGGAAATGGTAACCATGCACAATGGAAAATCTACCTTCTAAAGTAAAGTATTTAATGAGATACCAACTTACATCATTCCAAGGGTGAGGAAGATCCACTCTTTTGAAGCCATTCTGGTACTTGGTCAAAGATTCACCCTCTTTTAGAAAAGATTCAATGAACTTTTTTTTTCTTCTACAACCTTGCCTTTTCACTATTCTTCCCTGACAGGTCACCCCAGTTGCCCGACTAATCATCTTCTCAGTTATAGTGAACCTAATTCCTCCAACCACCACTTTTCTCTAGTTCCAAGACTTTGCAAAATGATAAGAAAGGGCCTACTGTTTTTGTTACATTTAAGTGTAAAATTTATATTCAAGCAAATGATTCAAAATTGTATTTTAAATTTAAATAATTAAAATATTTTAAATCATTTTAAATGTTTAAAATTTGAAAGTATTATTTTAATTTCAATGTAAAATATTGGTGATAAAATATTAAAATATATTTATTGTAATATTTAGATTTTGGTTGAAATTAACATTTAATATTTCATATTTCTGAATCGAAAGTTGAATATAATATAATCTTTTAAATTTTGATTTTTAAAAAAAAAAAAATTTGAATATAATTCAAATTATATGTTGTCACCTTGCAGGTAAATATTTTGTCTTTGGGAGAAAATTGAAAGTTGACATGCTGGAATATACACAAGCATGTGAAATATTTGACATAATGCTTATACAAAGACTGCTACTTTGTGGAATGCCAAAGGGAGGAGATTTCACTGAAGAACATGAATTGTTTTGGATAGAGGAACTCAGAACTACTGTGGTACATGAGTGCAAGTGCAAGCTATATGCAAAGCCAGAAAGCGGTGCAGAGAAGGGATGAAAAGAAATGGGCATGGGACAACTTTATATCAAATGTAAAGAGGAAGCCAAGGTAACAATTGTGATCTGCAATGATGTTGGAAAAGCGGTGAGTAATGTTCTTTAGTATCTAAATATTAAACTAAACGTGCAGAAAATTACAATTACAACAATCTTGTATACAATAGATGGAGAACTTCAAAAGATGAGACAGATAGAAAAGAAAGAGGTTGGAATTTTGGATTGGTTTGCTTATCTTTGAATTGAATAAGTAAGGAATATTGGATGTATATAGTGGCATGGAAGGAAATCTACACGGTGTTCTTGTAAAGCAAACATGTGATCTGTTTGATAAAATGTAAATGGGAATTGTAGAAGTAAAGGCCGATAGCCATGCCCAACATAGGCCCATAAACTGTTTTAAAAAATGACAAAATGAAATATGTTAGGGAGAGGAGCCAGTAGTTGAATGGTCTAATTGTTGTTATAATACTTGTGGGTATAGAATTTAGTCTTGCAATATATTTATATTATATATTGTCAATAATTATTCCGCATGAAAATCAAAAAATGACCAAATGTTGAACATAAGTACTTATAATTGAATGAAATATTTAAAAAACAACAAATCATGTGATGCCACATTGACGCACCAACAAAACATGACTTAATGTACAACTATCAGTCTACCTTTTTTTTTTTGGATTTTTTTGGACACCTCAACAAAAAGCATGCTGATGTGACATCATATTTGATGTTGTGGCCCTCAAACCTTAGTAATAAACAGGGGTCTTGCCAAGTATGCTGTAAAAATTTCAGAATAATTTGAAATGATCACGTATGATTTTGAGAGGCGTGACGTTAAGGTGCTATTCTACTACGTGGAAAGATATGGGCAGGACAACAAATTGTTTATAAATTGTCTTGATAACCTACGTGGGCGCATGAATAAGGACACAGCCATTGAGGGAATAAAAGAAGAAATCGAACACATAGACTAGTGCACAACACCATGCCAAGTATTTGGTAAAATGACAAGAGAAATTCCAAAGCACAAACAAAGGCCGTGGCATTCAGTCATTTGACATAATGCTATGACCAAGAAAATGTATCAAAGCAAAAGAGGCACAGCCTACATAGACAAGGCATGGGAGCTGTTTGAAAAAATGACAAAGAAATGAAATGAAGCATAAGACAAAGTGAGAGAGTTGTTTAGGGGCACATAGTGGATGGAGATAAATACAAAGTGCATGGACCAGAAACAAAAGGTCATGGCTTGGAGGACCAAGTACATAATAAAAAACCAAAGGAAATGTTGTCCACATCAGAGTTACAATTTGATATAAGAAAATTGTTGACAATATATATGACAGAGAATGTATGTGGCTTTGACAAAGATTATGGAATTTGGGCATATGTTTTGATTGTTTTGTAATTCATTGTAATATGGTAGAAGCATAGCACCAATTTGGAAAAACAATTCTAGTCATACATAGATGGGGCTATAATTTATTTTTGTTAAAAGATGCCGGGGATATTTTTTAAATACAGAGTGTCCATTAACAATGACCTCCTTGATGAAGAAGATGGTAATAAATGCCTTCTAGAATTTGCAAGCAAAGCAGACATAGCAGATCCTACATTGAAGAAAATCATTTAAATAGAATTTAATGCTATATGCAAAATTTCTTGAAGCTGAGACCAGGCCAAATTGGGAAATTATCATTCTAATGTTGGGGGAAGCACTAGGTGTGGATAAAATATTACTTCGGTCTTTGATAATTCAAAAGGTGAGTAACATCATATGTTTCAGGCTATAGCACGGTGGAGGGTGTGCTCTCTTGAGGATTGTTTCAAAGGTCAATGTTGTTGCAAAGTTGGAGGAGATTAACTCAAGAAAATAAGAGGGACTGCAATTAAGCTAAACTTCATATGTGTCGAATAACAATCATAGATGTTTTTTTTTTTTTTCAACTTTCAAGGTGGAGGGGCATTTCAAAGCTGCAGTTTTCTTTGAGAATACAAATTTAGGGGGGAAATTGTTTCGAATTGGAAGAGCTTGCCATGACTCTTCATCTTTTTGTCATTTTCTGATCTTTTTGGAGGGAAAATTGCTGATCTTTTCATCCAGAATTGGTTAGAAATACTTGTGTATTGTGCATTATTTGGCATTGAATAACCTATTGTGGTTTGGAAGCCTCAATAACTTTTTTTTAATTTTTGTTCCATTTTTTGTATTTTCTTTTGTTCAATGTGGTTTTCCAAATTTAAAACTTGTTTTTTTTTTCATTCAACCTTGCTTAATTCAATAAATGTTGATGAATATTGAGATGTGTTTAAATCACTAATGTGCTACTAATTGTAGGGTGTTTTATGTGGTCGAATGAACACACTCATGCAAGCTAAGACTCACCAACATTCACACACACTTTTCCTTCAAAGATTCAACTATCTTACATCGGGATTGCAAAAATGGGTCTAGTAGAGATTGATTCAAGTCAAATTCATCCATTTTTTGAATGACATGTGAGAGGATTAGGAATAGGTTTGGATTTTTTTTGTTTTTCTTTTCCATTCTTTTTCCCCCTTCTTTTTTGTATTTTTTTTACATCCATTTAATTTTTGTTTTGATGATTAATTTTAGTTATATAGGGCAAAAAATTGAGTTTGGTTTTTTGACTTTCTAGGAGAAAAATTTCACAAATTTGAACATGTTTATCACTATAATTAAATTTGAGGATTTAATCATTTAGGAATGAACAAAATTTAATGCAAAAGTCACTCGAATTAAATGACTAAATTTCAAAGGAATAAATTACTAATCACTCACAAACAAATTGAAATCATGCTTATTAAGTCAATCTTAAAGTGAAAGGAAGGTTTGCATCAACTAATAGTGACCTAAATCACTAAGTGAACAATTTTTGTATGAACAACTCCTAATAACTCCCTAGACCCCCTTGAATAGACCAGCTAAAGCATTCTTCAGCTAAGGGAATGTAGCGAACCTCTTAACTAATTAACTAAAGACTCTTGAGGCTATCCACCTTCCAAGTAGGGGAACCTTTATCATTCCACTGTGCATGCTTCACAATGCATGAAAGGAAGCAAGGTACATGGAAACAACTTCCTACACTGATCTAATGAGGAAAGATAGTGCAAATTTATTTTAACAAGATACCGATTAAGATACACATTAACAGAAAGGTAACAATAACAATAAATGCCAAATACCAATGCACAAAACACAAGATGTATGTGGGGAAAACCCTTTTGGGTAAAAAACCCCACACTCCAAAACCTGCACAATGTATTATCAAATTTGAATGAGATTACAACACACTTGCAATGCAAGTTCTTCCAAGAGTTCACCAATGTTGATTATTGGAGTAAATCTGACAGCATAATGGTACCTGCACATTACCATACCACTCCAACTCCAAGCACCTATATTTATAGTGAGATACAAACATGAAGGAAGCTTCTAGAGCAAGCAACAAGAGATGGGTGTCCAAATCCATGTGGCACACTTTTAAAACACATGTTTGACTCATGTGACACTTGTACAATATTCCTTTACACCTCTTACAACCCTCCATACTTGGTCACCCCAAATTTGCCCAAAATAGGTATGACAAATGCTCTACACCATCATAAAATCTATCATATATGATACCACTTACAATTCTAAGAGAAGATCTGTCATAACTTACTATTAATAAATGATTCTCTTACAACTTGTCATATCCCAAACTTGGGCACCCCAAAAATAGGCTAAGTCAAAGATGCCTCTTACAGTGTCATACATGCAAATGACACTTGTCTCATCTGTTCTATTTTTGGCTCTTACAATGTCATAGAATTTGTCATAACTTATGCTTCATAGAATTTGTCATAAATCCTTACACATGACCACATGGTGCCAACACATGCCAAAAACATGACAAGTCAACATGGGATGCCTACCTCCTCATATGAGGAAAAAAATACATCTAGTCACCTTCCATGTAGGATGAAACTTCACCGTGCCAACTCCCACAAAGTGACAAAATAAATTTTACATGTTTACTTATAATAGTAGGCTAAAAATAAATAAATAATTAAATACCAACATTAGGAATTTGCAAAGGTTGAGATACATTAATTCTCAACATTCTCCCACTTGTTGAACACCTTGCAAGAGCTAATAGAAAAAGGAATTAACTACTAGGGGCCAAGAGGCCCATAGACTCTGAACACTATCTAAACCTCACTGTGCTCATAGGCTTTGTCAATGAATCTGAAACATTCGTCAAAGTGTCAACCTTCTAAAGTTTCACCTTATCATCTTCCACCATGTTACAGACAAAATGGAAATGAACATCAATACGCTTTGTTCTAGCATGGAAGGTTGGGTTCTTTGCCAAACAAATGGCACTTTGACTGTCACAACAAATAATAATCATCCTTGTATCAATCCCAATATCATATCACAATCTCTTAAGCCAAATGGCTTCGTTACAAGCATGAGTTGTTTCCATGTACTCTGCGTCTGTAGTGGACAAAGTGATGACAACTTGTTGCTTACTCATCCAACTAATGGCACCACCAAACAAAGTGAAAACATAAGCACTGGTGGATCTTCTGCTATCTATATCTCTAGCCCAATTAGAATTCATATATCCACAAATATAAATAGAATGTCGAGGTCCTGTAGGATAACCATGATAACATAGGGAATACTTAGAAGTACCCCGCGAATATTTGAACACTCTCTTCACTGCATCCCAATGTACCCATCCAGGATTAGCAATAAACTAAGGACTCCCATTGCTTGGGCAATGTCTGGTCTTGTATAGACCATAGCATACATCAAGCTACCAACTGCACTATCATAAGGAACTTTGGTCATATCCTCCATCTCAGAAGGAGACTTCGAACAATCTTCAACAAATAACTTTGTCCCCATCATAAAAGGAACAATCAATGGTCTGCAATCTACCATGTTGAATCTCTCCAACACAATATTCACATACTCACTTTGGCTTAACCAAAGTTTTATGTTAGATTTGTCTCTTCTCATTTCTATTCCCAAGATGTACCTAGTTGCCCCTAGATTTTTCATCTCAAACTATGTTGAAAGATGAGACTTCAAATTAGAAATCAATTCTTACCATTCCCAATGAACAACATATCATCAACATACAATACAACAATGAGAATGTGATCATTATCCATTTTATAATGAAAATAATGATCTAATTTTGATCTCAAAAATCCCAAACTCAAAACAAAGGCATCAAATTTTTGGTACCACATCCTAGGAGATTGATTCAAACCTTACAAAGACTTTTTTAACTTGCAAACTAGATTTTTTTTACCTTTAACCACATAGTGCTTAGGCTGTGACATATAGATTTCTTCCTCCAATGTTGTGAAGGAATCTCTTTCAATTTCCATTTTCCATTTCCATTTTCAATATTCACATGGACTCAATTTCAATGTTGTGAAGGAATCTCTTGACAATGTATAGGAATATTTACAAGGGGATCATCCAAAGAGATAGAAGAATAGTGTCAAAGCTAAAAGTTATAGTTTTGAAAGAGGGCAAGGGTGGAGATGATATCCATATGAATTTCAAATTGTGATGAAACTTTATATTTTTTAAAGTTTTTAAATCACTATTTTAATATCAAAAATTGGTACTCCTTTTTGGCAAATGATGCAAGAGAAAAATATTACTTTATTTTGTAAATTTGTTTCTCAAAAGGTCAAAAGGAAAAATATTAATAAATGACATGGGAACTTGTGCTAATGTGTTGTATGCATGGGACGAGAGGAAAGAAGATTTTCAAAGGCGGAGATTCAATTTCTACCACAATTAAATGCTTGACAATTTGTGACCATGTGATCAAAAGCATCCCAACCATTGATGTAATCTAGATATTTCAAAATTTTCACAAGTTGTTGGGCTTTGTAAAGATGTATTTGAAGTTTTCACGTCTATAAATAGGGAGCTCTTACATTGTATAGGGGTTGGAAAATCTACACTTCAATAAAATTTCTAAATTTCATTTAATTTTCCCTCATTTTCTCTAATGTTTCCTTATCGATGAGTTGTGTTGTTCTAAGATAATTTCTATAATATATGTCTAGGATTGATGAAAACCTAAATGTGATTAATGATGGATTATTCTAACTAGAGACTATGGAAGGTTTCTTATGAGATCTACATTGAATTTCTTGGGCACTTGCAGCACTTTGTATTTATGATTGGGTGAAATACTGATTAAGAAAAGTTGGTTATCAAGTTTTCTCATTTCAACAAAGATAAAATCTAACTCACTACAATGAACTCATTTTATCTAAAACCCTTCTCTTTTGAAATTTCTTTACATTTTTAGTTGATTAGAATTAATTCACATATGAAACTTGTAAATTATTGATACAAAGTGAAAAATATTCAAATTTACATGTAGGTATTCATTATTGAGTTACAAATCTTAAAACAACATATAAGAGAAACAAAATTTTTAAATCAGTTTTACGAATGTATAATCAAAACTAAAAATAATTGATTTGGTGATGAAATAGACAAAGTTGATTGGATTGAAAGGAACCCATCATAGGCCTCTTGAAAAGGAATAGTTCACAATGGTCATTGAGTTATCTTGAAATGCCATGACCTAGTAACTTAGACCTTGGGGATAATTATTTTTTTTAGAGGTTTATTTCCTTTTAGAAGAGGTGAGGTACACCTAGTAGTTTACTTGAGTTAATAAGTACATGTCAAATCTCCCATCAACAAGAATATCTTTTGCTTGTTACATTTTCTTTCTTTACACACATATTACATCAGAGTGCATTAAGCACAATATCTTTTTTTTGAATTCACATACATACCTCAAATCATATTCCATCCATAAGTAATTGAACCCAATGATATTTTATATATTCAGTTTTCTCTACAATTCCTCTTCATCTACATTACATCTTATTAATAATTTAATAGAAACAAATGCACTATGCCTTGTATGTTTATTATAGATCTATAGTTTTCTCACCAAAAGATTTGTGATTGTAGAATGTGTGCCACCAAAAGAAATAGGGTATTCCTTTTGAGAAAGTGTTTCCTCCAATGCACTCCAAAGATTGGATTTTGCATCCTCAAAAACTTCATTTAAATTAATCTCCATTTTCCACCATTTAAGTAAAGCAATTTATTTGCAATCCCTTAAATGAGACAAATAATATCAATATGAACACCAAAATGATTTCCATCTAACTCTTTCAAATATAGAATGTCCCCTTAGGTACATTTTTAATTTTCACTTGGTAACAAACTTGCTATTCAGTAGCATGTGTGGATCATTTTCACTATAACTCCTCCAGACATATAGATAATTTTGGCCATTTGATTTTAATTGTCAAATTTGGTCTTCTTTTACACTTGATGGATTCAACCCTAGAAACTTTGGATGTGAATATCCTTTTATTGATGATGGACCTTGTAATTGGCTAATCCCTTTAACATTGATCTTAGAACTTGTGACGTTACTACAAATCTTTCATATTGGCTAGGATATTATTACTTCAATGATGAACAAGTATTTCAAGTTAATGGTATTTCTTTAGCAAATATATTAAACACAAAATCCCTCAACCTCCCTCCTTGAATTATATCATCCTCGTCAACATGTGCAATAAGACCACATGCTATGCTATATTTATCATCTCCTTCTTATCAATCATCTTTTAGTATCACTTCTTCTACAACCAAATCAAACCTATCTTTTCCACTTGTATTACAAATGTTATATTCTATATGTTGTCTACCAACTAAATAAGAATGAATTGCACATTACTTTGAGCATAGAGCATGCCTATGCAATTTAATTTATCTTAAGGAATAAATTATAAAAAATACATTTCTAGTGTACTCACCATGTCCTATACCACAATAACATTAGGAAAATCAACTTTCCTATATAAAATGGTTTGAATGATCACAACTATGCAATTATCTCCTATATTGTTGTTATGTAGTGTCCTTCTACTCAGGTAGACATTGGCTTCTATAACCTTAGAACCTTTCGATAAAAAATCAACATGCCCTCAAAGTGACATTGTCATAATCTACACAAGTACAACATTTTATTTTTACTATTGTCTAGGCTCTCCCCCCCCATTAGTACAAGTTAAATTTTGGCAATGCCTCCAAAGGGAATCTAGGACTAGTGGGATGTGGAGGTCTTCTTAGAGATTACAAAGGTAACCTTATTGCAAAATTTTCCATAAACTTAGGTCATTAAACCAATCATTTCTTTGAGGCAATTATAGAATGCCTTAAAGATGGCCCAATAGTTTGGTGTGTGTACCTTAATCATTGAAGGGGAATCTATGATCATAAACTACTTGAAAAAGAGAAATCATCTAAGTTAGACCATTGATGGTTTAATAAAGGACTCTAATGATGTAATTTTGTTTATATTTCTAGGGAAGCTAATAGAGTAGCTAATTTTGTTTCTAACTGGGGAGTCTTGGATAAGGGGATCACTAATTGGGTGAAATGTGACATATTCCCAACAAAGGTCATTACTCTTAATAATAATGATATTAAAAATCATTAGTAGCTACTACCCCTTTCAAATGGAGAGGACTTGGCTTATCACCCACATGAGGGAAGGTTGCCTCAATCATAATGGTATGGTGCACTTGAGAGCTCTTTCTAGCAACTTCTTTTCTTTAACCACCTCGGCTATCTTTGGCAAGATGAGAACTATTGAGATTTTGTGGGGCACATGAGATAGTACAGGGGATTTCAAACTATGGGGGGTGCAAGCTATGGGGGCTGACAAAAATCATGTTGATCCCCTAAGCTACAATGGCATTAGGAAAAACTAGAGAATTTGGAAAATTTTCTTGAATGGGGGATTGACCCATTAAGGCTAAATGGACATGATACCTCATTGGCTATTGAGTTTGCTAAGGGATGGGACAACATGAATGTTATGGTGCAATGGATTGAATTACAAAGGATTTAATGGCTTAGGTTATGGGGCCACCAATAGTGGGGGATAAAAATTTCAATGATAGGCATTTAGGGGAAGATGCTATGTACATTTTTTGAAACCTAGTGAAGAGCTAGTTTAACTCTACTTAGGCCATACAAGGATCTCTCTATAGCCCTTGTGGGATGAGATTGTTCATTGTATTATGAGGTATGTAACTTTGTAAGGAAGGTTCAAATCTATTTATGGTTATCATTTTGTCTTGTCAAACCATTTTAGACATAAACACCTAGTCTCAATTCCTTTCTTCCTATTGTCATCTTTAGATAAATCCATCAAGGAGTGCAAATGTGCCTTTGGGATGGCCCCCTCCATCAAGGGCTTATTTTGCTCATTGTGAACTATATGAGAGATAAGAACCCTAAGAATCTTACCCAATGAGTCAAAAGCAAGGATGAAAAAATGAAAAAAGTTATGGACTACTTTGATTCTACTTCCAAGAATTCTGATGAGTCTATGGATGATACCTAGGAGGACATGAAAAAGTAGACTATTGCAAAATCTAAAACAGAGGATTCTCTATCTAGAGAGAGTATACTAGAGGTTTAGAAGGATAATGTAAGGAAAGAAGTTGGTAGAGAAATTGATAACCCTTAAGAGGGAAAAAGAAAGAAAAGAGAACCTAATAAAAAATAATCCCAAGTGCTTAGGGTTAATTTAGACAATCCTAGGGAGGGAAAGAGAAAGAAAGATGGCCCTGTCAAAGGGTAGACCCATATCCCTAGGGTTCCTATTGACAAGGTGAAGAACAAAGATAACTATCTACAAGATAACCCTAAGAAGTTGGAGGGTCTGGGGTCAAAGGACAAAGGGAAGCCTAAAACCTTCGCTGAACCTATTGTTAAGAGCCATTTCTAGTCATTCCTAGTCCTTATCTATATTTTCCTAAGGACTTCTCTCTCTTGATGTCTAACCCCTCTTCTTTATCAAAGATTTTTGATATTTTTTGAAATTATGCAAGTGATGGATACCCAATATTCTCTCACCAAATGGTTATTTGCATAAATTGACTGAATCAATAAGCAGTTTTCTTTGATGGAGAAGAAATTGGGAGGGAAGACTCAAATTCAGAGGGAGGAGGATGCTAGAATCTTCCATAAATGGGAAGCTTTACCTCAAGTTGACAAACTAGATAGTGACTTCACTAAGAAAAAGGAAAAAATAGTTACCTTGTATAGAGATCTTAAATAGTGCTTGGACGATCACAATAACATATTGGTTAGTGATTATTCAAGATTTGCAGAGTAGAGAAGTTGTTGTAGTTGGCAAGGTTAACAATTACACTCATCTTAAGCATAAGGTCTTTAGGACTCTTGTTTTTGGCTCTACAACTATACGGTGTTTGGAATTTGAATTTGGTACTGGGTGGGAATGGATGGTGATAGTCTAGGGGGGCGTGATTCAGTCCCCTTCCCTGACTCCAGTGGCTGCTGCTGCTAGCGTAGGCTATCAGGGGGATCACGTGGCTTCATCCTTGAAGAAAGATCCTAAGAAGTGGAAGGAGGCACTAGTGGGTGCTGTCAATGGCAATGCTGAGACTAAGTTCATCTAGCCGGTTCTCTTAGAAGTTGATGGTGCCAAGGCGCTTAAACTACCAGTCCAGATGGTGTTGTGGGTTGTGGCATCTATGGATAACACTCTGGTGGGCAAATTTTTTGCTTTCAGACCCAATATTGACCTTGTTTGCCTCTGGATGATGACCAAATGGACTCTCAAGGGGAATGTCATAGCCAGTGCCATGGCGGGAGGTATGTTTTTGTTTAAGTTTACCTCTTAGGAGGACATATTGTCTATTATGGCAGGTGGCCCATGGCTGTATGGAAAACATTCATTATCACTATGTAAATGGAAGCCTAGTTTTAACCCCAAGGTAGACCTCAAGCAGTCGGCTCTAGTGTGGGTTAGATTGTCAGGTCTTCCCTTGGAATTCTGGGACGAGGAAATATTCGCTTGGATAGGCAACACTTTTGGGGCTTATGTAACAATTGATAAAGTTACGAAGGTTGAGGTGAGACTGGTCTATGCTTGGTTTTGTGTGAATGTGGATGTTCTTAAAGTCCTACCCACTTCTATCATACTAGAATCCCAGTTTGGGAAGTGGACTCAGAGCATTTAGTATGAGAACTCTAGAGTTTTTTGCCTGAACTGTATGAAACCAGGTCATGTCTTCACCCAGTATAGGGCCCTGAAGCATCACCCACCTCTAAAGATGAAGTAGGTAGAGGAAATCTCAGAGGACTACCCCTTCAAGAATGATATTTTAAATATAGTTGACTCCTGGCCTCCCTAGGGAAGGATGTGTCTCTGGAGACCTCAGCAAATACCACACAATAGGACCCTCTGGCAACACAAGGCCCTCCACAAGAGACCCCAGTCCCTCTGATTCAGGTGGAGGAGAACCCAATGGGATTAGAACTCTTAGTTGTTGTTGATGATGAGACCCAGAAGAGTTAGGAGCTAGTGGACTCTCTAGCTCATCAAGAGGCCTTAGCTACTGATAAGGGCCAGGAGATCATGGAAGAAGGAGAAATAGGATCAAGTTTCAGCCCCTGAAAGAGTGCCATCTCATAGAAGAGCATGGAAAATGAAACTCACAACCCTGATGGAATGATGGGTTCTCCCAAACCCAGACTGAGCGTGTTTAGAAAAAACTTCTCCCCATCCCCGGGAGTAGGTTCAAGCAGAGAGATGGAAGACCAGGAAGGATGGTCCATTGCAAAGAAAAAGAGGAAAGGTAGTAGTCAGAAGATAGCTGATGTGGGGGGGATAGGAGTAGAGGTAGGCCTTCCCACATGAAGACTAGATAGAGAGAGATGGAGCAGGTAGGGGGAAGTAGTCCACCTTGGTGGCCCCCCTAGGAAGACAAAGAAATGAAGACCATCTCATGGAATATAAGAGGGCTTAATAGCCCTCAAAAGTAGTTGCTCGTTTGGAACTGCATTTTTTATAACAAAATAGATATTCTTCTCCTATAGGAAATTAAAATGATAGAGGAAAACTTCAAGATATTGCTCTCAAAAACATCTGGCCCAATGCGAACTATGCTATTAGGGGGGCTACCAGGGCTTCAAGCAGCATTGTTACCCTTTGGAGGCAAGATTTTAATGGTAATATAATCTCTTGTTCCAAGCACCATGTCAAAGTTTCATTTCATTATCATCTTGAGCGGTGGAAACTAATCAACGTCTATGCTCCCAATACTCGTAGTAGTAGAAAGCAAGTCTGGGAGAGTCTGGCAGATAAAATTAAGAAAGATAGAAACATTAATTGGATGGTGGCAGGGGATCTCAACTCCCCCCTATACCCTTCAAATAAAATGGGGGGGGGGGGTTAACAGATTACTCTGACAGTATGTCTGATCTAGCGGACTTCCTTGGGAAAGTTGGCCTCATGGATGTTGATCTATCAGGACAGGCCTTCACCTAGTCTAATAAGTGGCAAGGGAATAATCTCATACATGTTAAGCCTGATAGGTTCTTAATTTCTTCTTATTGGTCCTTAATGAATATGCTGCATTTGTCAGCTCTCCCTAGAATGGGATCAGATCATAGCCCTCTTTTACTCAACTAGGCTAGGAAGTGTAGTAAGGGCCCCTTCCCATCTAGATTTGAAATGATGTGGACCCTTCATCCAGAATTTAGAGACTACCTCTTGAATTGGTGGAAGATCTTGGTCCAAGGGCCGGCAATGTTCAGACTAGCTAAGAGACTAGCCAATGTGAGAAATAAGGTGAAAGGATGGAATAAGTTTACTTTTGGCAATGTCTTGAGTAGAAAGAAAAGCATCATGGAGAAACTGAAAGAAGTTCAAAGAAGAATAGAACAAGGAGACATATTGGAAGACCTACAATCCTAGAAAAGAACCTTTCTAGGGAATGGACCCAACTGATCAAGGAAGATG
The DNA here is from genome assembly GCA_027924645.1 of Cunninghamia lanceolata. NCBI lineage: Eukaryota > Viridiplantae > Streptophyta > Pinopsida > Cupressales > Cupressaceae > Cunninghamia > Cunninghamia lanceolata. The sequence continues at coordinate 16,610,607 of BSBN01001567.1, read as the reverse complement.
AGGTCTACTAGAAACAGAAGTCTAGAGTTCAATGGCTTAGGGAGGGCAATAGAAACACATCCTTTTTCCACCAATCAACCCTCAGACACAGGGAGAGAAACACCATCAGGTCACTTTAGGATGACCAAGGTAGGCTGGTGGAGGAGGAAGGGGAGATTGGAGACTTGGCTACTAAGTTCTTTGAATCATTATTGACTAATCAACAGGCCATTGTTCCTGAGGAGGAGTTTGACTTCATTTTGGATGTCATTCCTACCACTATATCTGAGGATGACAACTACTTAATGACTAAACCTATTACTCTTGAGGAGGTTACAGTTGTTGTTTTCTCCGTGGGTGCCTTCAAAGCCCTAGGCCCAGATGGGTTTCCTCCGGCATTCTTTCAAACCTTTTGGGAGATTGCTGGAAATTATGTCTTTATGGCAGCCCAGGATTTCTTTAGGACAGGGAGACTCCTATGATAGTTGAACAACACCTTATTGCCTTAATCTCGAAGAAGACTGATGCTAGGACCATGACTGACTTTAGGCCTATTAGTCTTTGCAACACAGTCTACAAAGTCTTCACAAAGATTCTAGTCCTCAAGTTGCATCCTTTTTTGGACAAACTCATTGCCCCGAATCAGAAGAGCTTTGTCCTGGGCAGGTAGATTTTGGACGCAACCATCACCACCCATGAAACCATTCACTCTATCCATAAGAGCAACACCCCAGGTATGATCTTCAAATTAGATATATCCAAAGCCTATGATAGGGTTAGCTAGGGCTTTCTTATAAGAGTCCTCAGAAAATTTGGATTCAATGAAAGAATCATCAACATTTTCAAAGAATGTATAGCCACAGCTAGATTCTATGTGTTGGTCAATGGCTCTCCTAGAGGTTTTTTTCATTCTGGAAGAGACATTAAACAAGGTGACCCATTGTCACCCTACCTATTTATTTTGATTGCTAAGGTTTTGGGTAGAAATGCTTGTAATCTGTTAATGCAGGGGACTCTCTACAGGATCAAACCTGCCCCAATAGCCTAGAATGCGGTTATTCAGCAATTTGTGGATGACACTTGATGAGTGCCAAGTTGCACCCATGAAATACACCTTTTTACCTCTCTTTTTCTCCTTCCTGATCCCATCTTTCTTAATGTCTGCACCCAAATAAGCTAGCAAGATAGTTCTAGTTAATGATTAATTGAGATAGATTACTTAAGATCATAATTTCTGATTAAGTGACTAATGTGCATGGAATTGATGGAAAAATGTAGAAACTTCTCTCTTTTTGAATCAACAAGTGTAGATGTTAGGAACAACAATTTTGTGCAACTCCGGAGATAGTCTTCAATGATCTTCGGAGACAATACCAGAATACCACGACACCAGAAGTTTTGAAGGAAAAAGAAAGCCTCTCCAGAGCTGAACAAAGAAGGCCACAATGGTATCTCCAGAGCTACAGACATCTTCAGAGCTACAAACATCTCCGGAGCTACAAACATATATCCGAAGCTGCAAACAGGGACAGATATCTCTGGCACCTCCTGAGAGCAGGGCATATTTCCACCATAAGCTACCAACCAGGCACTCTCAGTAGTGATCACAATACCCCTCATTTCACTCAAATCATCACTTAAGTGGTGAAGGGTCATCTTTAGTTAAACTGCTGGAGTTTTTATCTTTATAAAGTTTTTGCATGCGTTACAGATAGAACTGATTCAATACCCATATTTTCAGGGCCTCACTACCCAAATGTATTAAAACTCAAACTTGGAATTCTGAGTGGACTTCTATTCCACTCAGTCTACTTTTATTGCATGATTATTTTCCATAGTTAGACAACTAGTGTAATAATAAAGAGATGGATGTCATCTCATAGAAGAATTGGTAGATAAGATAAGTGATATGTTATCACTCATTTTCATATATACTGATAGAAAAAATAGAAGAAATATACAATGATTTTGTTATTCTAATTAGGGGTAATCTCAGTTCTGTAATATCAATATTTTTCATGAATGCAAAGCGAATGGGATTGGATTGAGTTTAGTTGAGATCTTCTTCTTTTGGGCTGATTCTCCACTGTAGCCTTCAGCCCCAAGGGTGTGGAGCAAGGGCCCACTCTCACCACCAAGGCGGAATGCTAGTACCATTGCTTTATTACTTCAGATTTTGCTATGAAAAGTATTTACTAATTTTAATCGATAGATGCATGTTACTATTTTTAAGATTGCTTTAAGTAACTTCCTATTTAATTCTATTTCAGCATTCTTTAAATTCATTTAGTAAGTAGACAGATTAATCTTTTCAAATTAGTAGAAGCTATTAAGATTATCTAGGAAAACTGATAACTGTAGAATCCCTAATTGCAGACAGCTGAGGACACAGCCCCTAGATTATTGACATCTAAAAATAGATTAAATGATGAGGTACAGTGACACCTTGTCATTTTTGGCGTTGTTGCCGGGGATATCTTGTGTTAATTAGGGAAACTTAGTTAAAATAATTTTTAGGATAGATTTGTATGGTTAGAGCTAGAGATTTAAAAGGAAGATATATAAAGCAAACATCCCAACAACAAGCCATAGGAGAAAGCAGTGGGGTGGCACAAGATCTTGTTGAGGAGAGAAACCTAGAACCTATTTTGGAAGCTGCACCTCAAAACAATAATCCCTTAGATCCTCCAAATCTTCCACTTGCCAATTATATCTAGGAATTACAAAAAAAGTTTCAGGCAGATCCTTTGATAGAACCTAATTTCCTAGAACCTCAGAAAGAAGAACTAGTACTAAACATGGACAATGATAATCATGAAGAAGAGGAAAATCAGGCTCAAAGAACCTTCTCATATCCTATTATTTTGGCTGCTGGAGACAATGCTCCTAAGAAGAATATCTCACCAGTACACTTGCCAAATTTTAGAGGACTTTCTTCTGAGGACCCAGACCAGTTTTTGTTTGAATTCAAAGTAGTCTGCCAAACTTATGATTATGGATCAGATGACCAAAAACTCAAACTGTTCCCTTCAACTCTGAAAGATTCTGTGATGAGATGGTTTATGGGTTTACCCCAGAATTCTATCCATTCTTGGGATCAGAAGGAAATAGAATTTTTTGAAAAATACCAAGATTACTGTAGATCTAGTAATAAAAATGAAGAATTGTTTAAAATTAGGCAGGGGGAGGAAGAAACCTTAGAGGACTATGTTGACAGGTTTAATTTCACCTTGAGAAGGTATGGCAACCCAGTGGATCACTCTTTGGCCAAAACCCTATTTGTAAAAGGATTGGATAAAGAATCAAAACAAGCACTGGATCTAATGGGAAAAGGAAATATCAACAAAATGGATATACCTGCTATAGAAGAACTCTGCAGGAACTATTCTAGAACCCAAAATGGAGTGAGGTCATCCAAAAATTTTAAAGGGAAAAATGAAATAGGACAGTTAATGGAAGAGATTGCAAATCTAAAAATAGATATTTTGGTCCAATTAAATACCACATTAGATGGGATTCAAGCAAAAACTAGAACAACTAATCAAAATAGAACAACTAAACCACTCTCCATCCATTGTCTTAGGTGTAGAAACAAGCATCTATTGAGAGAATGCCCTTTGGACAAATCAGAGATTTGTTAGATCTGTGATAGGGAACATCCTACCAATCAATGTAGTCAACTTCCAGCCTTGAAAAGATTGAGTAAGAAGAATGATGTAATAGAAGAGGAATTGAACTATGTGGGACACAAACAAGATGGGAATTTGACTTATAATCAGTATCCAAACCAGCCTTCTTATAGGGGTCCTTCTAATTGGGGAAATAATCAATGGAATCCAACTTGGCATGGGCCTCAAAATAATCCTCCTTAGGGACAACAAGATTGGCCAAGTCAACATTGGAAAAACCAAAATTGGCAAAACTAAAATTGGCAAAATCAGCCTTGGGGAAATTAATAGTGGCCACCACAGTTTGGATCACAAAACATGCAACCTCAATGGGGTTCTCAACAGGGATATAATCAACAATACCAGGGACAACCTAGATGTTTCCAACCTCAACAACAATCTTTTACCAACTAGACCTTCCAACACACAAGATCAAGCACAAAATGAACCAGTTAGCCAACCACCCTTACCAACTCAGCCTATACCAAACCCACGGAATAAACAGGGAGCAACTATTTACATGACAAAGAAAGAAAATCTGGGTGGAATTATATTCAAATAACCTCCAGTTGCATTCTGGGAAAGCATTCCCAACACCATCTCCTCCAACTATAGTTGAAGTAACCAATGATGAGGAACCTAAAAATTCGTCCACTCAACCCTCGGAGGAGATTACTAATGAAAAAGTGCTAGAAAAATCATACTTGGACAACTCCAGATTTGCTCCTAAGAGACCGACTCCGAAGAACATTCCTAAACACAATTCTGACAAGAGCTCCAGAGATTCTCTGGAGATAGAAAAACTAGCACCATACCCAGAACGGCTTAAACAGTATGTTCCCTAGAAAAAGCATTTACAAAAACAAGTCCAAACCAACCTGGAATCATAACTTTTACAAGAAATCAAGCAACTAAACATTGAAATTCCTCTTCTCCATGAAATTAGAGATGTACCAGAACTAAATCAGTTCATTAAACAGTATTGTATCAAAATGCAGGGCAGGAAGAAAAAATTTTCCTCCACAATACAGGTGGAAAGAAAAGTAGTAGATCTATTGATGGGAGAAATTCTCCTTCCAAAATATGGAGACCCTGGCAATACTGTCATAACTGTTTTCATCTCAGGGGTAGAAATTTCAAGTGTTCTAGTTGATTTGGGAGCAGCAATTAATGTGATGATAGTTCACACAATGAACAAATTAGCTCTATCAGGTATCCAATCCACAACTACAATTCTTCAACTTGCTGACCAATTATTAGCTATTCCAAAAGGAGTAATCACTGATGAACCAGTTGTGATAGATTCATGGGAATTTCTAATGGATTTCCTAATATTAGAACCTAGAAACCAGAGAAATGCTTATCCACTGATTTTAGGAAGACCATGGTTGGCTACAGTAGCAACATCTATTGATTATCAAACTGGAGATATGGTTATTTCTAATGGGATAGATTTGAAGAAAATATCTCTATATCCTCCAACTAAACCATCAATGCATTATACAGGAAGAGTATGGGTGGATGAACTAGAGAACAATGACAACAGTGCCTCAGTAGCTATGGTAACCATCAAGAAACATCTGGGAGAGTTAGAAGAAGAAATATACTATGATACAACAAAAGACATTACTCACATCCTAATAAGTAAGGATGTGATGGAACTCACCCAAGATTCTAGGAGAGAACTTAATTCTTCTCATTATACCCTCGCCAACATCATTCCTTGTGGGGAAACCTTTTACAGAGACTTAGCCACTTTCCACATGTTGCTTCCACATTCTTGTCCTCTCAATACCATGACTCCAATGTATGGATTAACCACATCTATGGATCAAATCACAAAACAAGTCATGATTTTACCAGGGAAAACACTTAATATCAATACTTAGTTAACAACAAATCAGGAATAAAAACTTATCCAACTTTTGATTTCTCATTCAGTATCTTTTGCTTGGGAATACCAAGATATGAAAAGCATACCTCCTGAGATCTATACTTATCATATATACACTGAGGATATCAAACCTGTCAGACAACCCCAAAGAAGATTGAATCCTGCTTTAAAGGACATTGTCAAAACTGAAATAGAAAAATTACTTCAAGCAGGGTTTATATATCCAATCTCAGACAGTCAATGGGTCTCACCCCTTGTCATAGTGCCTAAAAAGAATGGAAAATGGAGGGTGTGTATTGATTATAAAGAACTCAACAAGGCCACAAAAAAGGACTACTTTCCCTTACCATTCATTGACCAAGTACTGGACAACCTTGCTGGGAGAAAGTATTTTTCTTTTCTAGATGGATTCAGTGGGTATAATCAAATTCAAGTAGCACCTGAAGACCAAGACAAAACCACCTTCACATGCTCTTGGAGAACTTTTGCTTACAAAGTTCTTCCCTTTGGACTATGCAATGCCCCAGTTACATTTCAGAGACTTGTTTTAGCTATTTTTGCTGAACTAGCTAATGAATGCATGGAGGTCTATATGGATGACTTTACTATGTATGGGGATAATTTTGAAGAAACTCTCACAAACCTTGAGAAAGTACTGAAATGTTATGAGAAAAATCAATTATCCCTTAGCCATGAAAAGTGCTTTATGATGGTGGAGGAAGGAATTATTTTAGGAGACCACATTTCAGCAAAGGGGATCAAAGTGGATTAAAACAAGATAGAAGTGATCACACAGTTGCCTTCACCTAAAAATCAGACAGATGTTAGAAGTTTTTAGGGTCATGAAGGCTACTATAGGAGATTTATAGAAAAATTTAGCAGAATAGCTACCCCCCTATTTACCCTACTTAATAAAGACACATAATTTCTATGGACAGAAGAATGTCAATCAACATTTGAAACCTTGAAAGAGAAGCTTACTGTCACACCAATTTTGAGAGGACCTAATTGGACTTTACCATTTCACATACAGACTGATGCTTCAAATGAGTCCATTGGGGTAGTTTTAGGACAAAAGAAGGAAGGAGAAAGTATGCATGCCATTTATTACATTAGCAAAAACCTTACCTCTGCAGAAATAAATTACACCACAACTGAAAAAGAATTCTTGGCAGTCATCTATGCTATAAATAAATTCAGGCATTATATCACTAGATATAAAATATTTGTACACATTGATCATGCAGCCATCAAGTACCTAATGAATAAACTAGTACTGGGTGCAAGGATCATCAGGTGGTTATTGCTATTGCAGGAATTTGATATTACCATAGTTGATAATCCAGGAAAGTTTAATTTGGTTGCTAATTTTTTGTCAAGATTGCATATAGGAGGAGAAAACCAACTAGTGGAGGACAAGTTGCCAGATGCACATCTTTTTTGCTATCTCCTCTACTGCACCTTGGTTTGCTGACATAGCTAATTTTTTAGCTAAAGGCTTGTATCCATCCCATTTTACCTCAAAAAAAATGTTTAGTCAAAGAAAGTTTATCTTACAAATGGTTGAATGGTTTACTATTTAAATGTGGTCCTGATTTCATTCTACGTAGGTGTTTAAAAGATGATGAGATTTTTGATGTGTTGAGAGCATGTCATGATGAACCATCTGGTGGCCATTACTCCTTCCACTGGACAGTCCACAAGATCCTCAGAGCTGGTTACTACTGGCCCTCTCTTCATAAAGATACAAAGAAGTATGTGTAGCACTATGACCAGTACCAAAGGATGGGATAGCCAACCTTTACCCAGGAGATGCTACTGCATCCTCAAGTCATGATGGAACCATTTGAGCACTGGGGTTTAGACTTTGTGAGACCAATTTCCCCACCATCATCAGGCAAGGAGTACATTCTAGTATGCACAGACTATGTTACAAAATGGGCTCAGGTTCAAGCATTACAATTTGCAAGAGAAGAAAAAGTTGTTGATTTCCTTTTATAATAAGATTTTCTTAAGGTTTGGAGCCCCAAGATCAATAGTTTCAGATAGAGGACCTCAGTTTACTTCACAGGTAATCAAAGCATTCATATATTTATATCAAGTCAAACTTTGAAAATCTTCGCCTTACCATCCTCAAGTGAATGGGCAGGTAGAAGTAACTAATAAGGAACTTGAAAATATTCTGACAAGGACAGTAGCAATGAACATAAAAGATTGGGCTAGCAGATTACCTAAAGCAGTTTGGGCTTACAATACCACTTGGAAGTCCACAACAAAGTTCTCACCATATGAATTAGTTTATGGGAAAAAACCTATTTTGTCTATAGAATTTGAACTCCAAACACTTAAAACTATATTAGATATTGGTCTACCATTGTCTATGGCTCAACTAGTCACATAATTCTTCAACTCAATGAGTTGGATGAAATTTGGATAGAGGTCATTCAACAAATAGAACTGGTTCAGTATCAGACGAAGCAATGGCATGACCAACACATCAAAAGGAGGACATTTCAACAAGGTGATTGGGTTCTTCTTTATGATTCTAAATTCAAAGAGTTCAAAGGGAAATTGCAAACTCACTGGATGGGTCCTTATCAAATAAAGGAAGTTTTTAAAAATGGAACAGTATTATTGGAACCTATTTATGGAAGCAAAGACACATTCCTAGTAAATGGTCACCGAATCAGACTCTATAAAAGACCATCTACTAAAGAAAAATTTCTTAGTGATTTGTGTTTAGATATAGGGGATACCTCTTTTGTCATAGTGTTGGATTGAAAAAAAAAGGAAGGTTGAAAACCAGGAAATGGTAGCCTTCTAAAAAAAAAAAAAAAGGTTGAAAACCAATAAATGGCGGCCTTATAAAAAAAAAAAATAGAGAAAGATGGAAAACCAATAAATGGCTATCTTTCTCGACCAAGGGAGTTGAAAACTAGCAAATGGTGGTTCCCTTCTTCAAGACAGTTGAAACTTCCCAAACTAGGAGCACCTCCGGTGCTGTATCAATAAAGAAGTCAATTTCAATAATAGGGGAGGGGACCCACCTCTCCAAGCAGTAAAGTGGACACATCACATGGTGAGGTCATCATGACTCATCCTCTACTTTATCATAAGAATAAATTAAATTAGCACACATATCATTTGCAGGGATATTCACAAAGACGGTGCTAACATCACCCAAGGAACGTGGATTCTCGAACCACTCAGTGCAATGATTCTAGGTCGCGTACCAATGGAGTAGTGGGCGTCATCTCAAGCCACCAAAAGCTGCTCATGTGCCGCGACACGTGCAATCTCATAAAATGATGCAGCATCTCTGTCATGTACATTGCCATCATCATTAAAAATGATCCAGGTAATCCTATCTTTAATTACGCATTAATCACAACTATCTTGTCTTTCTATTTTTGGGTGCCACCACTATGACACGTCCTCCTGCCATCATTTTCTTTCCTAAATTCACACATGCCACCATCTGTGCTGTACTACCACCTTGCCTCTGGAGTGTCCTATCATTCTGTCGCATTTATGACTACCTAGGTACTCTAACTAATCTGTAAATCTTACATAAGCCTAAACTGAGAAACATCACAATCTTCATTCGAACCTCTGAAGTATCATGAAGAACAGAGCAAATTGAACAGTCCTCCGGAGCCTGTAAAGTTAAGAGGAAAGGATAAACTGTAGATTGAGGAGAGTGAGGAATTAAGCACAGAAGGTGGAACCAATTTGGCAATGGGGGTAATGAAGAAGTCTAAACCAGAAAGTACTGCGGGTCTTTTGCAAGATGAAGCTGCAACAAACATTCTAAGAGCTGCAGGATGGCTAGACTTTCTAGAAATTTTTGAAGGGTTTCAGGAAGATGTCATGGATGAATTCTTCAGAAATCTAAGGGACAATCAAACAGCTATCAGAGGATTTTGAATCAATTTCTCCTCAGCCACTGTCAGTCACATTTTTGGACTGCCTGAACAAGGTGAGAGGTTTTATCACTTGAAAACCTTATACACTAATTTAATTAAAAATTTCTCTGTTCGAGGTGAACCTGCAATTCAACTGCATTCAAATAAAAATGAAGTAAAAGGAATTCTTAGGTCCACACTCCCAAACCCTAGGCAATATTTTGCCACCTGGCTGATGAAATATTTTACTTGTGATGGTCAATTCTCTCTAGTTTTAGGGCTAGTTATGAAAATGCTGATTTTTCTAAGGCATGGGAATAGACACCTTGAGTTTAGCATAAACATCCCCAATTTCCTGTATTCTGCCATTAGGGCAACTGTAGGAAAATATCAGCAAAATAAGGGTCCCATGAAACATCATGGTCTCATTTTTCTAGTAGTCAAACACCACTTCCTGTCTTAGGCCAATGGGGAAGAATTATGGCAAAACTTTCTTGAACAAGATTCCCAGGACAGAGGACTAGAGATGGCACAGCTAGGAGGTGAGAGTTCTCCTACTCACCAAGAAGAAGAAACTGAGCCTTCGACCTCCTCCATAGTTGTTCAAAGAGGAAAGAAGTCCTCATAGGAGGCAACTTCATCTGCAGCCCCTGTTCCTGATAAAAAGAGGAAAGGCAAAGAAATTACAGACCTGCTCCTAAACAAACCCTATATATGACTCGATCAATTAGAGAAAGATGACTCTAACTAAGGAATCTTTCCCTAAGGAATTAACCGAGGAGAGGTCAGGATAGAGAGCAGAGAGATTCTAGGCTGAAGAACCATCTCATGATTTAGATGAGATCTCTCTAGTCAGGAAGATAAAACAAAGAGAAGTTTCCCTAGCACCATCTGTTCATCTGGGGACAAGTCTAATTTCAAAACCATCATGTGCTCTGGAGATAGAACACATACAAACTCTTACTATTTCCTCAGACTCTGAGGATGAGAGACCTGCTCCAGAGGCACCTGCCCCACCTCTGCTACAGAGAAGAAATAGGAAAAGACAGCTCTCACAGGCCAAGAAAGATACTGCTCTCCTAGCTGAGGTACTCCTGGATTTTAGAACATATGAGGATAAGGCTGGGCCTTCATTGATGCCAGCAGAAGCAGAGGAACCTC